>CM027852.1:10051658-10056658 GCA_016097595.1 Eucalyptus pumila
AACAAAGGCTAAGAGAAAAAAGAAGGGTATTACTGGCATAAAATCTACGATTGGATTCAAAAAAGCGTAGGCCTCAGGCAATTTGGCTAAGAAAAAACTACTTGAATAAAGGGTGGAATGAAGACAGATACAGATCAAACTAAAGATATTAAGCATAACAAACATTTTTTTTTCTTGGACTTGGAGATAATTGTATTTTGATTGAGTTATTGTTATTGATAATTGATATCCCTTAAAAATGAAAAAAAAAAAGGTAAGGGATACCAAAAAATCCTTCTTTGAACTCACCCAATCAAAAATCCTTCAATTCTCAAAAAAGAATAGAAGAAATCATACTTTTATACAATATCTTAATTGAATTATATGTAATGATCAATAAATTCAGCTTCATTGTATATCTACACGTGTCAAAACCCTAGGAACAATAGAGTCCATAGATATTTATTTTCGATTGGAATTGACGAACAACCAAAAACAATACTACTCTTTAGTAGTATTGAATAGGAAATGAAATGGGGCGTGGCCAAGTGGTAAGGCAACGGGTTTTGGTCCCGCTATTCGGAGGTTCGAATCCTTCCGTCCCAGGGAATACCTATTCTATATATAGATAGAAACATAGATAGAAATATCTATTATCACAATAAAGAAAGGTTTTCTTTTTGAACTACCTTCTCTACTCTTTAAGAGTTAAATATTGGATATTATGTGATTCTTGTTTCTGATTTTTAATGATTCTATTCTTCTTTAAATCCTATTTTTTCACAAATTAAATTCAACTAAGATACATATAGATGAAACTGAATCGAGTTGTGATCTAGGAATCTAGATTCGAAGAATTGGAAATAAAGAAAAAAGGGGTTGCAAAAGAGGTTGAATGCGCTTTTCATCGCATGTCCATCCCCTTTGAATATTGAATATTCATATTGAAGTTTAAGTTAGTTACTTCGAAAAGCCTTACGTCCCATATAATAAGAATTAATTAACAATGTAAGATAGCAATTTAACTAGCTGTGCTTGTACAAATTGGAAAATTGGATTAAGAAATAATCAAGTTACATACATATAACGTATCTATTTTCTTTGAACCTCATTTTTAGGTATTTCATTTCGTATTTGATTTGGTTCGCATATATAATTGTAAATATATGTAATAATATATACAGGGGGTAATTCATACATCCTATATTCTATTCCCCTTGCTTTAAATAAAAATTATTGAACGAACCCCACCAGTCAAAGAAACTACGCGTAAAATGACGAAATGCTTAATGTATTATTGTCGTTCTATTTCAGTGATAACGTTTTTGGTTTTTTGAAAAGATTTTGGATCCGTTAATTTGAAATATTCTATATTGAATATTCATAATTCATTCCAATGACAATTGTTCAGTCTATCTGATAGAGGGAATTCTTTTTTTTATGATTTTCTTTTTCAGTATGAAATGAAAGAAAAAGAGCCTAAATCTTCCTTTACATCAACTTTTTTTATTCACTCCACGAAAAAAAATAAATTTCTTTTTCTATCTATCTATATTTTTTAATCACTGAGGTTTAATTCAAAGATGAATTATTTATGATGATAAATGCAATCTTTAGGAAAACTTTATTCAAATAGTGATATCCAGGTAGGTTTTTTTTTCAATTCAATAACTATTTGAATTGAATGATTTCTTATGAGTATTTGATATTCGAAGAAGTCTAAGATTGTTGAATATATCCTCTCAAGTTACTTGAAGATGCAATGTAGATTCAATACAAAGAACTTTTTTTCTTCCTAATATTTAGAAATTAATAAATAAAAGAAAAATATTGCATTCATCCAATAAAAAGAAAATCGAGGATTAAATTGAATTCTTTCTAAGACTTCTTTAGAAACCAATGGAACGACCGAACAAATGACTATTCATGATTCCCTAATTGAATCAATTACATATCAGTTCCAAACTAGAGGAATGTTATGGTAAAACTTCGTTTGAAACGATGTGGTAGAAAGCAACGTGCGACTTGAAGGACATGATCAGTTGTGGATTCTTACACCCACCCTTTTTATTATATAGGAATGAAGGTGCTCTTGGCTCGACATCCTTTGTTCTGTTCCACTCGAAACCTCATTTTTTCTTGGGTTGTAGTGTAAACAGTATGTGATGTAGCTCGAGTAGAAAGTATTGATTCATTTCTCAGGGCAAGGATCTAGGGTTAGTGCCAATTAATAAGTTGGAACAACTTCGTAAGTGTAGTCTATTTTCGATTTCTAAATCGAAAGGATCCAATTCGAGCAAGTTTCAAATCCAAAAAAGGAAAATTTGTTGGAATTAGTGAAACTCTTTTGATCAAAAGTGTATCTTGCGGGAATCAACCGTTTATGATTCTTTGATAGAAATAAATCAGAAAAAGGGCCGTGTTGCTGCCATTTTGAAACGATTAAAAATCACCGAAGTAATGTCTAAACCCAATGATTCAAGGCAAAGATAAAATATTTTGGAACAAGGAAATATCTTTTTTTTAATTGTCTCGACAACTAGATCAAGAACAAGGAGTCCAAATATATTCTAAATGAGACAAAGAAAAAGGGGTTAGAGACCACTCAAAAAATCAAATACATAAGGGTTTTCTTTTGAGCTATTTCATATTTCCGAGTTACTCAACTTGAGTTTTGAGAATACAAATTATTTTTTTTTGATAAAGAAAAAGAAGAATAAAAAAGTATTAAATAATCTTAGTCTAATTGATTTGATTTAATGCTTTTATAGATCTATTTGACATTCGAATTGTATACATAGACATATCTTCTAATTTCTCGAGCCGTACGAAGAAAGCTTCGTATACGTTTCTAGGGGGGGTTCTAGTTTATCTACGTCTATCCCAATGAGCCGTTTATCGAATCGTTGCAATTGATGTCCGATCCCGAAGAGAAGGAAGAGATCTTCGGAAAGTGGGTTTTATGATCCGATAAATAATCAAACGTATTTAAATATTCCTGCTATTCTATTTTTTCTTGAAAAAGGTGCTCAACCTACAGGAACTGTTTATGATATTTTAAAGAAAGCGGGGGGTTTCTTTTTAGAGAATTTCGTCTTAATTTAAAGGAAAGTCAATTAATGAAATACAAAAGAAGAGGGTGTGGGTGATTCGTATATAGCTTTGTATAAGTATAAGTTTTTCTACTATACTTTCCCCACTCCCCTCCTCTTCTTTTGCTCTATTTATACTTTTTTTTATTGTATTCTTTTCTAATTATTCATATTGACAACAGTGTATTGAACAAATATAATTCGATCGTGTAGAAATGGATTTATTTATCTTCCTTATATTTTTCTTTCTTAGATTTCGTTTTTTTCCTTTACTTCATTCAACAAAAAATATCTATCTATATATGGGTTCGTTCGATTGGTTGTGATACAAACAAGAAGTCTTTTTTGGTTAAAAAAATGGATAACATAAGCGAGAAGAGGCAGTCTATCCAAATTGCCTTTTTTTTATCTGAAAATTTGATTATTCTTATTGGATCTGTTTATTTTTTTTCGATTCATAATTTCAGAATCAATTGGAATTTTATTGCTAGTTTGCTGTTTTGATTGCATCGTGCAATTGAATTTCTTTATTTTATTCCGATTGTATCTATATATCCTAATTTTTTTCGGGTTGCTAACTCAACGGTAGAGTACTCGGCTTTTAAGTGCGGCTAGCATCTTTTACACATTTATATGAAGTAACGGATTCGTTCATACCTTCGGTAGAGTTTGTAAGACCACGACTGATCCTGAAAGGAATGACTGGAAAAAACAGCATGTCGTATCAATAGAGAATTCTGAAAATATTTCATTCTTACTGGATCCTGGATCAGTTCAAAACCTTGTTTGAATTCTTAGTGAGAAAAAAATGAAATGAATTCAGAGTTGGGTCGAATGAATAAATGGATAGAGTCCTATGACCTCAATTAATTATAAAGAAAGAAAAAGTATTAAAGAAAGAAAAAGCAACGAGCTTCTGTTCATAATTTCTTAATTTGACTGATTACCCGATCTAATTATACGTTAAAAAGATATTAGTACCTGGTACGGGATGGGCTTTTCCGTGAGTGGATGATTATCCATTTCTTTTTTAATGAGTCCTAACTATTAGCTATTTCCTATTCTAGGTTATACCTAAATGTGTAGAAGAAGCGGCATATTGATAAAGACATTTTTTTTCCAAAATCAAAAGAGCGATTGGGTTGAAATGAAAAATAAAGGATTTCGAATCCATCTTCTTATCCTATAACTAATATAAACGAATTCGATTGAAAAAGAGAGGATAGAGTCCGTTGATGAGTCTACCTATCTCCGAGGTATCTATTTTTTTCTTACTAGAATACCTTGTTTTGACTGTATCGCACTATGTATCATTTGATAACCAAAAAATCCCCTACCTTTTTTGTTTCTTTTTGGAGTCAAATCGAATTTCCAATGGAGGAATTTCAAGGATATTTCGAACTAGATAGATCTAGACAACATGACTTCCTATACCCACTTCTTTTTCGAGAGTATATTTATGCACTTGCTCATGATCATGGTTTAAAGAAATCGATTTTGTTCGAAAATGCAGGTTATGACAATAAATCTAGTTCAATAATTGTGAAACGTTTAATTACTCGAATGTATCAACAGAATCCTTTGATTTTTTCAGCTAATGATTCTATCCAAAATCCATTTTTTGGGCAAAACAAGAATTTTTATTCTCAAATTATCTCCGAGGGATTTGCAGTCATTGTGGAAATTCCATTTTCCCTAAGATTAGTATCTTCCTTAGAAAGGAAAGAAATAGCAAAATCTCATAAATTACGAGCAATTCATTCCATATTTCCTTTTTTAGAGGACAAATTTTCACATTTAGATTATGTGTCGGACGTACTAATACCCTATCACATCCATCTAGAAATCTTGGTTCAAACCCTTCGCTACTGGGTGAACGATGCCTCTTCTTTGCATTTATTACGTTTCTTTCTCCACGAGTATTGGAAT
>CM027852.1:12881078-13283578 GCA_016097595.1 Eucalyptus pumila
TAGTGTTTGCAAGCCGCTTCAAGAGGATTCATCAGCTATCTCGTTTATAGGAGCTAGTAAATGATAAATGTCTTGTGGTGTTCCATTTCCTGTTGGTTCTATGAATGCGATTGCCAAATTGAGTTCTACGTATTCACTACTCCGTGCTTGGTCTTTTAACTTTCAAAGTTCGGGACTTTTGTCTTAATCTCTATTCCATCAATCCTCCTTCTAGAGTCCACATGCTGAGAAGGCTTGTTCAAGCAAAAAATGGAAAATGAGGGAATAGCAAGGGAAAGATAAGAAGAAGAGAATTGAGACCTATGAGGAAAGAAAAAAAGAAAAAGAAATAAAGAAGAAGGAGAATAATGCCAAAAGATGGGCCACATGAATGAGGATATAATCAAAACACTATAATATGGAGCCTCTAAGCCAAATGAGGATGGAAAAAGACGAGCTATTAACTATTGCTTCTTTTCTAATGGAGGAAATGCTAAAGATTTTTCTTATTTTAATACTTTATTTTTTATTTTTATTTTTTATTGTTATGTGTTTATAAAACGTTTCATCATAACTAACATCCACACTTTCTTTTAATGTTTAATGATAAAAATTACTACTAGTTATGCATTTACTTCTACTGTCATATGCCCACATTGTTAGTATACTTCAAAAGACCATCATAATACTCATTTTAGAATACTAATAGAAAAAGAAGTATGAAACTAGTTGCCTGATTTTTTTGGTAGTGACAAGTTACAATAACGTTGGTTCATCTATTTGTCAACTATAAGGTATCCCCACATTTTTTAAAATATTTGAAAACTCATCATAATCCTCGATTTAGAATATTAATAGATCTAGGGAAGTATGGAAATAGTCAGCCTATTTTTTGGTAGTGATAATTCATAATTGTGTTAATTTTATTGAAACCAAATAAAAAAAAATTTCAGTACCCACTTCTCAATGGACAAGACATAAGAGCTCACGACATTTGATTTTCTGCAAAGAAAGAAAGTGCTCATATAGGGATCATTTGACTAGGGCGGATATCCTGGTGGCCATTCGACACTTGTATGACAAACTTGTCTTTTTCCGTGGTTTGTGGACTTAGGGAACGTGCAAATAGCATTTGGTAATTGGAGATTGTAGCATGTCATCATTTAATTAGTTTTATCATTATGAAATGAAAATTCCATACAGGCTATTAAGTGAACAATTCATAGAAGTTCTACAATCTTTCTCATTTTATTTTTTTGTATCACAATCTATTTTGGCATAACATGCTTGATTTGTTCATGAAGAATAATTGCATTTGCTTAGGAATCGTGCAAGAAACTTTGCCTTAAATTTCATGCCACGTGAAATTTTTAGAAATTGTAGAAGTATTCATGTGGTACTTGAGGTCGCCATTGTGTTCTTTGGTAGTAACCCAATGAAAAATGTTTTCCTATCTTTATGCATGGGTTTTAACAGGTGGTATGGACCGCAAGGTAATTTCTTTTGTCGTTGTTGTATTTCAGGCTTGTTCCAATGCAAATATACTCGGCCTTAGTCATTAGTCAATTGAAATGAAAGCATCAAGCAACCCCTCCTTGATTGTGTCACTAAAAGTTCTAGAATGTTATGATTTGTGAGAGGAATGGCAGTTTGGAAATTCCTTCTTTGAGGTCATCACTCAATGAAATCAAATTTATTGTATTATTTTTCTAATATGGCAGGTACAATTTCCTCGCCTTAAGTTGATGGTCCTATCACACATGGACAATTTAAGCAAAATATGGACCGACAATCCTCAAGATACTCTCACTTTTGAACATTTACAAGAAGTGAAAATTGAGAATTGTAAGAGCCTTGAAAATCTATTTCCACATTGGGTGGCTACAAGTCTAACACAACTCAAGGAACTTCAAGTGGAGTCATGTGGGCTGGAGGAAATAGTCAACCAGTGGAGATGACACTTCACACTCTACTACTGCTCAATTTCTTTTCCCGCAATTGACTTCTCGGTGTTCCATGATATGCCACAACTCAAGAGCTTTTGCCCTAACTTGCTTACTTTGAACTGGCCATTCTTGATGGAATTGCAAATGACCCACTGTGGTAAATTAAACATGTCCTTTGTGGCATCCATGAACAAGTGGGCTCAAAGAGATGATCGATGACCTTCGTACCATGAAGCAAACTTCTCGCTTGAGAGGGTACGATTGCAATTGTTGTTTCTTCTTCATTCTTTATTCACCCATATAACTCATGTACATAGCATAGTCATGTCGCATTTTGATAATATAGTAAACATGAACCCTTACATATCGCTTCATTGACAACATAAATATATCTAACATCTTTAAGCACACTTTTCATCCATGGACACCCATAATCTTTTTAGTAACACTATAAGCACATCTTGTCACCTGAAATTTCAAGGAACTACATATTTTTATGACAAGTTAAGATATTCCTAATAGAAGGTGATTTTGGTCGTGGTGATTACCATACCAACCTCTAACTAAAAATTTCGATTTAAATAAAAAAAATGTGAATTTACTAAGGACTAAATTGAGAATCAGCACCGACATATAGCTATTTCTTTTCAAATTGTAGCGGGATGGCCATCTTTCGGGTAAAAATGAATTTTCATTCATTTGTTTGATCATTCATATGCCAAAACAATTCTTTCCCTTTCTACATAATCATTATAATATGGGTGCATAGCCTACCTTGGTTGGGCGGATGGGCATAGTGGAGCATTTGTTTACGGTTTGAATTTTGTAGCGCAACTTTAGAAGCTTGAGAGTCGATGCAAGGGGCTCTAGAAATTAATGAAACGTAAGAATAAAGCCCTTTTCGTGGCGCTTAACCGACTTAAGCTTGCCTCTCAAAGCCCATGATTTATTGTCAAACCTTGTTGAATTTATTTCTCTCATTGTATTTGCAATTTTGTAGGGCATTCCCATCTTAAATAGACTTTTATTAGTCGACAAGGATATTAAGCTGATACTGAAAGGAAAATTTTCGGATGACTTCTTTGGCAAGCCAAAAGCACTAACATTGGCATGCTTTCACGATAAAAATGCCATCTTTCCTGCCATGTTCCTCCTACAAAGATTTCAAAATCTACGAAGTCTTGAGATCTTCTCAGTAGTTCTTTGAAGATATATTCTTTGACTAAGGGCTTGTTGACGAGGGAAAAATCCGGTGCTTGAAAATTTGAAAGAACTTAAGTTAAGCAAGCTACACAACCTAAAGCATGTTTGGAGAGAAGGCTATTTGGTGGCGAAAATTCTTCAGAGTATTGACACATTTAAGGTTTGGGATTGTCCCAATGTGACAACATTATTTCCAGCTGTGACATCCTTCCAGAATTTGACGGAATTAGTGGTGAAGAATTCTTCTGGATTAGTACATCTAGTGACAGTTTCAGCAATCACAAATTTGGTGCATCTCACTGACATGACTATAATAGGATGTGAAAGAATGAAAGAAGTAGTGACAGATGATGGAAACGGAGAAGAAAAAGTGATTTCTCTCGGGAAGCTAAAAAGATTGATATTGCAAAATTTGCCAAGCCTAGGATGCTTCTCCTCCACCACAAGTTGTATCTTCAAATTTCCATCCATGTATTCCATAGAAGTGGAGGAGTGCCCAAAAATGAAAATCTTTTGTAAGGGTAGGATAAGCACACCAAAACTAGAATTTGCGACACTGTTCAAATACAAGTGGCCATGGAACTGGGAGAGTGATCTCAATACAACCATACAAAAGTTATCAGCATAAACAAATGCACATAAAAGAGGTAAGATCCAATTAATGTCATTCTCGTCCATTTGTTTCTCTCTTGCCTTTGCTTCTCAAATTGTCCAACACCTAAATCCATTCTATTGATTTCAGTCTCGATACCTCTAGCATTATTCTTGACACAATTTCGATCGATTAACAGATTGTCTATCAATTCATCCATTTGATTCCCTATGTGTTTTTCTTAATGAGCTTCCTCCGGCATTCATTTGTCTTTTAACCTTTCATTCCAGAAATGAATATCTTCTCCAATTAGATGCTTTTTTATATAATTAAGTTGGCTCATATAAAGCCACAAAACTAGTTTAGGTTCAGGCGGAGCAACTTACTACACGAATTGTCCTCAGGGGATGACTTCTGCACCGGAGAGAAGATGAATAGTGCCGGCAAAGTTTTGCATCGGAGGACCCATTTCTTCAAGATCATGCTCTTTTTTAAGGGAGGAGATGTGTGTTCAAGCTTGTTAAAATTGATGATATTGAGCCGAAAGTCTCCATTTTCAGAGGGAATGTCAACACTCCGGCGTATACTTTGGTATGCCTGCAGAAAAGTCTCTGCTTCGCAATGTTTAGTTTAGTTAATCAGATCAAAGAAAGCAAAACTTTCTGCTGCAAGTAATTGAATGGTGACGTATTTCCTGATGTTTTTCTGGAGAGTAGCGAACATTACACCTGGAAATTCCATCTTCCAAAATTCCAGGTACGCGTGTGCCTCATTCTCAACCTCTTAGCATAGTGTCCTTTGTTCGACAAAGTATAAAATCTAACTCATGCGGAGCATGGGATCGATAGAATAAAATGTCAGAAACAATCCTTATCTATTGCCCATATGGAGAGTTGATCTATAACAGAGACTTCAGTATATTCTTTCAAGTAATCTGTCGCCATTGAGGTGGTCCAAAAGAGGAAAGAAAGAATGTCCTGCACCGACTCTGTTTTCATGAAATATGCAACGGTCTCTAGAGATCAATTCATATAGATTCAAGGAAAGGTGAGTAAAGCATAAATCTTGTCGTCCATCAATAACACAAAAGGAAGTTCCATTAAGAGGCTAGTCTTCCTCGTTTTCGCTTAGAATAACAGATGAATGACATCAATAGAACAACAACGAACCCTACAATAATTATAAACCATATCGCCATAAAATTTCTAGAACTCATAGTCAGCAGGTATCCCGACGTTCATTAGCAGTCAAACTATGCAGCAGCTCCTACGAGTAAGACAAAGCTGGATCAGAAGAAACAGCACTGCTCAGCTTGCCGTTTTTGCTGATGAGATTGCTGAAGTGGCTATTAACTTCCGCTCCATAGATGTGCCCCATCTTGGAGTGGTCTGTCTCCCAAGTATCTCTTGTTCTCCTTTTTTATGGGAGTCACTAGAGGGACTCTCCCAGCAATAGTCGAACCATAAATTTTAAGCCCCACATACTTCAATGGCTTGTTTGTCATCAGCATCATCGTTCTGACTCCCAGGTCACACGTCAAGCAGCATCTGCAGTATTAGTCAATATGGCGAGCACTAACATAAAGGCGTCAAATGCACTGGAAAATTTGATGGAGCGATTCTTTATACTGATTAGATCTCATCTTTTTAAGATTAGAATTTGAAGTTCTGCTTTAGTCACCAGATTCCTCTAGCAGTTCGACAAATTATGTACAATATCTGAAAAGTCACTGAAATTCAACTACCTTCAATTTCAGATTATTCATATTAGTTTACAGATCCTTCTTAATTCCATAGAGCATGGTGACAATGACTAAGAATCTACCTCATCAGAACCTAAATTATGCAGGACCTCTCACATCAGTATAGTTTCTGACTTGAGGAAGAAATACCTGAGCAACAATTCCTTACTCCCTAGGGTCAACTAGCAATCTGAGCTCCATATCTGCTTCCACAATGTAATGCCCATCGTCCTGCAGGTCTTAGGCATGTAATTCTTCCTTCGTGGCCTCGTAGGTACAACAATACACCCCTACCAACCCCTTCTAGCTGCTGCATCTAAGTGCAAGCTGGTTGCTGCGGTTGCATCTAGCAGATCCAAATATGTCTCCTTTGAGGCATTCCAAGGGTACCCTCACAAGGACATCTTGACCATCTCCAACGTCACACTGCTCAGTAGATAAACTATGGAGTATGACTCACATGACTATATATTGCTGTCTAAAGGGAGGACATAAAAGTAAAAGAAACTAAGGATACTATCTCTGACCAAAATTATGAGATTCTTATATCAATTGCAGATACATATAGGCCACTTGTCAGTCATTTCATAAAATATAATTACGGTAGGATGCGGCCCATTAGTTCACCAATATCCTAACAATTATTTCTCCTCATGTCGAACATTACTGTCCAGAGAGCTTTCTTCTCCAAGTAACATGTATTTGGTACTCCAATTTATGATTGACAAATGATTACATATTTCTTTACAAAATTTAAGATATATTTAATGGCATTCCACCTAAAAGATACCATCGATTTCTCACTACTATTCACCTCTAAAGCTTGACAGCCAATTCCAGTAAAATTATTCCCAAACAAAATCATGCACTAGAAGTATAAAAGATGAAGTACAATTGAAGTGTCGAAAAATGTACTGCCACAAACAAGATTTTCAAAGTTTACAACTAATCCATTCTTTCAATGGTTCTAGCAATTCACTCATAATCTATCTCACCTTGACCATTGCAATGTGCAATCCAACTAATATTGATCTAGAGTAATAGGCTGTGAATGGCCCCCACGTTGTTGGTAATCTTGCAGCAGCAGCAAATTCAATTAATCTCTCTTTTCCGGCAGTACCTATAAATTCATGCATTTAATGAGCCGTGAAATCATTTCTCAGTCACACAGTACAAGAAGCTTCTCAATATACAAGTCAGAATACATCAGATGACTTTAGGCACTCTTTTATCAATGAAGATGTTCTTTCCTTATTTCCTGGTGATAATGCTGAGAACCACCTCAAGCTCCGCCTCAGTTAATGGTCAACTGATATTCAGATATAGGTTTTGAAACAAGGTAAATACAAGAAAATGTACACAGAGATAACGGCAGCCATGGACTTATTGACATAACAAGAATCCTGGCCAGTCATAACCAATTTCTAAAGTTAAACATCAGGTAATAGATGAACTGCAAACACTAATGTTACAACACCACACACATAAAAAATTGTGAGAAACAACTCTTCAGATCCCAAAACTGTTGATCTGCATGGTGTTGATGAGCGGAATAACAACCACAAGCTTAAAGCATAAAGTAAACTTAAGACATGAATAGACCAAAAAAGCTTATGCTTCTCTCTTTCTTTGCTATGTAAAACAACAGCCCATCAGGCCCCTATGAGAGACTCTTTTTCCCACCCCACCCAGGAATCCAAAGTTTCGGCTCCTAGTTTATACACTCCAGAAAGGTGAGATGCCACTGAGACGACATCTTGGCCAGAAAAGCCAATACTTAAGAAGTGAAAGTTGCAGCTCAAACTTGATTCAATTGCAGACTACGTGTCCTTAAAAGTACTTGCACTTAGACTGATGGGAAGAGAATACTAACCTTATTAGATCAGCAATAGATGCAATTTTCAAGTTCTCCCAATGTGCAAACTCACGAAGCTTAGGTAATCTTGCCATGGGGCCACCATCATCCACTACCTCGCAAAGAACTGCCACAGGTTCCAATCAAGCTAACACAGCAAGGTCGACAGAAGCCTCCGTATGCCCAGCTCGCGTTCCAGGACACCACCCACCCTATACTCCAATGGGAAAATATGTCCCAGCGTGTTGAAATCTTCAGGTTTTGGAATCTTTAGACGCAAGAGCCAAAGCTGTCGTTGCCCTGTCCAGTGCTGATACTCCTGTAGTCGTCTCATAGTCTGCATCCTATAACAATGTCTCTTAATTACCATCCATTACAAGGTAAGAGAAGAGATGATTAAAGAAAATAATTAAGCTGATTGAAGGCTATTAGGAAATCAAGAATTGGAGGAAACAATATTGTCTCACTGAACTATGAAAGAAAGTGCACGTTATATATCATTGCTCTTAAAAGTTGATTATCTACCGACATTGGACAAGTAACAATCCGAAGTGTCTCACTCTCCAAAGGGCCATCATACAAGTCTAGCATCTCTGAAATTATTCTTAAAATAATTTCCATCTACTACCACATCGGCCCACTTTTAATGCGTTCGATTCCCAAGATGTTCTTCTTAAAGAGCTTCCTAAAGCATTCACTTGTTCATCAACCTTTCTTCATCGTACTCTAAGCTAAGCTAGCAGTAGTCACCCATGAACATCTATAGAGAAGATGAACAGCTTCCTAAAGCTAGCTGTTATCCCAGAAACGAATGTCTTCTCCAATTAAATGCTTCATTTGATAAAGCTAGCTCCCACAGAACTAGATTAAATTCATTTATCACAACCCATTACTCAGCTTGTGTTCAAGGGATGACTTCATGTCACCACAGAGAAGATGGTAGAAAACTGGCGAAGTTTTGTGTTGGAGAAACCTCATTTCTTCAAAATCATACTATCTCAGACACTTACACTTCAAACTGGAAGGTACAAACTCGCCTTTTCTTTCAAGTCAATTAATGTTAAAATAAATCAGGCACTGCTAGTTTACTATTTATGATGATTTTATATGTTATGAAACTATGGTATTCCAAAGAGGTTTGTGAGAAAATATGGCAAGAATCTTCCCAAAACATTGACAGCCAGTTCCAGTAAAATTACACTCAAACAAAATCATGTACTGGAAGTATATAAGATGAAGTACAAATTGATTCTCAAAGTTTACAAACTAATCCAAAGCTCTCTGTTTGCCAGTTTCTGAATTCTTTCAATAGCTCTAGCAATTCACTCATAATCTATCTCACCTTGACCATTGCAACGTGCAATCTGACTAATATTGATCTATGGTAATAGGCTGTGAATGGCCCCCACATTGTTGGTAATCTTGCAGCAGCAGCAGCAGCAAATTCAATTAATCTCTCTCTTTTCCGGCAGTACCTATAAATTCATGCATTTAATGAGCCATGAAATCATTTCTCGATCACACAGTATAAGAAGCTTCTCAATATACAAGTCAGAATACATCAGATAACTTTAAGCACTCTTTTATCAATCAAGATGTTCTATCCTTATTTGCTGGTGATAATGCTGAGAACCACCTCAAGCTCCACCTTAGTTATTGGTCAACTGATATTTAGACATAGTTTTGAAACAAGGTAAATACAAGAAAATGTACACAGAGATAACGGCAATCATGGGCTTATTGACATAACTCAACAAGAATGCTGGCCATTCATGACCAATTTATAAAGTTAAACATTGGGTAATAGATGAACTGCAAACGCTAATATTACAACACCATACACATAAATTGAGAGAAACAACTCTTCAGAAACCAAAATGATTGATCACCATGGAGTCTCGATCATCGAAATAACAACCACAAACTTAAAGCATAAACTAAATTTGAGACATGAATAGACCAAGATGGCTTATGCTTCTCTCATTTTTTGCTACGTAAAACAACAGCGCATCAGCCCCCATGAGAGACTCTTCTTCCCACCTCACCCAGGAATCCAAAGTTTCAACTCTTGGCTTATCCACTCCAAAAAAGGGAGATGCGGCTGGGACAACATCTTGGCCAAAAAAGCCAATACGTAAGAATTGAAACTTGAAGCCGACATTTGGATCCAATCGGGATGTCACGCCCCGATCCTCGGGCACGCACACATCCTTCTACCTTGGTCGATTTTATAATGCGATATCCCGACAATATATCGCCGACCCTTTCATTTTTAAGCACATGCGGAAGCGATTAAAATCCCTGATGACAATAAAACGATGGGATAGAAAAGCAGGGCCATATTTTTCATATTGAAATTTATAACCAAACTTTTATACAAAACACAAACCACTTCAAAACTATTCACATCAAAATGGAGATCTCAAAAGAAGACAGAAACTTAAACGAACTGGGCCGCACTCAAGGCCCCTCTCAGGATTGCCTTCTTCCTCCAAAAATCTTACTCCTTAAGATTCGCCTCCGAGTCCTCCTTCTCGGATTCCTCCTTCTCAGCCTCTTCGGCGGGGTCCGAAATGGTTTTCCCCAACCGGGATGAGACTACGTCTCGGCAGTTCTACCCCACTAAGCCCGATTAGATAAACTATTATACTAAAGGCTGCCTAAACACGCACAGGCAGAGGACTTACCTTGGCCTCGATCTCACCGCAAGTCATACAATTCACAATAGGCACCCATTTACTCAAAACAAATCGAACAGGTCGATTACATGTCATACAAATCACTCTCCACGGAGGAGTATCTAAAAGCGAGGTCACGTGCATTCTCTAGGACGACATTCCAAGTCTCCGAGTTCACGTGCCTCGAACCTCGGCCCACGTGCATTCTCTCAGGCGACCTTTTCGCCAAAGTGATACATCAAGTCACCGAGCCCACGTGCCCTTTTAGATGCCCGGGCCCACGTGCATTCTCTTAGGTGCATCTCACCAAAGCGATGCATCAATTCGCCGAGCCCACGTGCCCTTTTAGATGCCAGCCTCTGTCACCGAGCCACGTGCATTCTCTCAGGTGCATCTCACCAAAGCGATGCATCAATTCGCCGAGCCCACGTGCCCTTTTAGATGCCAAATCCGTCACCGAGCCGCGTGCATTCTCCGGGTGACGACATACCGAGTCTCCGAGCCACGTGCATTCTCTCAGGCGACATTTTCGCCAAGGTGACATATTCAACCACTGAACTCACGTGCATTTTCCAGGTGACATTCCAATTCACCGAGCCACGTGTCCTCTTTGCAGTGGTTACCAATTCACTTTCAATATCGACAACCAATGCCCAACGATTTCTCAATCAAATAATTAGATTAACTCAACAAAGCATTATAAATCTTTGAATAAACATACTTGGCCATTCACCAATCAATACTCAATCAAATAATTAAATTAACTCAACAAAGCATTATAAATGCTGAATAAACATACTTGGCCATTCACCAATCGATAATTCAATCTCAATCGATTCCAATCAATTTAGGTAAATCCCTAAAATATCACAATTTATTCAATTCCATACAACGTAGAGCTCAAATAAATAAACGGACTCGCCACGATGATCAGCACGAGATTTCGGTCGTCGGCCATCAACATCTTAATTTCTGAAAATTAATTAATTAAATAATTAATTTCGAAAATTAAATAATTAATATTAAAAATTCAATTTAGCTCAAAATAAAGCCCGATTAACCAAACGGACTTCACCACGGTCATCAGCACAATTTTCTGGTTCCGAACCATCTCCCTTGAATTTTCGGAAAATAAATAACTATTTAATTTAATTCCGAAAATTAATATTTAAATACAAAAAAATCCACTTAGGCCCGAAAAGCCTAATTGGAGCCCACTAAGGGTCGGGAAAAATCCCGAGGCACTTCCAATAATTAGTAGACCACGTCTACTTGCTAATTACACAATCAATTTATCTAAATCGCATCACAATTGACTAATAATTGCTAATTTATTCTAATATAACAATCTAAACATAATTAATTAAATCTAAACCAACCTTAAGCATAATTAGCCAACTAATCCAGGATTAGTGAGATTACTCACCAAGCGCGCGCAAATCGGATCAATCCGACGGCGGCGACGCGAGGAACGATTGTTCCCAAAGCACGGCTCGGGTTCGGGGCCGGGAAACGGCCCAAAACGGGCCCAAACCAGCTGGAAACCCATTTCGTGGGTTTCTGCCCATGGCTGGTCGGAGCAGATCCGGCGGCCAAAACGGCGAGGGAAGGCCGGCGGAGGGCGAGGGGGTCGCGAGGGAGGTCCGGCGGGGCTAGGCGGTGGCCGGAGGTGGCCGGACGGTGGCTGGTCGGTGCGGAACAGGGGTGAACAGCGGCTGGTTCGCGCGGCCTGGGCGTGCGCGGACGGCGGAACGGCGGCGAGCGCGCGGGCGCGGCGCGGGCGGCGGTGCGGCGGTGCGGCGGCGGGACGAGCAGCTGCTGTCTTCGTCTGGCGGTGATGCTCGCTGCTTCTGTTCTTCTTCGGCTTCTGGTTCGCACACGAAGAAAGAAGAAGAAGAAGCTGGTTCACGAGGGAATTGGGGAAAAAAGGAAAGAGAGAGATAAGGGAGGGGGTTTGACCGGTCAAAAAGGATAAGAAGGAGGAGAAGAAGCCAATTTAAAATTGGCAAGGGGAGTGTTCGGTGGGGGTGGGGCTGGGGCTGCGCACGAAGGAGAGGGGAGAGGAGAGAGAGAGAGAGAAAGAAAAAGAGAGAAAAGGGAGTGAGAGAAAAAGAATTAAATAATATCATTATTTCATTTTTCCTTTTCTCTTTCCCTTTCTCTTTCTATTTTCTTTTTTGGTTTTTCAATTTTTCTTCCGATAATTTCTTTCTTGAAATTTGATTTCGTCAATAAATTGACGATGAATGAAGACAGTCCAAAAAATTAGGAATTATGACGCGCTTAAAATTCGATTCCCGAAATCGAGTTCAATTTCGTGGTTAAAAATCGATCAGACGTGATTTTAGTCAATCCAACAAATTGAGTAGCTTTTAGGGATTTTCCAGATACATCCCTTAACGGCTTCACTCAATAGGTTAGTTAACTCGAAAGTGATCATTTCGAGAGAAAAAGGGATCAGTAAACACGTTGATTGAAACGCCCATTTCACTTTATCGAAACGGTCGAATTTCGGGATGTCAATTTTAACTACGTCTCCTAAGATATATTTGCATTGGATTGCTAGGAAGAGATACTTACCGATTAGATCAGCAATAGATACAATTTCAAGCTCTCTCGGTGCGCAAACTCGTAGAGCTTAGGTAATCTTGCCATGGAGCCATCATAATCCACTACCTCACAAAGAGAACTGCCACAGGTTCCAATCCAGCTAACACAGCAAGGTCGACAGAAGCCTCCGTATGCCCAGCTCATTCCAAGACACCACCCTCCCTGTACTCCAATGGGAAAATATGTCCCGGCGTGTTGAAACCTTCAGGTTTTGGAATCTCTAGACGCAAGAGCCAAAGCTGTCGTTGCCCTGTCAAGCACTGATACTCCTGTAGTCGTCCCATGCTCTGCATCCTATAACAACGTCTCTTAATTACCATCCATTACAAGGTAAGAGAAGAGATGATTAAAGAAAATAACTAAGCTGATCGAAGGCTATTAGGAAATCAAGAATTGGAGGAAACAATATTGTCCTACCGAACTATGAAAGAAAGCGCACGTTATCTACCATGCTTTCGAAAATCGAAAATTGATTATCTGATCACGTGAAAGAACGATCCGAAATGTCTCACTCTCCAAAGGGCCATTCCTTAAGTACATGAACGTCTAAGAAACCAAAGCAGAATAACAATAAATACAAGCGATAAGAAACCAAAACTCAAGGATTGAAAAATAGATTTAGGGGGATAAAAGCACGGTGAATGCAGTCCGAAGCTTGTCTTCATTCTCCACCATCAGAGGAAGTTGTAAGCGCTCCAAATATTCCCTCTTTCATGTTCGCACAACCAATCCCAAAGCGCCATACTTCACAACGAAACACCAATTCGCGACGAAGGGTCGGCCTGAAGCAGCAGAATTGGAGGATTACGAGTTTTGGATCGACGTCCCTTTTGGAGAGCCTTTCTCCGATGGACATTAGAATCTGAGGAGACGATACAGAGCATTTTCCGCTCAGCTCCTGAGCACTTTCATCTTTGGACCGAATAAGAAGTCTTTCTCTTCTCCCTCGACGACGACAGTCTCCACTTTAGAATTATATTTTTTTTTTCAAAGATTAACGATTAAAAGAAAATTTCAACTGGGGCCGAAAAAATTAACAAAAGATACAAAAGGAGGTGGCACGAAATGATCTGGGCCGTACTGGGCCCGACTGAACCGTCCTCCCGCCGTCCCCACTTTGCTGCACTCATCTCTATACACTTGCCTGGAGACGCTGCTTTGAGAAGACGTGTGACATGGAAAAAAAAAAGCATAATATGATATACGACAACTCATGTGCTCTCCTACTACGTATTCCTCTACTATTTTAGCTATTATATAGTTTTTGAACATTTAAAAAAATGTTTTTGTGAGAGTTAATAAATTAAGTTATTATAATAGACAAATCAATCAGATTTATATATACACATACTTAAACGATACATATAAACTTAATCGTCAGAAATTTATGGAGTAGATGTTAACTAAACATAAATTTGGATGGATTGCACATGCAATTCTAACTAATTGACAAAATACTAAAAAAGTCTAGGAGAATCGACTAAGTAAATTGGACTATATATCTCTATATATCTTTTAAACACATGACATTTAAATACACACACATATATATGCAAATTTATCATCCATGAATTTTTATGTCCATACAAGGAATGCTTCTATATAGAACAAAGATAAATGCACTGGAAACTTTGAAAACTTTTAATGAAAGTGCAATCAAATTCTAGATTTTATCTGGCATGCGCAACCAAGTAGTTTAATTAGTTTTGTGAATTATGATTAACAGTATAACCTAATAATGCCGCCACTTTTAACTACTTTAGGGAAATATACCTTCAAATGAGCGCCATATTAGCAAAATACGGTGGCACACTGCTCATCACCACGGACAAGGATCAATCACACGATGCTTTTGGTCCTAGGTCCTCATGCTGATTAGTGTGCCACTATCCCATGGGAGCTAGAGGAAAAGACCGGAACATGAGAGCTTTAAGATCTCACATTAAAATAAATAATTAAAATAAAATAAAATAAAATAAAGGTTAGGTGCACCATCTATTTCGGCCGTCATAAATGAAAAAATAAAAATTGAAAAGATCACATTGGACATTGTCTCTTAAATTAGAGGACATAATGTGAAGTATTTGATAATATTTTAAACAAATTTTAGGATTTTATTACACAACCTAAAAGCGTTAAGATCTTATTAGATCTATAGAATTTGAATTAATTTATCCTTGTACATGGCTTAATTGGAAAATTTTTACAAATTATATGTCGGTGATATAACAAGATTTGCTTGTTCTTTTTCTTTTACCAAACTATAACGTGATAGCTTATGGCACAAACATGACATGATAATTGAACTAACAATTAAAAGCATAAAGTAGTAGATGGAATACAAGACTAGTGGTGAATTGATTTTATTTGCCCTAGATAAGTAGCATAATGCTTTCCCGAATGTCGTCAACTCTGTTGGATGACAAAGCATCTTAACTATGCGATCAAAGATAAATTGATGTCCACCATTGGATCTGGCACAACAATCTTGTCCTGCCAAACCCCACCCTCCCATAGCTCACGCTAGAATTAATAAATCGTGTTCTATCATCAGGAAAAATTATCAAAAAGGTCAAAAACATTTACAATTTTATCAATTCAATCCTAGATATTTTAATTTTGTCAATTCAATCATAAATCTTTTGTAATTGTATCAATTCAATCCATATGACCAAATTTGGTTGGGCAGTGCTGACGTGGATGTCGGTTGTCCGATCAGCGTTAACGTGGATAATTTTTAATAAAATTTCATTTTTTTGAGTTTTATTTATTTATTTATTTTCTTTTTTCCCTTCTTTATGCTTCCTACGTAATTGAATGAAAAACACACAAATAGCCTAATATTGTCTCTAAAAGAAAATGGCAATCCAAAGATCCCTATTGTAAAGCCATAAAGGCCCGTTTAGTATCGGATTTTAATTTTTTTAAGGATTTTCCAAACTTTAAGAGGAAAAAAATTATTTGAAGAGCTAGCAAATTTTCTAATGAATTCCAATTTTCTGAATTGATCTGATTTTTCAAGGTTTTCTAAAATTTTTATGATTTTATGATTTATATATTTATTATGTTTTATGAATTTTCTGGATATTTTAAATTTGCAATGATTTTTCTGAATTCTATGAATTTTTTATTGTTTATTTTAAAGATTTTTATGATTTTATTATGCTTTTAAAGATTTTTTAATGACTTTCATTATTCTTATATTCGGGAAAAGGATTTCGGGCCATGTTTACCGGCCCGACCCGCTAACCCGATCCGTCTATCTGGACCCGACCCGCGTCGCATTAAACCTTAATTTTTTAAGCTTTAAAAAAAAAAAAATCCTTCATCATCTTCTCAAGTCGTCTTCTTCCCGAAGCCAATCTCTCCCCCTGCAACTTGCCATATTTTCTCTATGGAAAAACTCAAATCTCACCACACAAACGCACTTCAAAATCTCAACCGTTCCAACGTCGGCAGCCAAACTCGCCCACCAGTCACCAAACCGTCACTGCCAATCATCTCCGACCGTCGTCAAACCTTCACCGACGATGGCTTACCCTGCGGTAACTCCAACACATCCTCCACCGGAAAAGCATTCCTTTCTAACTTAACAGTCACACACACCAATCCAGAACCGAACGAAACACAAGTGCTTGAAAGAGAGGTGGAGGCATCCAACACGGCCGTAGCTAATCGCGATCGTCGCCAAAATAAACGAGGATGGATTTGAGACTCTGACCACGTTCAAACGGCACCATGAGCATGATATACATCCAGAAGGAGAGGAACGCAGCATTTAGTGTACTAGACACGAACCATTACGGATCTAAACAATATCAAACATCCGATAGAGCAAAGTCAGATTCAAAACGTCTAATGCGCAAATCATCAAACAGGTGGCGTGCGTTTTTTGTGTAAAAGTTCCGAGACCAAATTTGATGCTGTAATCGGTCTAAACACAGTGCATCAACCTCTAGATCAGCACAAATCGCGTCGAAAACGATCTCAGTTTAGTAAGTTTTTCTCGTGAGTTCATTGGCTAAGTTTAATCCTCTAAACTTTAGCAAAACCGAACAAAATAGAGCAGAGATGAAGCAGTGGTCTCTCCTTCTTCGAACGAGATTTTTCTTCCACCCCCCCCCCCCCCCCCCCACCTTTTGTCGATCCTTTCTCTTCTCTTCAGCCAAGCTCCCTGCAGCTTCTCCCCACTTCAATGGCCGACGCCTATCCAAAACAGGATTTTCTCCCTGCGTCACATACGCTCTGTTCTCACCAAGGTGTGCGTGCAAAGGAGGATAAGGACAAAGGGCCGGGCTTTTTGAGGAAACAAATTGGGCTGAGAAAGGGCGAAGAAAAACCAAAGGATAAGGGTTGGGCTGGAACAAAATAGGAAAAGTTAGAGGAAAATTGGGCCAATTCAGGAACTAAGCCCGAGTGGGCCGGAAATTTTTCTCAGTAACCGGGCCAGGCATAAATGGCCTATCCGAATTTTATTTTATTTTATTTTATCTATTTTTCATGTTTATTTATTTATTTTTTGTTTTCTTTCTTATTACTATATTTTTGTCGTTTTTACCCTTTTTTTTTGTATGTTCTATATTTTGGCAAAAAATGGATACCTAAATAATTGATAAAAATTTGGGTGTCAACGGTGTTCATTACATTTCTCCTCTTTAAAGTACATATGAGATCCAACAGTCTAGATGTAGAATCACTCCGAGTCCAACTTGTCTTCCTACTCGTGAATTAGCCGGAAAATTCAAATCAGAGCATCCATTTTTCTCAAGTTCATGATGTAGCCAACTCATGTGAAGAGACGTGCCTAGGGGAGGTGTTTAAGATCCCGAGCTTAATTCATCATTGGCATATCTCAAATTCCAATATAAATGCCACCTAATGCCGCCTCGCATTCTAATTTCTTTTGCCTGGTGGATTTGGTGTGGTGTAGGAAGAATGTGATATGTTATTTTCTTTATAGCTTTCATAGTTCAATGTCTTAAACCAGGATTTATTAAGAAGGACGAGTTAAGTTGGGAATCAGGTGGACATATTTATCCCTCCCTTGGTAAAGAAACCTAACCAAAGAAGAAATGGCAAAGGAACAAATACCACTAATCCAACAGTTGATTGAGTTAAAACACCGAAAATGCCATTTTAGGCCTTTTGCGGTGCTGACCTGAATTTAGAATTCCTAACTATGCTTCCTTTGTGCAATTGTGATAAATCGATGAAGAAGTGTACTCTTTCTGCTTTTATTTTCTTCCTTTTCAAGCTAGCCGCAATTTATCAGCTTTTTTTTTTTTTTATGTTTCTATTTCTGAATAGAATCTCTTGACGTCAGGGTTTCTCATGTTTCCATAAGAGATAATCTTTTGTGTAATTTCTTTTCTAGTTCGTAACCGTTTCACGATACACCTTTCTTAATCATAGTTTCCTAGATCACATATTTTGATACACAAGGAACATTTTAATTTCAACTAAGTAGAATGATAGAAAGTTCTTGCCATTGTCTACCAGAATTCTCCTTTCTTTGCGCAGGCCTAATTAGTTTAATTGCAGAGTGGGCCATTTATGAGCTGGCGAATTCATATGTTGGTGATGTGGCCATCTTACCTCTTTATTGATAAAATAAAATAGTTGGCGGTAATTGCAAATGAAGTCTACATAGAACTAGCAAAATACATGTTTGTTACATGGCTCCAAGACTATAGTATCCACATATTTTTCTAAATGTTAGTTTAACTCTCTTTTGCCTTTATTCATATTTCAAGTTGATTATTTTACTCAATCTTTTGAATTTTAATTTGGTTGTATCATGATTATTAGTTAGTATATTTTTTACTTCATTACTATATTTAATAAGTTATATAGACATTCATGTCAAGATAAAAAAATATTGATGGCCCCATACTTTAACATCCGGTCATGGATCAAGTTAGGCCCAATCGCATGTATGCTGGCAACAAATCAGGGCACGTGTGCATCACATAGTAGGCCTCGTCTTGGTCATGAATCAAGCTATGTCTAGTTGTGGCTTGATTCATTTTCCCTTTTCCAATTGCATGAAACTTATCCCCTTTCCTTTGTCAATTCCACACATGCCTTATATTCTTACTTTGCTTAAGATGATCACGGGTGACAAGGAATCATGCCCGAGGATGGTATGATTCCATGCCATTACGGTTATAAGGGGGGAGGGTCTAGGTTACCAAAAGGTCTTTCAAATCCGACCTTCAAAATTGAAATGGGCCAAGGCTTTGCGTGCATGATAGGAGGGTTTTATTGAAAAACAAAATTCATATGTACCGTGAGGACTTGAAATACTCGCATGAAATTTTCAAGAAGATCGCATATCAATATGGTTAACAAAAGTCCGTGGTATTATCCAAAAAAATCCATAATTCCTAAACTTGGAAGAATGCGGTTAAAGAATGAAAGCATGAGAATATTTAGTCTGGATATTTTTGTTTAGTTGTAACATTTCTTTTGTTAAAAAGAAGTCATAACCTTTACAAATAGCCATAGTGTATATACAGATTAAGAAGTAATTCGACATTCTAATCTGACAATTAGGCAAAAATAATAAACAGCTTCAAAATTTCCTTATAAAATAATTTTTTTTTTTTTTTGGGTTTATGGTATGATATGTGGGGTTTTCTATAAAAATAAACAAATTGTGAAAATTGGAGAGATAATGCATGAAAAGTCAAGACTTATTTTGAATTAATGGACAACATTATATAGATATAAGAGTCTAAGTTAGCCCAAGTTTAATATGTCAATAGGTAGAACATTATAAAAATTTATTCCTGCACACACACATTATATATGTACGGCCATTTTACATTTTATTGAGTGTTTTCTTTATTTTTAATTTAAAATTTTATGGCATTTTGAAATTTAAAGTCAATAGAGATAGAAGTTTGCAATTGATTATGGCATTAGAAGAAGAATATTAGCTAATGTATAATATATGACATGAATAAAGTCTATATAGTAAATAGGAAAACTCTCGTTTTCTATGACATCCTCAAGAAAGTTATTATTTCCCAAAAAGCAGCCACGAAAATCCCATGATTTAACCATTCGTGGAAAAAATGAGGTTCACATGTACTCTCATCTGATGGAGCTCTGTCATCGGAGAAAAGCAATTCATGTTGCGCAGCTATCCGATGCAATAATTTGACAGGATATTTTTTAATGGAGTGTCCTCACTCCCTCTATCTCTAATTGACCTTTAGCATAAGGAGCAACCCGCCCAAGATATTTTTGCTACAATGTGGAAATAAATTAATGATTATTGATAAACCAAGTTGATTTATAGTTGGGCGACAATTTTCATTTTTGCCATTGAAATGAAATTTGTTTCTGTTTTTTTGTGTGCCTCTTTCGTAGTTAATATGTTTTTGTGTACTTCTATGGGAGTTCTTGTTTCAAAAGAACCGTGTTGCTTACTGATATGGGTGCTGCGACTTTGCTTCTATTCGCTGCTATTTGATGGATTCAGTAATGGATTCTCAATTTTGGACCTGGAGACTACCGTCAAACCCTTTTGTTCAAGTCAGGTGTTAGAACTAAAGATTTGGTGATTTGGGGCTTTAACTTAGCCACTCGGCCAAGCAAAGAGTGCTAATTATAACTCTTGAAATTGGCAAATACTGTCAGGAATTGTGAATACATCTCGTGTCTTCTCTCATTTTCTGTGCTTGTATTATGATATTAAATTCATATTCTTGCATTGCTTGTTCAAATAAGCCTGTGGGCAAATAGTTCCGTTTGGACTTTTGAAGGTTTATATTGAAGAAAATAATAATTGTCGAAGTTAAGGATCACATCTTGTCAAAAATATAAATTGCATTCACATTGTCCTTTGCCATGCCTGACTAAGTCCCCTCATATAAGGGTCAATAATTAGAGAGTGACTAAAACCAGTCAAGATGCGACAATTTGAATAGACACTAAATAGCGGCATGTACCACCTATCTTCCTCTCGTGACTAGGGGTGTGCAAAATACCCGGGAACCGCCCGGACCGCCCGAAACCAGATCGGAACCGCCCAGAACCGGCGGTTCTTGAGGGAACCAGTCCGGTTCCGGTTCCATGGGTGAATCCGCCCGCCCGCCCGCCCGCCCACCCGGACCGGATCGAACCTTTTTAATATTTAAAAAAAAATTACTAAAAGAAACCCTAGATCTCATCTCACTTCCTTCTAGGGGTGTGCAAAATACTGGGAACCGCCTGGACCGTATTTGTAAATTCGTTGCGTTTACTTCTCCCGCCGTCCGCATCTCCACGTACTTAAATTTGGTTTTTCTTTATTTGGTTTGCTTTGATGTCACATAGTTGTTTTATGTTGAAAACTAGAATTATTTCGCGTCAAGATCGATTCCATGGATCCACCCGGGAATCAGACCGGACCGGCGGTCCGGTTCCCGAGTGGATCCATGCAACAAACGGGTGAATCCCGGTTTCAATTTTTCGGAACCAGTCCTTAGCAGGTGGTTCCTGATTCTAAGTCAGGAACCGCTCGCCCGGACCATGCACACTCTTACTTGTGACCACCTTTAATAAATATGTGTTTTGAAAAAGCTAAAATTACCAAAGGATGCAGGTACTCTTGGACAATCAATGTTTGTCTTTTAGTGTGGGAGGAAGGGACGGAGACTAGAGATTGTCAGTGGTCACTGTTCAAGCAAAGAAATAATAATGTAGACAATCATCCATTTCTACACTTAAGAAATCAACCGGTGCTTAGTTTAGGCCTAAACTAAGGTTAAGTCACCAAGCTTTATTATCTGTATTAGAGATATTTATATATCTTCTACAGCTATTTAGATTTTTTTTTTCTGAAGATAAAATGACTAAAGATGGCATTGACCAAATTGATAACTTACTGAATGTGAGATGACTAAAGATGGCTGCATAAAGGAATTAAAGGTTGGGTTTTGATTTGATTCATTCTCTTGATGGCTTAGGAAATATCCTAAATATCTCTGATAGTCCGTAACGATCTCATCTTTCTTCCTTGTGGTCCTCGCACGAATTAACTTGAAATCATTTGGTTAAGACCAATTAAGTTTGATTTTGTGGTGAACCGACTCAGTGGTTGACCCTTAATTATTATCAATAAGATATTGTAAATATGTGATTGGCTCTATTTAAGAACATTGCAATGGGGTTCATCCATGTCAATTTTATGTGAATCAATCACCAAAAGAAGCAAAACCATACCATTTAACTAGATACCATATTTTCCTAAGAAATTTTTATGTGGAATGCATGATAAACTAATTTTTTACTATAAAAGATTATACTTAAGTAACATATCTACTTTTGCAATTATTGAATATCAACAATATACGTCTCTCGTCATGTAGAGTCCTCTCTCTCGACATGCAGAGTTTTCTGTAGTTTTCTGGGTTTTTCCGAGTTGATCTTCCTTCTTCTCGACTAACCCCTCTTTCCTTTTTACCTTTTCTCACTCTAGATTTTCATTTTCTCTTACAATTCTCAATCCTCTTCTCCATTGATGATGATCCTCCTCTTCTCGCTTTCCCTGGTAGTCAAGTGACGGGGTTTTCTTCGTACATCTCATCGGAGCTTTGCATGTTGACTTCTACGCCATCACTAGACAGTTTCAGTTATGAATACATCCCACTCTTCGGAAGATGCTCGCCTTGCTGCCTTATGTAATCGACTTGGCCGACTCTGGTCGGAAGAAGACGTGGACGTCTGGGATGATGAAATACCGCCGGAAAAGCTGCAAGAGTGCAAGGCAACCTTAGTGGGTAAAATTCTCTCAGACCCATCAGTTAATTTTCAAGCTCTTTAGAGTACATTAACACGAGTCTGGCGCAATGACCATGTGCAAATTTCTCAACCCGAAGAAGGTCTGTATGTCTTTAAATTCAATTCTGAAACTGAACGGCAAAGAATCTTACATAGTGGCCATTGGCTGTTTGGGCACCATCTCCTGATACTAAAACCATGGCTTCCCAACACGCCTCTTCACTGCTATGATTTCACCACATGCGAATTATGGGTGCAAATCTTTGGACTCCCTCTGGAAAGATGCACAGCGAGTATGTTCGCCAAGGTTGCTAGACATCTTTGCCAGGTTCAGGAAGTGAGCTTAGCAACAAAAGAAAACTCAGCTGTTAAAACAGGGCGGGTACGAGTGAATATTAATCTTAATGAACCATTGAAATCTGGCAAGCTACTCAGATTGGAGGGACAGAATATATGGATTGATTTTAAATATGAGCGCTTATCTTATTATTGCTACTCATGTGGTATCTTGGGCCATTATGCAACACAATGTCAAAATATCCCCTTTGAAGAGGTTAAGATGGAAGGGAAAGATAAGCTATCCTATGGCCCCTGGTTGAGGGCCGAGGTCAAAGAGCACAATCCATTCTGGAAAGCTTTCTATGAGAAACAACCAGAACAGGATGAAGTTGAAGAAATTATACCAGAAACTCCATTGCAATCACCTTTATTACTTCCTGCAGCACCTTCAAGCACAAAGGATCAACCTCCATCTGTGGAGCTTAATACCACAAAGAACCCTCATAGCAATCCCTTGCCTACCCTGCAAATTTCTTCTATTGCAGAACCGATATTGAAAGAACCTGTGGTGACCAGCAAGAAGCTCAAAAACCCGAGAATGGTGGTTAAGGCCAGTCCCCATAAAAAAACAAAGCGTTATAACCCTTATGGGACTCCCTCCTATGTTCAAGTACCTCTGGACGATTCACTCCTTATGGATACCCCGATCTTTGCAGCTGAAGGGGTAGACACAAGGGCTGTGGTGGCTTGCCCAAAACAACCACCGCCAGAACAATGAAAATTATAAGTTGGAATTGTCAGGGGCTGGGCAACCCCCTGACAATTCAAGCTCTAAAGGACCTAGTGGTCCATGATAGGCCCGATATTATTTTTTTGATGGAAACCAAAAACCAGGAACCAGTCATCAAGCGATTACAGCGAAATCTTCATTATGAAAACCTTTTTGTGATCAATCCCCTAGGTTTGGCTGGAGGTTTGGTTATTTTTTGGAATGATCAAGTTAATCTTACTATCCACTCTCATGACCAGCATCATATTGATACTATCTGCTCAGATGTTCTGAAAAGGACAACTATGGGTATTACTTTTCTGCATGCTCCAGCAGTATTTCAACAGAGGCAAAATCTATGGACAACTTTGCGTCAACTCAACCATCTACATACCCTACCTTGGGTGTGCATCGGCGACTTTAATGAAATTTTGAATCACTGGGAGAAAGTGGGAAAACGCTTACCTCAGCAATACCGGTTGCAATCTTTTAGAGATTTATTAGACCACTGTGCTTTGATGGATCTTGAAACCAAGGGCTGTACCTACACTTGGGTGAACAATAGAAGTGGTGAGGAAGCTGTAAAGGAGCGAATAGATAGAGCTGTGTGCACAATGGAATGGCGATTAACCTATCCGGAAGCTGAAGTTTACGCTTTACCTGCTATAGGCTCAAACCATTGTCCACTACTCTTAAATACAGAAGTCAAATCAAAAAGGAGGAAAAGGAGGTTCACCTTTGAGTCTTTTTGGCTTCAAGATGATGAATGCCACAGGGTGGTCTTCGATGTATGGTCGTCAGCCTTAAATCATCCCTTCAGCATCTCCAAAAAATTACAGATGACAACTACAGCTTTGGCTAATTGGAGCAGAATGAAGTTTACTGCCGCACATCATCAAATAGATCTCTTAAAGCAGAAGCTCCAGTATCACATTAATCAACCTGCTAGCAGTTATAATAACAATCGGGTTAAATCGCTGCAGGAACAGATTCAGAAAATATGGATACAGGAGGAACACTACTGGGCAATGCGATCTCGCATCAACTGGTTGAGGGGGGGGGGATCGAAACACTAAATTTTTTCACGCTACTACGATTCAAAGACGGAAGAGAAACAGAATCAGCATGCTCAAAGATGTAAACGAGGATTGGATTCGAGATCCAGAACAGGTGAGGCACATGACCAACTGTTTTTTTTAGAACCTTTATTCTACTGCTGGTCATAGAGACTATAGACCTACTTTAATGCAATGCCCAAAGATCGTGACAAATGAAATGAACAATCATTTAACTACGGAAGTCACAAGAGAGGAAGTACAGCTAGCTACTTTCCAGTTGGAGCAACAAAAGCTCCAGGACCTGATGGTTTTAATGGCCTCTTTTACCATAGTCATTGGGACATTATACAGGATGATGTTTTTACTACAGTGCAGAATTTTTTCACTACTGGTGTGTTGCCTGCTGATATAAACATAACTTCTATATGTCTGATTCCCAAAGTACCGAATCCAGAGAGGTTAGATCAATTTCGCCCCATCAGTTTATGTAATTTTCTATACAAAATTATTTCCAAAGTCCTAGCGAATCGATTAAAATGCTGTCTACCAGATTTGATTGCCACAGAACAGAGTGCATTTGTGTCAGGCAGACAGATACAGGACAACATTCTTATAGTTCAAGAGGTCTTACATCAATTTAGAATTCGACAGAGAAAGAGGAAATTTCAGGCAATCCTAAAACTAGATATGCAGAAAACTTATGATAGGGTTGAGTGGGACTTCTTGGAGGACTATATGCGTCAGATTGGGTTTCATGATCGATGGGTGGTTTGGCTGATGCAATGTGTTAAAACTACCTCTCTTAGTGTCAAAATCAATGGCGAAGATCTACCTTTCTTTACACCAACCAGGGGAATTAGGCAGGGAGATGGGGAATTAGGCAGGGAGATCCTCTTTCACCCTACCTATTCATACTTGTGGCTAATATGTTATCCACTCTTATTCAGAATGCTATAAATATGGGTCATCTGCGAGGACTGAAATTTAACAGGAGCTGTCCGGTTTTATCCCATCTATTCTTTGCCGATGATGCGATATTTTTTCTAGACGGTAAAACGCTGGAATGTCAAAATTTGGCGAGCATTTTAAACCAGTACTGTATTGCAACAGGACAGTAGATAAATAGAAATAAATCAGGCCTCTTTGCTAGCAAAAACTGTCCTATGTCCCTCAAGTTAAATATGGCCGGAGTACTAAGAGTGCCAATCCTTGATAAAACTGGAAAGTATCTAGGTATTCCCTCAGATTGGGGGTCCTCAAAGAGAGATATGTTTGCTTGGATTCACACAAGGGTGAATGCTAAATTGGCTGGGTGGAAAGAACAGTTGATTTCTAAAGGAGGGAAGGAGGTTCTGTTAAAAGCTGTGATTCAAGCTCTACCGCAGTATGCGATGTCAATATTTAAGATTCCTGTCTCCATCTGCAAGTCTGTTGAACAAAAGATGGCTAAGTTTTGGTGGCAACACACTAGCACTAAGTCTGGAATTCACTGGAAGTGCTGGGATATTCTAAAAGAGAGGAAAAGTACAGGGGGGGTTGGTTTTCGAGACTTATTATCCTTTAATAAAGCCCTTATGGGAAAGCAGGCATGGAGACTTTTTCAAAATCCTTTATCTTTGTGGTGCAAACTATTCAAAGCCTTATATTTTCCATCTACAGAATTTTGGCATACAGAACAGGGATCCCGACCCTCTTAGGGCTGGCGAAGTCTTCTACTGGGCCGAGATTCAATTCTTCCTAAGTTGAGTTGGTCAGTCGGCAATGGCCAGAGAATCAACGTGAGACAAGACAAATGGCTACCTATGGGAACATTATGTGGACCTCCTAATAGGGATGAACCAAGCACAGTTGCGGACTACATCAATACAGCACAAAATGAATGGAACACCCAACTTCTCAAACATACATTTGATGAGCATATAGTGAAAGAAATTCTGGCAATTAGATTATGGCCAGCATCTACTGAAGACAAAATTGTATGGACAGAAACTGTAGATGGACAATTCACAGTGAAGAGTGCGTATCATCTCATACAGAAATCAGAGGCTACACAGACAGATTCTCGCCCATCCTCATCTTATATTACCCCCAGTCACCTATGGAAGCAAATTTGGAAAACCAAGACGGCCCCTAAAATCCGCATCTTTCTTTGGTCTATCAGCCACAATGCAGTTCCTACAAAGTACAATTTGTTCCGTCGCCGAATCACCAATGATCCATTTTGTATTCTCTGTTCTACCCGTTCCCTCGAAACAACAGAACATTTATTTCTGCATTGCCCTTGGACACAACAGATTTGGAACCATCCTAATGTACAAATCACAGTAACAGCTTTTGCAAATCATCGCATTGATGCTTGGCTTGCAGATATATCACAACAGAAAGGTAACGTACCGGAGTTTGAGACCATAGCAGCTCTTTTATGGCAAATCTGGAAGGCCAGAAACCATGTCATCTTCCGCCACCACTTCGCGCACCCGGACCAGATTGTGGAATCAGCTCTAGCTCTCGCTCACCTGCACATTACAGTTCAGAAACACCACTTGCAGCAGCAACAGAAGACAGGTTACAAATCGCTGAACCCTAACACTACCTGGCTCCCACCGGTGCAGGGTATGATGAAGGTTAATATAGATGGTACCTTTCCCATTGCAGAAAAACTGGGTGCGATCTCCAGTATCACTCGGGACCACACAGGCAGCTTGCTCGGAGGCTTTACCAAAAGCGTTCCAGCATCTTCCGCTCTTGCAACAGAGATTCAAGCTTTCTTACATACTCTAAAAGATCTTCTACAACAAGGGAAGCATCACTCTGACCTGATCATTGAAACCGACTGCCTAATTTTGGTTGAAGTAATGAATCACGAGCGTCTCCCACCGTGGGAATGCCGTGCTCTTCTCGCCGAATGCGAAGACATTTTGCCCTCTTTTTCGAACCTAAAGGTGAATCATTGCAGAAGATCAGCAAATGCCCTAGCCAACTGGGCTGCGAAAGCCCACGGTCGAAGTTCCCTTCCCCCAACTTGGGCCTCGTCACCTGTTCCTCCGATGTTAGATCTGATTTGTAATGAAGCCCTGCTTGCGGGTTGTACTCTTTTCCCTACTTAATGAGCAATATAGTCTTTTTCCGACAAAAAAAAAAAAAAGAATATCAACAATATGATAATTATATGTTAACATTGTCATTTTTTAAAAATAATATAGAATGCAAAACACTCTTATTGTGGTAGGGATTTCCATCTTAGGAAGTGTCATTGGTTTGAATCCAACAAAATGTGTGTAAAACATTTTGGATTTGAGTCACCTTCACTACCCAAAGGCATGAGCTTAATTGGTTCCTGGGATTTGTAAGATATTTTATGAGTTACTATGTAGACAGTCTCCATGCTTGTATCCTTACATTATATATATATATATATATATATATATATATATATGCGTATTTTATGTGGTATTTTTTATATGCATTATTCCACGTAAACTAGGAAGTTACTATGCAAAAGGTCCTTATCAACTTAATTACAAAGAGGAAGTCCCTCATGACTTTAATTAGTTATATAATTTTTTGGTTAGAAAATTATGATTACCCTTTTAAATAGTCAGAATATGTATGTGTGTATATATATAGAGTTATGAGTATTTTGACATTCTAATCTAAGAATTATAGTTGGTAAAAAAAATTTAGCTTCAAATTTTCCTTATGAACCGAGTTTTTTTTTTCTTTTTTTCACTTAAAGGAATGATTTAAGGGGCATTTTGTCAACAATTCTGTGAAAATTTGAAAGATAGTACTTATTTTCAACTAATGATCAAAATGTTATTTGGATAATAAATCTAATTTAATCCAACTCTATTACATTAATAAACAGAAAACTATAATAATTTGCTATCAGTATATAAAAAAATAACATTAAAATTCAGGGTTTTTTTTTTTTTTAATGGTAGCTTAGTTATAATGTTACTTGTATATGTTTAAAATGATTTCACTGACCGCCCAAGAAGAGGGTTTAGGGTTAGTTCAAATGTCTGTCCATTAACGGTGGAAGAAAGGATGCAAGGATGGATTGGGACTATCACATTAGCAGTGGGAAAAGATGAAAAGGACCATTTGCTGATCAATGTCTGTCCATCAGCGGTGGAGGATAGGGTGGAGACAGGGAAATTGATGATGATGACTAGTGTAAAGGAACAATAATGCAGAGAATCATCAATTCCTATAATCGAGGAATTGATTGGTATTTGGTTAAGACTGGTCCAACTCATGACCTTAAACTGAGTGGTTTATTGAAGTCAACCCCAAACCTAAAATGAGGTAATGACAATAATTGTATACTTTTGAAGGCTTTGAAAATCAATTTGCGATAACTGCAATATTAGGATAATAGATGTTACAAGTAAAAAAATCCGAACAGACCCAAGCATTTGTGATAACTAGAATCAGAATGAAAGGACAATTTGCGGTGGAACAGGATGAAAGGATGGATCAGGACTAGTACATAAGCGATGGCAAAGGATGAAAGGGCCATTTGTGGAGGCAAAGGAAAGGATGGATACCTACTCTTGTTAGTCCATTAGGGCGGAAAAAAGGACGAAGAAAGGACATGGGTGATGGCCACTGGTCCTGCAAAGGAACAATAATGCAGAAAATCATCCATTTTTATACCCAAGAAATTGACTGCTGTTAAGGTCTTTGGTTAACAAGCTCCGCGATATGTACGTACCCATCTCCTCTTTCTTCAATGTGATTTGGATCTTTGCTAAGGTTCTAAATTGTTTGATTTCTAGTATTAAATCTCAGCCGTTGATAATCAAATGTTCCAACGAAAAGTTGTTTGTGTTTCTATCCTCAAAATTTGAAGATTCTCGACATGTCAAGAACCAAAATCTGACTTATTGGGGAAAGAAAAATAATGCTTAGGCAACCGAATGCCATAGCCTAAGGTGCTGCCATTATAAGATCACCCTCAATTTTGTCTGTCCTCATTGCCGACGGATGCTACAAAATTGGAATACGAAGCGGTCTTACTCTCCGGCGTCACTGTAGTCAGATCAGATGAGTGATCAATTTGCGATGCAGTGTTGGCCTGAAGCAGCAGAATTGGAGGATTATGAGTTTTGGCAAACTCAGCATGAAACAAGGCCGCTCAGATCTTCACCATGAAAATCGAACACCGATTGGAGTTTGGATTTGGGGCTTTTTTTGGCATCAACAAAGGCCCTAAATTCGAAATGATCGGGCATTGCATTATCAATTTTGGGGAATCTTTTAGCAGAAATGCAAGTGTTTTGCAGTCACGGCATCAAAGCTGCTTTTTTACGCAGGTTAGAAGCTGCAAGGTCGAGGAAGAAGTTTTCTTTCAGGGTTACATAATTTTTTTTCTTCCGAAATACTTGACGATATTATTAAAAGATCCCGTAAAAGTTGGAGAGGATGGCCCACTCAAGAGGAAGGAAGAGTATTCGAACGTTGGGCCCAGAAGATAAATTGAAATTGGGCCGAAGATAGTTGCGCTTCCTCGATTAAAGCTATGCACCTCCCACCTCACGTCTTCTTCAGCATTACGTCGACCCGAGCTCCGGCAAATTCTCTCTCCTCGACTGAAAACGTTTCAAATCTCCGAGCAGGGCCATGGCTTCCGTATGAAACGCCGACAAAGCTGGAACCTTCGTAGCAAAGCCATCCAGTAGAGCTCCCGTCTCGTCGTGAAGAATCTCCAATATAGCTCCAACTGTTTTACCTCCAAAAAATGCTCCGTCGACATTGATTTTCAAGGTACGCTGCTTCGGCGGGCTCCGATTCTTCGCCGATTGAGTCTTTTCTATGTAAAGTTTCAAACTTTGGCGATTCCGTTTCCTGAAATTACTGAGCATTGGCACAACTAACCTCGTCTGCTCTCTCTCTCTCTCACCCTATGTGGAGCAACTCTTTCGAATATTTAGATGGTGGTCCCTTCGCGGTGGAGGAAAGGACGTCGAATAGGTAGATCAAACCAGGAAACTATGCTCACAATAGCTTCCTGAATTGGTTGTTTAACGGTTATATTCCGCATCCTTAGAAATATTTTTCACTAAATAAAAAATTATTACGACCAAGGAAAGGAATGCCCATTTTCTTCTAAAATTAGTCAAGTCTTTAGAGTATTTGAATCGAAATCACATTTTATATCGGTAGATTCGGCACTACCGAGAAAAAAAAAATTAATGGCCTAAAATTAACTGTCATTTTGGGACTCAAGATCGACGCCACGTTTCCTGAATTTAAAAAAGAGAAAACGAACGAACTTTAACATGGATCGCAGAGACGCGTGCTCTGTCCATTGAAACCACCGTTGGAAACTTGCATACGTGGCGGCTGACGTGTCACTAAATATCTATTCAGCAGGCTGACCAACCAGCCAAAAGAAAACATGTCTTCTTCTGCATCCTAAAAGCAAGCAGACATCATTAAATAGAAAAAGTAGACGACTTTTAAAAGGAGTACCAGAGGAGGGCGACAGCGGGGAAGCGAAACCAGGGGACGGGGAGCAAGTCGAATTTGAAGATTGGCAGCTGCGAGAAGACGCTTTGACCGATTGGAGTTTCGATTTGGGGCTTTATTTTTATCTTATTTTTCCGTCGACAATGCCCTGAATTCGAAACGGTTCGGGCTCTGCATTGTTAATTTATGTGAGAAGTTCAAAGAGATGAGGCTTCCTAACTATCGCGTTGTTTCTACTAATCGAGTTACAAGTAGATTCTCCATTTTTTTATTGGAACATAGTAATTTCCTTTTTTAATCAATTTCTCTCCTGATGGCGAGATTGAAAGCGTGAGTGAGGTTGGTTTTCAATGAGGTTTTTAGTTTTTACCTTGATGGTAACGACTCAAAATGTCATATTATGGGATGCTTCAATAACATAATTCAGATTCGCAAGCAACTAATAGGTTTTGCAATCGCGATATTAAGACCTAATGATCACTTGTACACTATCATGATGAACTGAAAAATCTAATATTTTGTTGATGTTTATGTCATGTTTCATGGACGTTGGATTCTGTTTGTTGTCAATGCATATTGTGAATCCTGCGATGAGATTTAGTAATTGCTTTTGACTTGCTTAGCGGAATGGAATTTTCGAATGGTTTGATCTCTAAAAGTTCTATTCACAACAATGAAGTTATATAGATATTGATGGCATGAAAGGAGAAGTTGAAGCAAAAGATTCGATAGAGGGTAGAGGGAATGTGAATCTCGGGTCAATAACAAATCTTGAAGAGAAGATTAGTAAGTGCATGTTTGTCAATATCAAAAACAGAGGAGAGGAGTCATCTGCGTGGCTCGATGTAGTGTTGTTGGATAGAATAACAATGGCAGCTTCTTCCTTTGTTTTGATGTCGCCTTCTACCACCTAAACTTCGATCCTTTTACTAATAAAACTCGATGTTTATATCTGTCTTATTTCATTAACCATCCCTCAACATCACATATGAAAGTACACACAGTGTACCTCAGGGAATGTAAACAAATTGGATTTTTCACCGTCTGTTAACTCCCCATGCGTACAGCACGTTTGCTCAAAAAATAGGCACACTCTGCCTCAAAAAGCAGAGACTATCTTATGCCATGTAACGCTACTTTTCTATGTATATTGCCTCAAAAAACATCCAAAGTATCTCATACTCTGCATATCTTTAGATACCCTGTTTAAATTGAGATGCAGATTCAAATATCATTCCTATTTCAAAAATAAGGTTCTCATGGCCACACCTTAGATTATACAAGGAGAACCTTTTGCAATTTTAACCCTCGTCAGCCTCACTATTTCTGGGAGTAACGGGTTCATCTCAGTTGTCATAGCTGTTATCTCCTCCTGTGGCATTAATCGGAAAAAAAGCAATGAAATCAAGCGCCATCATTGTTATTCTTTCCCTAAGATCCTTTCTATTTTGCCTAGCTACCTTATATTCCTTCTTATATGAAGAGTATTCCTCTTGAGAAGCAAGATTACTGCTTTCCCTCTGGTCTTCTACTCTATCCCCTTGTAAACGAATTTGTGATTGCATGTTTGGTTAGATCACACTGATGGTTAAGATTATGATGTAATGGCTATTATGGTTATAATCTAACCGAGCTGTAAAACCTATTGCTGTTTGAAAGAGAGAGATAGGAGCAATGGAGATTGGTGAAGCGTGACGTTGGCATGATGTGACAGTAACCGGAGGGAGTGAGCGGCAATGTTGGTGTGAAGGTTAGACAAGTGCAACGCACACAAAGAGGGAGGCCGCGCATTTGCTGCGCCCATCAATTAGATTTAAGGGTCTAAGTTACTGCAATTCTGCTGGTAAGTATCTCATGTTCATGTCGATTGAGATGAAAACCATAAGTGTCGCTTTAGGCTGCTTGCAAGGCTTAATTCGTTAAATTATCTCTAACCCACCTACTTTAAATAGTAAGTCAATCGATGATACGTTCATGCTGGTGTCTTTAGAATGATAAATTTCCTACTTTCCGAGTATATAGCCGAGATCAGACAATCTAGATGCCGTCCTGCACGTTAGCCAGTAAATATGAATTGGAGAACCCATTTTTCGGGGTGGCGATGTGATGAACTTATATTAGGAGAAGTATTGTAAGATCTTGGCTGTTAATTCACCACTGGACTATCTCAAATTCAATTATGAATCCTAACAACATATCTTGCCTCATATTACCTAGGTCTAATGATGAACGGTAGTTTCTTCATCAGATTATATTTTGGGCACTTTATTTGGACTTGATCAGATGTATGAAAATAAGATTACTGTGTGTGTATGTATGTAAGTATCGATCCCTCATAAATAAATAAATGAAAGGAAGAGGTATTGACCCTGTTTAATTAGATGGAAGAATTGAAAAATTAGCAATTTGAAAAGAAACGAAAGAAAGCCCGAGTTACATACTGTGTTTTTTAAGTTTTAATTTTTTATCAGTACATAATCACGTTGGCAGAGTGTTCCTCATGGATTCATCAAGTAGGACATTATGGAAGACAAGCAAACTGTGACTCGGGTATCCTGACGGATCATGGCCGGTGGAGCCAGGGTTCTATCGACATGTCCCAGCGGGGTTCTTTTCTGCTGGCTGGTATCTATTTACGAGAGGAACACGCCTACGAGTAAGAGACATCTGCATGTTAGAGCTCATCAGTCGTGTTTTTTCCATGTTCAAAGCCTCCATTCGCAAGTGTTTAGTTCAGAACTCATTTTTCGCTGACGGAGATGCACACTGGAAGTTTTTACCTTTTGATGTATCAATGAGAAGTTCAACGCGTTTATGACATTCCTTCTCTGGGGAGTATCTCTCATATTTGATGCTTCTTAAGGTTTCAAATCCATCATGGCTCAACTTTAACCTGCTCTTCAGGAAATAATTTGACATAGTTTGGTTGTGGAAGAGGGTTGCTATTACTATGGAGTAATACTGAAATGATCCTGCTCATCTCATCTACAGTTTGAAGAACAAGGTTACACTTCAAATAATGCTATCCCATCTTTGAGGTAATATTTTAATCCTTTTCTAGTTGGAGGAAGTCTTCCAACCACGCCTTTAATTGGTAAGTTACAAATATGGATATCATTCACATGTCAATTTACTTGTTAATAAATGTGCACGATATTTATATTTATAGCTTATCAATTCAATAAAACCGGCTGGAGGAAGTTTCCTCCAACTAGAGTCGGAAGATGTGGCCTATAATCTTGTTAATGGACTCTACCCGACACACGTGCATGAAACAGTTCACGGGAATTGGATAATGGAGGCTAACCTTTGATTAAAAGATAACTTCATATGCCCTCTTTAATATGTACTGATATTTGGACTCTTTTCGTTTGTCGTACAGAATTTGTGCCTTTCTAGGATTTCATTAGACCTTATCAATTATCCAAACAGTACACAATCAGTCAGAGAATAAATACTATAAAGCTTTATCATATCGTCAGTAAGAGTCTTCCTTAAAAAGATTGCCTCCAGAACAGAGGCAAATTGCACAAACCACTTTTCTTGAGTGACTCCTGGACACGAGTGTCCGTGGCCTGTGGTCGCCGCAGCCGGAGGCAAGGTGGAGATGTCGAGCCAGAGATGGTGACTAGTCCCCATCTTGAGAGTCCTCACTTTTTCAAGATCATTCTCTCCGACACCCTTGAATCCGGAAAGCTCGTAAGTTCCACATTTTTGCAGTCTGCTTCTTAGGATTCAGCTCTCAAGTGTCAGCTGATATTGCTAGTATGAGTACCTAGAGGGGGGTGAATAGGTATATAAAGGATTTTTCTTCAACAATTGCACAATACTAGACAGTTGGAGGAAACGATAATAAAAGTAAGACTGAGAGAAGAGAAAATTGAACACGCGGTTTATAGTGGTTCAGCTTATATCAAGCCTACGTCCACTCTTCTTCACTGACAGCCTATTGGCTGGATTCCACTATGAACAAAAGAGAAGTTACAGCACAGTTTTGCCTTGATTCCACAGTGTAGATGTTCTATCACACCTCCTCAAGATTTCTCACAAATATAGACTCTCTCTTTCGTATACAAGTATTCGCTCAAAGGATTTGTCTAAACAAAAAGGAGCTTCAGACTTTGGAATTCTTCTATCGCGCACCCCTTGAACAACTAAGACAGTCTTCCTTATATACTCCTTTATGCCATCATACCCGTTGGCACTTACCAAAGGAATTCCTTCAATCTACCCGTTGGACGGAATCAATTAGGAAGATTGTTCAAGCTATTAAAGGAACGTGTTGATAGCCCATCAATCATGTTCGCCCATACAATCAGGATCTCGGTTTCCATAAGCAGAACATTCTAATAATATTTAGGCAATCACCGGATCTTTAATTTATCGAGTCAATCTTCGATCAATCAAAGGACTCCGTTATGTCTTCTCCAGCCACGAGATCTTCTCCAGTTGATAAGGTTAAATCCTTAACGAAACATCCAATTCTGGATAACCTTTCTTCAACGGATTAGAGATGTCAATGAGGATAGACTTTGAGTCTTGAGTCCGGCTATCCGGAGGTCTTCGACTTTAAATAGCGAGTCGCAAGCCTTCGAGAATAGATCGATAGAAACGTTTTGTCAACTTCAAAACACTTCAAGAAGATTTCTCCAACAATCTCCCTTTTTGATGGTGACAAAACTTTTGCAGATTTGGATATCTTTGACCGCAAAACATTTCTCAAACACATATGCATATCTTATAGAGATAAATGGCTAACAGAATAACACTAGGATCTGCAACCACAGAAAATAGGTTAGTCCAGTATATGATGAAGCCATTCATAAGATATCAATATTGGTTAATAGAAGCAGTCAAGTCCAAGTCTAGTTCAGTTCTCATCCAGACACAAAACAAAGTCAAACAGAGTTCAAACCACAAAACAATCCAACAAACAATTAGAAGTTTAATGAATGAAAAGTTTTTGATCAAATCTTGCATCTCTCCCCTTTTTGTCATCATTAAAAAGGATGAGATGAAGTCAAGATTGCTTGGGAACGCGGACAAGCTGGATGTGACATCCCGAAATTCGACCCCGTTTCGATAAAGTGAAATGGGCATGTCGTCAACGTGCCTATGGTCCTTTTTTTCCGAAAGTGATCACTCACGAGTTAACTAACCTATTGGGTGAAGCCGTTAAGGGATGTATCCGCGGTAAAATCCCTAAAAGCTACTCAATGGGTTGGATTGGACTAAAATCGCATTTGATTGATTCTAACCATGAAATTTAAATTGGTTTCGGGAATCGAATATTCGAGCGTGTCACAATTCATTTTTAGGATCCTGTCTCATCGTCTATCAATTTATTGACGAGTCCGAAATTTCAAGAAAGAAATTATCGGAGGAAAAATCGAAGACCGGAAGAAATTAGAAAGGGAAATGGAAAGAGAAAAGAAAATCTAGAATAGTATTATTCTTTTTCTTTTTTCTCTCTCTCCCTTTTCTCTCTTTCTTTTCTCGCTATTCTCTCTCCTCTCCCCTCCCCCTCGTGCGAATTCCCCACCGCCCATTCCCTCTTTCTCTCTTTCTTTGACCGGTCAATGCATATCCTTCTCTCTCCTCTCTCTTCTTTCTTCCCCCTCACGACAGAACCAGCTTTTCTTCTCCTTCTTTTCTTCGCGTGCGAACCAGGAGCTCGGAGATCGCAGCTCGCCGAGAACCGCTCGCCGCTCGTCCCGCCGCCGCACCGCCGCACCGCCGCCCGCGCCCGTGCGCCCGTCGCCGTCCCGCCGTCCGTCGCTCGCTGCCGCTCCTCCCTCCGCGCGATCCAGCCAACCCAGCTGCTGTTCCGCACCAACCAGCCACCGTCCGGCCACCTCCGGCCACCGCCTAGCCCCGCCGGACCACCCCCGTGTTCCCCTCGCCCTCCGCCGGCTTCCCCTCGCCGCCCTAGCCGCCGGAGCAGCCTCGGCCAGCCCGTCCAGCAGACCCACGGAATGGGTTTCAGCAGCTTCGGGCCCGCTTTTGGGCCGTTTCCGGCCCCGAACCCGAGCCGTGCTTTGGGAACAATCGTTCCTCGCGTCGCCGCCGTCGGATTGATCCAATTTGCGGGCGATTTGGTGAGTAATCTCACTAATCCAGGATTAGTTGGCTAATTATGCTTAGGGTTGGTTTAGATTTAATTAATTATGTTTAGGTTGTTAGATTAGAATAAATTAGCAATTATTAGTCAATTGTGATGCGATTTAGATAAATTGATTGTGTAATTAGCAAGTAGACGGGGTCTACTAATTATTGGAAGTGCCTCGGGATTTTTCCCGACCCTTAGTGGGCTCCAATTAGGCTTTTCGGGCCTAAGTGGATATTTTTGTATTTAAATATTAATTTTCGGAATTAAATTAAATAATTATTTATTTTCTGAAAATTCAACTGAGGTGGTTCGGAACCGGAAAATTATGCTGATGATCGTGGTGAAGTCCGTTTCTTTAATCGGGCTTTTATTTTGAGCTAAATTGAATTTTTAATAATAATTATTTAATTTTCGAAATTAATAAATAAATTAATTATTTTTCGGAAATTAAGATTTTGATGGCCGACGACCGAAATCTCGTGCCGATCGTCGTGGCGCAGCCCGTTTATTTATTTGAGCTCTACGTTGTATGGAATTGAATAAATTGTGATATTTTAGGGATTTACCCTAAATTGATTGGAATCGATTGAGATTGAATTATCGATTGGTGAATGGCCAAGTATGTTTATTCAGCATTTATAATGTTTTGTTGAGTTAATTTAATTATTTGATTGAGAAATCGTTGGGCATTGGTTGTCGATATTGAAAGTGAATTGGTAACCACTGCAAAGAGGACACGTGGCTCGGTGAATTGGAATGTCACCTGGAAAATGCACGTGAGTTCAGTGGTTGAATATGTCATTTTGGCGAAAAGGTCGCCTGAGAGAATGCACGTGGCTCGGAGACTCGGTATGTACTCCTGGAGAATGCACGTGGGCTCGGTGACAGAGTTGGGCATCTAAAAGGGCACGTGGGCTCGGCGACTTGATGCATCGCTTTGGTGAAATGCACCTGAGAGAATGCACGTGGGCCCGGGCATCTAAAAGGGCACGTGGGCTCGGCGACTTGATGCATCGCTTTGGTGAAATGCACCTGAGAGAATGCACGTGGGCCCGGGCATCTAAAAGGGCACGTGGGCTTGGTGACTTGATGCATCACTTTGGCGAAAAGGTCGCCGAGAGAATGCACGTGGGCCCAAGGTTCGAGGCACGTGAACTCGGAGACTTGGAATGTCGTCCTAGAGAATGCACGTGACCTCGCTTTTAGATACTCCTCCGTGGAGAGTGATTTGTATGACATGTAATCGACTGGTTCGATTTGTTTTGAGTAAATGGGTGCCTATTGTGAATTGTACTGATTTGCAGGTGAGATCTGAGGCCAAGGTAAGTCCTCTGCCCTGTGCGTGTTTAGGCAGCCTTTAGTATAATAGTTTATCTAATCGGGCTTAGTGGGGTAGAACTCGCTGAGACGTAGTCTCATCCCAGTTTGGGGAAAACCATTTCAGGACCCCACTGAGGAGCTGAGGAGGAGTCTGAGAAGGAGAAATCGGAGGTGAAACTTAAGGAGAAAGATTTTTGGGATAAGAAGATAATCCCGAGAAGGGCCTTGAGTACGGCCCAGTTCGTTTAAGTTTCTGTCTTCTTTTGAGATCTCCATTTTGATGTAAATAGATTTGAAGTGGTTTGTGTTTTGTATAAAAGTTTGGTTATAAATTTCAATATGAAAAATATGGCCCTGCTTTTCTATCCCATCGTTTTATTGTCTGGGGATTTTAACTGCTTCCGCATGTGCTTAATAAATGAAAGGGTCGGCGATACTAGTCTTGGGATATCGCATTATAAAATCGACCAAATGAGAAGGATGTGTGCGTGCCCGAGGATCGGGGCGTGACACTGGAAATCTTCCATAGACTGAACGATGCCTTCCAGCCTTTTAAAGTCTTCCTTTAGTTGTGCAATCTCCTCACTCTTGGCATTGGCCTGATTCTGAACAGAGAGGGCTTGCATTTTATCATTTAATGAACAGGAAGAAGCTTGACCTTCATTCTTCAAGCTTTGAACTTCGCATCTCAAGGCATAAATTTGACCTCGCATCTCCAAGAGAATATCCATGATTCTGCGAAAATCTGCTCCATTATCAGTCTGAGTACTTGCTTCGGCTCGATCTGATGGAGTGAATGCAGACGATGGTAGATCAGCATAATCTCGCAGGTTTGGCGATGAAACTTCATGACCTTCTTCTGGAAACTGAGATGCATAAACATCCTCTGGGTCTGCTGGTGAGCGACTGACTCCTTCACTTGCATCAGGACATGAAGACTTCATTCATTTCTCCTGATCTCCCCCTGTTTCCATGCCTACAGGTGGAGAAGAGTGTTCCTCAGGTTCTCCTTCTTCTCTTCTTTCTTCTTCTGGTCTTTCCTCCTCTGTTTCTTTTTCAGCTTCTATTTCTTCTTCTTCCTTCTCCTCTGCTTCTTTTGTCATTTGTTCCGATTCTTTCTGTGGAACAGGACGACTTAAATTCTTCAAAGCCAATGCAGAGATGGTGATGTCTTCCTCATCATCTTCATCCTCAACGAGGAGAGCTCTTCTTCTCTTGGATGGAGCAACCATGGGCTCCTTCCCTTTTCTTTTAGCTGTAGAAGAGATTTGATGAGATTTTGCAGGAGTCTTCTCCTTGAATTTCTCCAACTCCTTGCTCAGTTCCTTCAGACGCATTTTGGTCACCATTTTCAGTCCTACCACCATATTATCGCATGGTCGAACACAAAAGATTTGTGAAGGCTGAATATTCAGATGTCTGAATAACTTCGTAACAAGGCTTGGGTAAGGGAGTTGACCTCTGTCCTTCATCATTGCTCTATACATGTGAAACATCACAGTGTGAGGGAGAGAAAACCTTTTTCCAAAGAGAATGGCATACATCAGCTTGGCCTCTGAACTTGAAACATCAGTCTTGGAAGTTGATTTCGGTCGGAGGCAATTGATCACAATCTTGTGAAGCAAGATGTTGAATGCACCCATCCTTAAGTAGGTGATCTTTTCATCTGTTCTCCTGTCCTTCACCAGTTCAAGTGTGGCCCGAGTAATGGAAACTTTGATTGGTTGATATCTTCCTCTTTCGACTTCTAACACATCTGCCAGCATATTCATATCCACAACATAGTCTTGGTCTTTAACGCTGAAAGAGAATCTATTCGCATCCAAAAAGCTTAGATTTGAATAGAAATATGCGTTAATTCAAAGCATATGCCTCTGTAGAGTCTGAGCAGAACTTTTCAAGTTGAAGATAACTGAACTTTTCCCTCAAGTTCATATTCACAGCATCCAGAAAATCAAAATCAACACTCCTAGGGTTTATTACCCCACGCTTTAGCAATTTCGAGTACAGATCCTTTTGCTCATTCGATCTGAACAAATCTCCCCTTTTTCCTTGATTTTCAACCGCAACACCCATTTTTGGTTGAAATTGACTGTATAATTTGTCATCATCATTCCCATCTGCAGGATTCGGCCCCCGGTCACGAGGATCACTTGGGATATTTGCAAGGGTTTCCTCAGCCACCCCTTTTCGAGCAATTCCCAAACTTTCCATTTTTTTCAGAAAGATATATTCGTTCCCATGTCCTTTGTCTTTAAGAAACTCATCAATGTAGTTCAAAGGAGTACGAATTCCTTTTAAGGCACGATATAACTGGTAAATATAAGCGGGCTTTTGAACTCTTACAAGGTCTGCTTCCTCGATGATTTCTTCCTGTTGTTGTTGATCAACGCCTTTAGGACTAGATGGAGGAGAATGACGCTGCGAGAATGTTGTGGGCTCGTTTGCTCGTTTCGGAGTCACTTCTTCTTCAGTAAGATTGAAGTGCGTAGGCCCCTCACTCATCCGCCGTGGTCCCCTGCTTGCGATTCTTGAAGACTTTCTTGAAGATGACATCTTTCTCAATTTTTGGAAGATTCCTTGCTTGACTTTCCCAGGAAAGATGACAACTTTTTTTTAGGATTAAACAAAGAAGACAAACGGGAATGGAGGATCGATGCTTTCTAGGGTTTTTGAGAGAAAAGTGAAGAGGAATCGACAGTGCACGATCAGTTAAAAAGAGGGATAAACGAACCGTCACAAAGGAAATAAAAATATGCCTTTTCAAAATAACTGTCTTTATCCGCAAAAATAGCCATTTCAAAAATAACTTCCTTTTTGAAAATGAAACGATGCAATATTTACGTCAATTAAATATAGCAATAATTTAAACACAGTCTGACGATCGTACCTTTTTAAGATGAGATTCAAGAGAGAAAGACTTACAGTCTGACGGACGTACCAAGACTGTCTTTCAGATAAAGTCTTGTAAGTCTGAGTCTGAAAGTCTTTAGACTTTGATATCCTCATACCTCAAAATGTTGAGTCGGGAACGTATAGACTCAAATTGATTTTTCTCCAAAGGCTTTGTGAATATATCCGCCAGTTGATTCTTTGAGTCAACAAATTGAATTCAAACATCTCCATTTTGAACATGGTCTCTAATAAAGTGATGTCGAATCTCTATATGCTTTGCTCTTGAGTGGAGAATTGGATTTTTGGTGAGGTTGATAGCGCTAGTGTTGTCGCAATTAATCTCCGTGCATGAGTCTTCAATTTCAAAGTCTCTTAGCTACTGTTTTATCCATAGAATTTGCGAACAGCAGCTTCCAAGGGCTACATACTCTGCTTCGTTGTTGAAAGGGACACGGTGCTTTGTTTCCTTGAAAACCAAGACACCGTCCGCTTCCAAGCAACCGCAGTGTTCCCGAAGTGCTTTTTCTATCAACTCGCAACCGCCAGATCTGCGTCTCGAATATCCCCGGAAGATTAAAGTCTCCCTTCTTAGGATACCAAAGACCGATGCTTGATGATGAAGCAACGTATTTAATGATGCGTTTCGCAGCACTGAAATGGGATTCTCTAGGATCTGATTGAAACCTAGCACAGATGCAAACACTCAACAAAATGTCAGGTCTAGAAGCGGTAAGATAAAGAAGTGAACCAATGATGCTCATGTACAGCTTTTGATCAATTTTCTTCCCTTCTTCATCTTTGTCTATCTTCAAAGAACTTGACATCGGTATGTCGGTCTTTTTGCACTTTTTCCAGTCCAAATCTTTTGACAAGATCATTAACATATTTTTCTTGATAAATAAAAGTTCCTTCCTTCAATTGTTTTACTTGAAGACCAAGAAAGAATGTTAACTCTCCCATCATACTCATTTCAAATTCATCCCGCATAGACTTAGAAAATTTCTTGCACAGATTTTCATTAGAAGATCCGAAAATAATGTCATCCACATATATTTGAACAAGTAAGAAACTTTTGTTCTCCTTTTTGATAAATAAAGTCGTATCTACTTTACCTTTGACAAAACCATTTTGTATTAAAAACTTACTTAATCTGTCGTACCAAGCTCGAGGTGCTTGCTTTAAACCATACAAAGCCTTTTTCAGTCTGAAGACTGAGTCTGGCTTCTTTGGGTCTTCAAACCCTAGTGGTTGTTCCACATAAACTTCCTCTTGGATAAATCCATTTAGGAAGGCGCTTTTGACGTCCATTTGGAATAACCTGAAATTCTTATAACAAGCAAACGCAAGTAATAGTCGAATAGCTTCTAACCTTGCACGGAGCGTAAGTCTCATCATAGTCTATTCCTTCTTCTTGCGTATATCCCTTGGCCACGAGTCTTGCTTTGTTTCGTACGACTTTTCCTTTCTCATTCATCTTGTTTCGAACACCCATTTAGCTCCAATAACAGTTTTACCTTTTGGTTTGGATGTCAATTCCCGAGACATCATTAATGCTGAACTGTTCGAGCTCTTCTTGCATAGCTTCAATCCATCTTTCATCAGATAAAGCTTCTTCTATGCTTTTTGGTTCAATTTCAGAAACCAGAGCCACAGCACTAGACTCTTCTCGCCTTTTGGATCTGGTGCGAATTCCTTCATTAATTTCGCCGATTATAAGATCTTTGGGATGGCTGGACGTATGCTTCCAGTTACTTGTTGATTTGTCTGGTTGATGATCTCTCTCTTTGTTTGGATCTTCACGAGCATCCTGATGCTGGTTTTCCAGAGTCTGAGATGCTTCTTGAGTTGTAAGCTTTGGAAGATCTGGAGCAGGTTCAGACTCTTCTTGATGAGTCTGACTTGATTCATCTTGCGTTGAGTCTTGAAATTTGACATTCATTGACTCCTCCTGATCGGCTCTTCTTGTTATAGACTCGAAGGCTTTGCTTGATGTAGAATATCCAAGGAAGATACCTTCATCTGATCTTTCTTCAAACTTACCAACTCGATCTTTTGCATTTTTCAATATAAAACATTTGCAACCGAATACATGAAAGTATGAAACAATAGGCTTCTTATCTTTGAACAACTCATAAGGGGTTTTCTCTAGAATAGGTCTTAAGAAGACTCTATTGATGATATAACATGCTGTTGAAACAGCTTCAGCCCAAAATCGTGAAGAAATCTTGCTTTCAATTAAAAGAGTTCTAGCCATTTCTTGAAGAGATCTGTTCTTTCTTTCCACAACTCCATTTTTCTGAGGAGTATATGGAGAGGAGAACACATGATTAAAGCCAGATTCATCACAAAATTTTGTAAAATCTTGATTTTCAAATTCTCCTCCATGATCTGTTCTTATACTTGAGATAACACTTCCTTTTTCATTTTGAACCTTTTTAGCAAACTTTTCAAAATACGAGAAAGTTTCGGACTTACTTGCAAGGAAATATACCCAAGTAAAACGGGAGTAATCGTCCACAATTACTAGGCAATATTTCTTACCTCCAATACTCTGTGTTCTGGTTGGTCCGAAAAGATCCATATGCAACAACTGTAGTACATGATTAGTAGAGACATGATTTATTGGCTTAAATGAATTTCTTACCTGCTTTCCCAGAATACATGGAGTGCATGGATCAGTCTTTTGATAAGGTAATTTAGGAAGTCCTCGAACAAGCTGCTTTGATGAGATTTTGGCTAATTGCTTCATGTTGACATGACCAAGCTTTCTGTGCCATAAGCTTGCTTCGTCTTGAATTGAGATAAAACATTGCGATTCATTTGGTTTCACATCCAGAAGATAAATGTTTCCATGTCTACGACCCATGAAAGACTGAGTAGAGTCTTTACTGATTCCAGAACATATTCCTTCTTGAAAGAAGATCTTGAAACCAGTATCACACAATTGACTAATGCTGAGAAGATTGTAATTGAGTCCTTCCACTAAGGAAACATTACTTATTGTGAGATTTCCAATTTTCACAGTTCCAAATCCCACAATACTCCCTTTGCTGTTTCCTCCAAATGAAACTTTTCCACCATTTACTTGAGCAAGCTTTATAAAACAATTTGAATCTCCTGTCATGTGTCTTGAGCATCCACTGTCAAGATACCACTTTACCTTTTTTTTTACGGTGACCTCAAATTCACTATCTGAGTCCGATCTAGAGTCTGAGTCTGATTGTGCCATCAGACATAGATTGGCATATTCATTATCACTTTCTTCACACTCTGTATCACTCCAGGTTTCGGCTTTGAGAGCTTTTGGAAATTTTTCAGCTTTTCCTCTCTTCTTCTTTAGAAGAAGACAGTTGGGTCTGATGTGTCCCTTTTTCTTACATTCAAAGCAGACTACGTCTTTGTTTGGTTCCTCATCATCACAGACTTGGTCTGCTGTCTTTGAAAGCTTTGTTTCTTTGAGTTGAACCTTCTTCCTTTTCTATTCAGTTTTCTGAATCTTCTTATCATGAGAGCAAGCTCCTCATCGTCCATATCATCTTCAGAATCTGTATTATCAGAATCATCATTTGATTTTAACGCAATGGATTTCTTACCTTTTGGATCTTCATCTTCATTGATCCGTTCCACTTCATAAGACTGAAGAGTTCCAATTAGCTCGTCGACAGATAGTGGCATAATTCTTTGCGTCTCTCTTATCGAAGTCTTTATGTGATTCCAATCCCTGGAGAATCCACGCAGTAGCTTGTTTACCTTCATGAGATCAGAAGTTGGTTGACCTTGATTTTCAAGACCATTCACAATATCTCGCAAAAACGACTAAACATGTCGATATAGATTCTCCTGGTTTCATTCTCGAAGGCTTCGTATTGACCGAGAAGAATGTTGATTCTTGTTTCCTTCACTCGATCTGTTCCTTCATAGGTGATATGCAATCTGTCCCAAACTTCTTTTGTTGTACCACAAGAAGATATTCTATTATATTCAGTTGGTGATAAAGCACAATATAAGGAGTAAATTGCTTTTGCATCGAGTGTTTGTCTCTTGATTATTTCTTCCTGAGACATTCCGCTGGTTTCATCAGTTTCTTTTCCTCTTTCAGAGATTGATGCAGTGGTAGGAGTAATTCCTTTTTCTACAACATCCCATTCCAGAGGATCCTTTGATCGTAGGAAAGCTTTCATCTTGTTCTTCCGATGTTGTAATCCTTTCCATCAAAGTAGGGTGGTCGGTATTGCTTTGCCCTTCCATCAGCCCTGGTGCTAGCATACTAGCCATGGATCTTTTACTACGAAGTAAAACACTTCAAATAAAGTAAGTACACAGGCTCTGATACCAATTGATATTGCTAGTATGAGTACCTAGAGGGGGGTGAATAGGTATATAAAGGATTTTTCTTCAACAATTGCACAATACTAGACAGTTGGAGGAAACGATAATCAAAGTAAGACTGAGAGAAGAGAAAATTGAACACGCGGTTTATAGTGGTTCAGCTTATATCAAGCCTACGTCCACTCTTCTTCACTGACAGCCTATTGGCTGGATTCCACTATGAACAAAAGAGAAGTTACAAAGACACGCCTTTGCCTTGATTCCACAGTGTAGATGTTCTATCACACCTCCTCAAGATTTCTCACAAATATAGACTCTCTCTTTCGTATACAAGTATTCGCTCAAAGGATTTGTCTAAACAAAAAGGAGCTTCAGACTTTGGAATTCTTCTATCGCGCACCCCTTGAACAACTAAGACAGTCTTTCTTATATACTCCTTTATGCCATCATACCCGTTGGCACTTACCAAAGGAATTCCTCCAATCTACCCGTTGGACGGAATCAATTAGGAAGATTGTTCAAGCTATTAAAGGAACGTGTTGATAGCCCATCAATCCTGTTCGCCCATACAATCAGGATCTCGGTTTCCATAAGCAGAACCTTCCAATAATATTTAGGCAATCACCGGATCTTCAATTTATCGAGTCAATCTTCGATCAATCAAAGGACTCCGTTATGTCTTCTCCAGCCACGAGATCTTCTCCAGTTGATAAGGTTAAATCCTTAACGAAACATCCATTCGGATAACCTTTCTTCAACGGATTAGAGATCTGTCAATGAGGATAGACTTTGAGTCTTGAGTCCGGGTGTTCTGAGGTCTTCGACTTTAAATAGCAGAGTCTGCAAGCCTTCAGACTAGACTGATAGAAACATTTTGTCAACTTCAAAACACTTCAAGAAGATTTCTCCAACATCAGCAGAGTTTCTCTCATGATTTATTTCAATCTGGAAAACTTTCTACGCGTTTGGCTTTGAATGAACCTTTTGATTCCAGCGAAAAGGAAGAAAAGCCCACAACCTGGAACAAAAAGTGTTTATATTCAATTATTCCGAGTGAAAATCTTTTTTTTTTTTCCTTTAGTACTTTGAATTGAAGATTGGTTGGCTAAGGATAGTGTTAGACAAAGGCGTTGGGTCTCGTTAGCTTTACTCTCGTCCAATGAAGCGACTATAACTAAAACTCAATTCGCGGGTTCCCGCTGGCAGCCTGCTCGTGTGCAAACCGATCTTACATTGCCATGTTACAGAATGCAAAATTTGCTCGGTGTTTTTCCTTTTGTTCCCTGCACTTTTGATCTAATTTTGATGAATTCAAGTCATGGACCTATAAATTTTGATTTTTTCTTAATAGGAAATTCCGAAAAAATTCTTAGGAAGATATGGAAAGGATCTCTCAAGCCTGGTGCTACTCAAGGCTCCGGGCAATTCAACCAAGATTGTAGGAATAGAAAAGGGTAACAACGGCTCGGTTTGGTTATGGAACAGGTGGCGAGAATTTATGCAGCAATACTCCATTGGTCATGGGTCACCTCGTAGTTTTAAAATATAAAGGGAACTCCACTTTTCACATTTAATATTCAATAAAAGTGCTTCAGAGATCAATTATTCATCGAGCAGCATATCGAACCTTAGAAGTGGATTTATTTCACCAAAGAGGGAGGATGTTGTTGAAGTTGAAGAGTCGGAGGATTTCGCTCCTGTCGCGACCAAAATTTCGAGTACACCACCCAAGATTAGGCTAATGAACTACTAAGTCTAAATCTAGCTCGGGCTCTCCTAAACTCACACCAATTCACAACTTAGGTTCAAATATTTAACATGCAAAAGATTATAAGTTAGGAGTCGCAACTAACTAGTTTACGGTAGGTCAATTAGACACCTAAGTAAAATAATGGAATAATTATTTTACTTCTACGAACCAGATGCTAGTGAAAACTCCATTACTGTTTTGAAGTTGACAAAACATTTCTAAAAGGCCAGTCTGAAGATTTGCAGACTCAAAAGTTATGATCTGAAGAACTCCGGACTCTTTTGTTGAAATCTGAAGACCTTGAGACTTTAGTCTAAAAAGTCTGCCATCACTAACAGCTTTCTAGACCGAAGAATGAAGACTTATCCAGATACAGGATTATCTTCAAGACTTCGATTCATATGATTTATGAATGATCTTATGGCTGGATATAACACATACTTGATTGATTATCTTTATCGGATCAATTCCGATTTAAAGATCTGTTGAAAGGCGAGCAAACTTGAAAGGTTCTACTTATAGAAACCAAAGATCCTGATTGTATAGGCGAACATGATTGAAGGGCTTTCATCACATCTCATCTAATGACTTGAGATCACCTTGATTGATTATGTCCAACAGGTAGATTGGAAAAACTTCTTTGGAAAGTGCGAACGATCGTGAAGGCATGAAGGAGTATATAAGGAGGACTCATTAGTTGTTCGAAAGTGTGTGCGTGAAAGAAGAATTCCAAAGTCTGAAGCTTTCCAATTACTTACTGTTTCATTCATTGAGCTTAAAATTGTATACAAAATAGAGATACTTAGTAAGATTTTGTGAGAAACCAGTAGAGACTCATCACTAAGAAAGTCAAAGATCACAAGTTGTAAAATCTCTTTTGATTCATAGTGGAATCCAGCCAATGAGCTATCAGCGCAGGAGAGTGGACATAGGCTTGATCTAAGCCGAACCACTATAAATCTTGTGTTCTAATTCTCTTTCCTTGAACTCTTTACTTTCATTCGTATATTTGCATATTCACTTAAAGTTGATTACGTTCTTAATCTATCATCTTCTAAAAGCAATTCACAGTCTTGCGAAAATTTTCATTTACACCTATTCACCCCCCTCTAGGTAGTTGCACTAGCCCTTTCACTAGAGACTTTGGGTACAGGGATTTGATTACACTAGATTTCTCTAATGCCCTTTCGGTACCTTTCTCTTTTATTTCAAAAAAAAAAAATGTTTTGCAAGCTGCCTGAATTGATTTTAATTTACTTCCCTAACATACGGGTACGCAAACCACCAATTTAACACCCAATAAAGTAATGAATAAATTACAGAACTTACCTCGTAGCAACGAAAACATCTGCAATGTTAGCTCAAAATTCACATAAACAGTCCTAAATATGATTTCTAATTAACACACAATCACTTAATTTGCTTTTACTTATCTAATGAGAATCATGCTTTATGCAATGCATGCTACTAATCTAACATGAAATGATACGACCTAAACTATATGATGTAAGTGCGACATTTTTGTGTTTTCTTAATAAGCATGCAAACTATCCTAGGGAATAAAATTAATTTATTCTAAGACAATTTTTTGTGTATTTTTTCTTTATAAAAATTAGTAATTAAAATTGCTAAAATATAAAAATCTAACTAAAGTGAGATATTATCTATTTTAAGTTAGGAAATAGACTAATTTGAATCCTATCTCAACTTAGAAATTTATCTCGACATGCAATTTAATTCAAAGATATTATCTAACCTAGATACTACCTAAACATGCATTTTAATATAATTAGAAAAAAAAATCTAACTATTCTATCATGCAATTCTATCTAGGAATTTATTCTAATCTACATGATATGCAAATGCAATTTTTTGTATTTTTTGGGATAAATAAAGCAATTAAAAGATAAGCACCAAATCATTCATGGTCATTAAAGATATTATCCATCGTTCGAATTTGGAAACGATATCTAATCAAACTTGATTATTTCACTAATAAAATCGATAAATTGATCTTAAACCTTAAAGATCAAGATATCAATTTTATTCCCACATGATTAATTATTACATCTAAAGCCTTATAGATGGAATAAAAAAAATTCGTATGCGGTTGCAAATTAGGCGGTAAATCCTAATTGGGAATGTGCTTATCATTCAAATATGCACGTATGATACTGAAAAGCATGTTTTAGGCAATAAAATATCCAAATCAAATTTAGATAAGATAATTACCTAGTTTCACAAATAATATTACCAAATTTGAACCAGTGTGGTGGTGCTCGGCAGTGTCAACAGTTGGTTCATGGTTGATTATGCTCCAAGGTGGCTTGGCGACGGCGAGGGGATGTTTACGATGAACGAACCTAAATTGAAATATTTATTTCCGAATTCGAACCGATGAATCAGGATAGGTGCGGGAGAGTATAGCCGGCGGGATGGTGGTGCTCGGCTATTGACGGCAGGAGGGGCTGCTGGTCGTGGAGAGCTTTGCGAGCGTGTAATCGGTGATGGACGTCTCCTTGGTTTGTGGATGTCCCGTTGCTTGCTTCTCCGACCGAATTCTTCAATTGTCCTGTCCCCTTTTATTGTCTTTACTTTTTGGAATTATCCGCTCAAGATCATGCAGCTATGGCGTTCTTGGTCTGAATATTCTTCACCTCGGTTAGCGAGATGTGATATATAAAGAGGAACGCATGCTGGGCTCACGGCCTCCAACCTTTGACGAAGGATCTAGCATCTCGTATGGCAGCATGAGCACATGATTCTTGCGGGCTATCGCAAGTGACCGGATTAGCCGCGGCCGCGGTGGGAGCTCGTTGGCGTTGCTAGGACTTGGTGATCATGGCTGACTTGGGGTGGTGGCGTCTCGGTGCAGCTGGAGAGAAGGCCCGTCGCTCACTAGAACAGGCAGCACGATCGTTGAGTGTGAACTGGAGATTGTCGCAAAAGAGGTTGGACTTTTTGATCTCTGAATGTGAAGACTCTCTCTTGTGTAATGGCTGTGTGTTCAATTCTGTGGCCTCCGATATAATGACTTGCCGACCCTCCCCACTCTCTCAAGGTTTACTACTCTATTTATAATATGGCAGCTCCAAGTCGGTCGAACACGTGCTGAATATTCTCTTTTGATTTTATTTCTTCAAATTGAATATCAGCTCGCAAGTTTGTCAATTTCTTCCCTTTCTTGCTGTGAATAGAGCCATGAGTATATCCAACAATATTTCTTTCTTTGTCCTTGAGTTGGTGCAGCGAATTCATTTCCTTTTTGCTCAAGCCTATGGACGCGTGAGATTTCTTTGACAGTGCACTCTTTCTTGTTTTAAAACAAGAAATATATGGCTCAATATATAACCCTTGTTGACCAATCCTCTTCTTGCAATCTATATATTTTATTTGATCAACTGTCCTTCTTTGGCAGATTATTGTGTAGAAATAATGGAGCGGAAATATCAAACTTTTATGCATCTAGTTGACTGAGATTACCTCCTGTTTATAAAGATATTCATTCCTCCTCAATGGCCTTTCATGCCCCGTTAAGATTTTTCCCAAATTTGTGTCGAACTTGGTCATATTGCGGGCTAACTTAAATAAAGCTCAAAGTCATTTGCGGTCAGTCCAATCCAGTGCAATTATGTTCAAAACTTCTCACTTAAGCCCATCTGCTACTAGTCCATGAACATGTGAATGTATTGAAACATGCTCCTAATAGCTACATGCTATGCGATTTAATTCTAATAATTTTATTTAGGGGTTAAAATTAATCCCTAATTTTTATGCAATAAATGAATGATTTGGTCGCCAAAATTTAGGTGTTAATAACTCTTCGTCAAAAAATGAGGGTCGAACCACATTCACCATACTCTCAGCCGAGTCCAAGCTACACATCGCAAGATCTCGAGAGTGTGACTTATCTTTTTAGAAGTCATGTATCTTCTTACATCACTCTCTCCTTCGTTAGTTTCTTTTGGTAAGCTTGTTTATGTTGACTGATAGCACAATGATTTTGGTAATGCTTGTTGTGATTTAAGTGGTCACAGCTTCTAAGGTGAAGCGAAGCAAATTTTTCATTTGGTCAACTTATCTAAATCTTGATTTCCATCACTGTATTAGTTTCCATTCTGTGCTAAATCTTTATGGTGAGTAAATCAACTAATGAAAAGTCCAAACTGGCGTCATCTAATCATTTCATTTTTTTGAAGAACAGGAGATCAGACGGTCTAGATTAAAAGCGAGCCATATTCTGAGCAGGTTTTTGTTGTCCTACGAGTTCGTAGCCTCTCCCTAGTTTTGAACTGGCCAGTGAATTTGACTCGGAGTATCCTTTTGTCAAGGTGGTGATTTGGCCATCTTATATCAAACAAGATATAGTGGTAAGATTTTGATTGGATTTCTGTACGAGACTATCGTTTACCTTGGATCTGTTCATTCCTATTTGTTTAAATGGGCAGCATGTTCCCAGTCAATTCACTAGGCAACGTATTCAAGAGAACAAGAAAAAGGGAACTCTTAGGTATTCAGATAGGTCGTGGCCAGTGAAGCTCTCAAGATATATGCGGGAAATCCGAGTGTTCTTCTCTGCTAGTTGGCCTACATTTGCAAGAGAAACTCATTTGTGTATGGGAAATGCCTGCGTTTTTTAGCTCATTGATAGGGAATATGTTGTGTTTAAAGTCTACATCTTCAGTAATGGTGGTAAGGACCTAATTCACATTGATTGAGGTGATCATGGGACATGTTACTCTAGGCTGTTCATAGAACTGATATGAAGCCAGGAGACCTAATTTTGATTATGTATTTCCATTTTTGCGAGAATCCCTCAGATTCGGCGCTTCTCCGAGTATTTTGGATGCCCAACTGATCTAAAAGGTTCTTTTGTAGTTTCTTAACATCTTAAAGTTATGTCTTAAACATCAAAGTTTTTTGTAAAAAAAAGTAACAATTCAAGAAAGCAGTTTATTCGTTAGCTTTTTGCATTCCTTGCCTTTTAGCCAATCAACAACATGTTTATATCATTTTATGGCTAAATAATATAAAATATCAACATTTAGAGAAAATTGCATGGGTAAGTGCTCAGTTGTACATAACAAATTCCTATATCAAATTATGTCTCCAATTCAAAGTAATCTCAAATTGAAGGCCACGCCCACCACTCTATTGAAGAACCCTTCTTCAAATCTACATGAATGTACCAGTTAATGTGCATTCAATGTGCATTCAGGTCTATTTGTCTTCGGGAAAGAAAAAAAAAGTCTATTGGTCAAAATTGAGAAATCAGTGCCAAGAACTAACGGTCTTAAATGCTAATTAGGGGTGTCAACGGTTCGGTTCGGTTCGGTTTTTTTGAAAAACTTAACCGAACCGAATCGATAGAAAAATCTTCTGAACCGAATCGAAACTGAACCGAACCGAATACGAACCGAACTGAAATTTCGGTTTTGTTCAGTTCGGTTCGATTTTTCGGTTTTCGGTTTTTAGCTTTTGGTTTTTAGTTTTTTTTTTGAAAAAAAAAAAAAAGGAAATTTCAAGGACAGAAGAACACCCAGAAGCGGAGGAACAAAGAGGGACTGAGCGTTGATGATGGGTCGTCAGTTTCGTCAGTTTTTCAACAAAACTGACGACCAGATTTTCTCTGGCAATTCCCTCGAATCAGAGGCGCACAGAGGGCGAGCGATAGAGCGAGATTCAGAGAGCAGCTTGAGAAGGGAGGGCTAGTTTGCTCGTAGAGTAACCGGTGAAGTCATGGTCCGACGAAGGCCTCCGCCGCAGAGCTCGGTCAAAATCCTCCGAAGAAAAAGGGGGAGAAATTTCCAGGACAGAAGAAGACCCAGATGCAGACGAATGAAGAGGGATCGAGCGCCGTTGATGGGTCGCCACTTTTTCAGCTGAAGCGACCAGATTTCCTCTCGCTGTGTGCTCAAATCAGAGGCATGCAGAGAGCGAGCGAGAGAGTGACAGAGAGAGATCGCACGATCTCTTCAAAAACCCCGAAACCAAAAGTGAAACACCGCAGAATCCCCATCGGCGATCGCGAACCACTTCGCATCATCAAAAACCCCCAAAAAGATCAACGACCGAGAGAAAAAAAACCCTCACCGGACCCTTCTCGACCGCCATCGGAATCTCCTCGGACCCGCCGCCCGCGCCGTCCTCCCCGTCCCCGTCCTCGTCGCCGCCACCCGCCGCCGCATCGTTGCAGATGGAGGAGACGGCGTTCAGCAGGTCAGGGAGCGGGGATTGCGGGAGATGAGGCCAAGGGCGCACATCAGCGACTTCGTCTTCCCCACGCGATCATCAAGCGGCGAACCATCACTGTCCTGCTCGCGCTGCCGCTGCTGCGGCGGCTGCTGCTGCTGCTGCTGGGGCGGGGGCTGGGGGCTCTCGAGCTGGGTCACCATGGAGGGAGGCGCGCGAAATGGAACCAGAGGAGACGGAAGTCGGGGAGAGAAAAACCGAATTTTTAATGGTTTGATTTTATCGGTCCGCGGTTCGATTTAGTTCGGTTAACCGATAAAATCCGAACTAATAAAAAAATATCGGTTTTTAATGAGAACCGAACCGAAAACCGAACCGAACCGAAAAAATCGAATTTTTTTATTCGGTTTGGATCAATTTTCGTTTCGGTTCCTGACACCCTAATGCTAATATAGAAAGGAGAAGTTGTTTGACAATCACTAAATATCTATAATTTCTTTCCAAACAAAGAATCGCAACCATAATGAGTAAGTCCTAATCATATAGTTGAGAGGATTCTAATAACCATTAATTATATCTTTTACTGAATTAACTAAGTAACCCTTATCAATGAGTTAATTAAATATTTTAAGACAACTCTAATTAGAGTTATCTAACAAGCTCAATATCATTAAGTGCCAAATTTTTAGCACTGGGGCTATCACTAGTGACAAGTTTTGAGATAGCATGCTGTTGAATTTATTTTTTAAATCGCTATAAGGGTACGTGCCAAATTTTTAGCACTGGGGCTATCACTAGTGACAAGTTTTGAGATAGCATGCTGTTGAATTTATTTTTTAAATCGCTATAAGGGTACGTGGTTTCTTAAGGAAGGTTTTGTGTTGATTGTTTACTAGTTAGGTACTGGGCCGGGCCGTACTGGGCCCAAGCTTAAATGACCCGTCTACCGTCCCTACTTTCCTGGTTGTGTCCTTTAGTTTAGTCCATTTTAGAAGTCTGGACATGATCTGCCCAAAAATGTCACGGGATACTTACTTTGCCCAACAAATGAAAAGGTACAATCTAATGTCCAAGAACTCCTATGTATTTGTATGTAATCCTTTGTTATCTTAGGTATTGATGCTTGAGCATTTTAAGAAAATAGTTTTATAATAGCTCTTACACTAAGTTAAATGGTACAAATAGACTTAATTGCCAAAACTTATCCATGAAATATATACTAATTCAGCAAAAACTTGGATACACTACACATGCAAATCTAAATAATCGATTCAATGCTAAAAAAATTTTACCCCCACCCCCTGACCCATCCCACACGAATTCCAAATAATTTTAGTTATTATGGGCACCACATAAACACTTGGTGTTTCGTCAATCTCAACCATCATAAAATAAATTTGAAAAGGCCATGTTGAATTTTGGTCACAATTCAATATAGTTTGTCGTTACAAATGAATTAATTCCGCATTTTTTCAGAGATTTTTATGACAGCAATATACGACTCCAACTTCATATTCTTGGATTGGTGCCGATATAATTATAAAAAGCTGTTTTTTCGGAAATTTAGACCAAGTTTCCCTTTCCTCCATGGGCACACTGTCAAGCATCTTTGCCCCGGTCACAGAACAGTCCATCTTTGTCCTGAACCAATTGTGATGAAGTGAACTGTGCCATGGTTCAAGTTTCCACAACATCCTTTGAACATTACTATTCCGCCTTTCGGTTTGACCGTGATGAGTTATTGTCATGGACTTGTAGCTTTTAATTTTTTATGATAGAGAATCAATTCCAAAAACTCTATTGAGAAAATGTAGAATCTCTCAAGTTTGGTGTTTCTCAATGTTCAAGGCAGTTCAACCTGGACTATAGAACTAGAAATGCGTAATAATGACATTATTTCGCTGTTGAAAGCGTGGTGGGAATTCACATAGCCTTACTCCATTGATCATATTTCCCTCATAGTTTTTTAATATAAAAGGGACTGCTTTTTTCACCTAATATTATTAAATCAAAGTACTTTGAAGATATAATGATGGTTTAGAATTGTACAAAAATGTAATCACTAATTAAACTAGGCAAGCAATTCTATTAAATTGTGTACATTCCAAAGGACACTCAATATGTGCATGAAGTCAATTGAACATCGGCATGGTGCCAATGTTTTATTAAATGAGATTAGGCTAGACTAATTTGGAGTTGCAAAATTACCGCACCACATCATTCAATTTCACTCCTTTGCAAGGGCATTTTAGTATATTAAAAAAAATACCTATATGGACTAGTCGCATGATGATATGAGAAAAGGTAATTGAGATATGAGGAACAGAAAAGTGTGTAACAATTAATAGAGAGGAGAGAGGAGTAAAGAAAGTTCCGCTCATGGATCAAGTTAGGCCCAGTTGTGAGTAAGATCATATGCATGCTGACAACAGACTATGGCAAGTCTTGATAATGCATTAGGCCCCGTCCTGGTCATGAATCACAAGCTCTGTCTAGTTGTGGCTTGATTCATTCTTTCCCTTTTTCAATTGCGTGGAACTTATCCCTTTTCTTTGTTAATCTCAGCATCCCCACCTTCCACAAGTGTCTTGACTCGAACTTTTGCTTAAGGTGATCCAAGGAGTCATGCCTGAGTCCATGCCATTACGGTTGGAAGGAGGGAGGGGCCACGCTTCAAAAGGGCTTTCGGACTTAACCTTCAAAATTGAAATGGGCCAAGGCTTTGCATGTATGCTAGGAGGGTCTTGTTGAGAACCACATTAATACATACCATGAGGACTTGAAATACTTGCATGAAATTTTTCAGTCATGTCGAATATTGATCTGGTCAATAAAATTCCATGATTTTATCTTTAAAAAAAATCTACAATTCCTAAATATGGAAGAATGCTATTAAAGAATGAGAACATGAGAATAACATTTTTTTTGTTAGAAATTAGTCGTAAACTTTCCAAATAGTCATAAATATATTATGTATATATATATATATATATGTTTTTTGGAGACATTCTAACTAACCATTGTGGTCGAGGCTTATTCTCAACTAATGGTCAAGATTAATGGGAAATAAAGGTTTGAGTTAGTCCGAGTCTAATATGTCAGTTTGTAGAAGATTATCAGAAATTGCTCTGTATATGTATGTAAATGAATCACATGACAATTTTATGTTTTACTCAGTGTTTTCTTAATTTCTAATTTGGAATTTTATGTTTTCTTAAAATTTAAAGTCAATAAAGGGGAAGTTTCCAATTGATTATTGCCTTAGAAGAAGAAAATGGAACATTTTCTAATTTATGACATTAGTTAAATCTCTGTATGATAAAAAGGAGCACTTACCGACAGTGGAATCAAAAGGTAGGGCCTGCAAAAAAGCATTCGAGTGAATAGAAAGATATGGACTTGATAAACACTTCTCCCTTACACAACTCAATGCACAAAGGTAAAAACATTTAGACCTCTTATTCTATACTTTCGTTTTTTATGGCATTTTTATTAAAGTTATTATTTTCAAAATAGCAGCCATGCATTATTACAAAAGTCCAAGGATTGAATCATTCATGCAAAAATAGGGCCCACATGTACTCTTTTGTCGGATAAAGCTCTGTCACCGGAAAAAAAGCTATCCACGGCCCAAAAATGCAATAATGTGAGTAGACATTTGATAGTAGGGTGTCCCATCCATCACCTTCTGGGAGTCAACTTTTAATAAAGACGCTTTATAGAAAAGCTAAAAAGTTGAAAGCGTTGATAATTTCTAAATATCTTAGCATAAGCAGCATTGCACACAAAATATTTTCGCTACTATGTGGAAATAAATCAATAGATTAATGATAAGCCAAGTTGGTTATTGTTGGGAAAAATGGGGTTTGTAGGCAATTTTCATTTTTGCAATTGAAATCGATTCTGTTTTGTTTTGTGCCTCTTTTGTAATGAGTTTGTTTTGGCATACTTATGTAGTAGTCTTGTTTCATTACAGGTCATGTCGCTTGTTGGGAGGGGTGTTGGGGCTTGCTTCTATTCACTACTGTATACCAACCCTTTTGTTTAAGTCCAACATTTGAGCTAAAGATTTGGTGATTTGGGGCTTTAGCTGTTGGACCAACCACCGACGCCATTTATCTAAGAACAACCAACGTTGTTTCATGTAATTTTAGTCCATGTCACACCATCGCCGTTACATGTAAGATATGATTGAATTGTCACGCGAGACAAATTAAATAAAACGTAATTGAGAGGACTTGATTACACTTTTCCTCAACTGTTAGAACAAAATTTATTCAATTAAAAAGGTTAGGGCTTCATTACATTCTATATAATAGGTTTTAGACTAATTGTGCAATTTTCCAGCAATAGTTAAACTCCAGCGACCCGTACTTGGATGAAAATAGAAGATTCTTGCGTATGTCTACCCATTAATCACAACGAAATCTTAAATCTTGTATATTTCTTAATTACATGGGTAAAATGATAATTTGCGCTTGTCAATTTTGATCCTCTAATTTTATGTCCCCCTTTCAATGTGAAACTCTAGTTCCACATGTTAAAAACTCCACTCTATTATAATAATTAGATAGAGTGGTATTAGGGAAATATTTAAGTTAAACATTCGTCATTTGGGTCTCAAGTGAAAATGATATAATATAAAGAGTGAGATCATTTGGGCTCATGAGGACTTGATTCATGCAATTGAAAAACTGTTTTGTTTCTTCAAAATTTGGTTTTGAAAGGCAACAAGGAACATCATTCACTCATGTGTGATGGAGTTTCCTAAGCCATGGTTATGGTCAAGGTGAAGCTGATCTTTTCTATTCTTCTTACTTTTACAACCATATGGGTCAAAATAACTCATCTTTGTCGAGTACTCCTACTTTTTGAATTGTAATGTATTCTCAGTCTAGAGTTTAGAGTACACTTGCGTCCAGCCAAGCACCAATATTTGATAATAAAATTTAATGAAAACTAATTAAGAGTAAATTTGTCACAAGTATACGAGTTTAGATTTTTGGTTAATTTGGAGTAAATTTATGATAAATGTATTAATTTAGAGTTTTACATAATATTAATCCTTAAAAGTATTCGATTATTTCTTTTTCCTTTTCTCCTTTGGCTATTCCACTCCCTTTATTAACGAGAAATAGAGTACAATTTCTAAGCTGAGGAGAATTTTTTCCTCTTCAATTAGCTTAAACGAGCTAAGATGCTGCTTAATTTCGGATTAATTAAGGGCATAATTTTGTGCTCCACACATAATTTCTTTCCTTCCTTCTTTTCTCTCGACACCCTTAAAGCTAGTCTTTGTCACCGTGCAATTGCAACTTTGGACACCAAACCGCCCATGATAACATAAACAACTCCTGTTTCGTGCTTCCAATACACTAAAAAGGATAAGATGCCCTCCTAGATTTCGGTCCACCAAGATTCAATACATCCTCCGAAAGAGAAAGTGAAAAAAAAGAAAAAGAAAAAAAGCAGCACCTACACAATCCAATTATTGTCGTAGGATACCCTCTTCTCGAAATATAATATACACTTCTCGGTCTCCATCAATAAATCCCTTTTGACAAAAAAATAAATAGATAAAAATTGAAAAATACGACAAATTTTGAAAAAACGCGAGCACCAATTAAGCCGGGCCTTTAGCTAAAGCTACAAAAGAGGGTCTAGGGGAATATTATAAATTACGCATAGGTATATTTTCTTGTCCCGCAGGTCAAAAGAGAAGGATTTGATTGGGATTTGAGGACTTTGGACCGTCCGCTTTAAGGACCATATTTCCACTAATCCATTTCTTTATATTCTAACCATACGCTTGTCGTATTTATAACGGTGATTCAATAGTATATCTAATTCAGGATGCTAATGCTTTCTAATGATGGCTTTTCTTGACTTTCTGTCATCATCACTCATCAGCATGCTCCTAACAATTCCTATTTATGTTTTTTTTTTTTTTAATTCATGCCCGTATTGAATTTGTATTTCTTGCGATCCATTGATACGTCGTTTTCATCGTGCATTGACTTTCGAACTAATTGCATTGTCGAATTGATAGAGATATGTAACAATCGGCAAGGCAATGATTACAGCTCATCGCATTATGCTTTCGATACATGGTCTCATCATGTAAATCGATCTAGACGTGTTCAAGATGAACGGCAAACACGTAATGTGTGGACCGCAGCAAGAAGAAGGTCAAATTCACCCTACTGTTCTGAGCGTGACGGGCTTAACCTCTTTTTTTCTTCTGTGGGACGGGCGACGGGTTTAGTTGGAAGCGCCAGTAATCCCATGTGATGTTGCCCCGTATACACCATGGTGTTGGAGATCTAGATTAGGAAGAGGGGGGAAAGGAGTATCCGGGTCTATGTCCAGTCAACGAGCGACACAATTAGCGGACTTGGTCCTCGACCCTCGTGGTCGTGGCAGAGCAATCTCTGCATACATCAAATCGGGTCGGCACTGTCGCCTGTCGAAATAGAGGGAAAAGGACCCCAGGTGATGATGGTTCTTTGCAAAGCAGAAAAGGAAAAGATAGGGAGAAAGCGAAGCGGAGGTGATGGGGGGTCCTCCATGGACCGACGGACGTGGGAGCCGAAGAAGGAAAAAATGCTTTATGCAACTCTTTGTGTTAGGCTCCCCCATGAAGTGTGGTCACTTGATTAACGCCAGGACAAATTGCTTTGAGAAAGCCATTCCAGCACTTATGATGGTGCCCCCCCCGAAATGGAATATCACTGAAGTGAATGAGGTTGATTGGAACCGAGGCTCTGACATGCGTTTGATTCGGTTTTGAGGATAAATTTTGGCAAAAACGTTAAACAATCTAGGTAAAAGGGTTTTTCCAAAATGTAATTAGTATTTGACCAAGTGTAATTTATAAATATATTAAGAAGTAATTTGACTTAAATATCATTTGGAAATATAACTATAATATGTAAAGGACTTTTTTTTTCTTTAATTCTTAGACCTTTTTGGTGAAACTCAACAGCTGCCAATTAGCCTCATTTGAGGTCACGTGACTCAAACATTACCTGAGGTTGCCCACTCTCATATGGCTATTGCTGTACGCCTTCGCTAATGAACGTTAGAATTTTCGAGGAATCTCCATAATTATGAAAGTCTAGCAATGACAAAATTGAAAGAAAAAAATATTTGCATTCCAAAAATGCTCAAAACTCAAAGTAATTCCGAGCCAGCCTTGGATTAAAGGGTTTTGGAATTGCAAGTCAAAACTCTCCAATTATTTTGTCATATGTTGTTTGCAATTATCTAAGGGAGTTTGGAACCCCAAAGGGCTTTTGGCAAATTATTGCCAAACGCACCCTTCATATCTCTTTATATGTGTGCACACTCTTCCAAATATAAAGTCACACGATCTCAAGCGATACCTCAAAATAGGTCCCAGTGCTATAACTCCTCTCGAGATATAGCGTCAACAAGTGGAGTGAGGAATCGAATTAGGGGTGTGATGATTGTGGTGAGGTGCGGCAGCGCCACGTCAAATTTGCCAAACGACCACGATGGTTGGGGCGGAAAAAAAAAACAACAAGACGAGCAACTGAAGAGAGAGAGAGAGAGAGAGGGGGGGAGTAGATAACGATGCTAAGTTGGCGATCCATATCGGCATAAAAGATGTGGTGCTTGATCTAGCAAAGGAGTCAAATATGTATTTAGTTTTCAAAGTAGTTTAAAGATAGTTTATAATTTTTTACACAAATATCATTTGAATATTATCAAGAAAGAGTTACATTACAACTAAGAGAAATAATTTATAAAAGTGGCTACAGCATCATTTTGTCAAGCATTTCCAAATGCACTATTCGTAGCAGGATTCAATTAGCCAGCACACTTGAATCAGAGCGTCCAATTTTTTAAGTAGTGATGTAGCAATATTTTTTTGAGAGATTCATGGAAAGATCCCAAGCTTAATTCATCGGTGACATGTCTCCAAATTTGAAATCTTGCCTCATATTTTAGTTTTTTTTACCTCAAGTTTTCACTGTGATCACTTTACTTGAGATTACATTATCTACCCCATGTATGATCTAAGAGCACAAATTTTGATAGGTTAAGAATGATTATTTACAAATTATGCAATTTATTGTACGGTTCGGGGTGCCGATTATAACTCATGAAACTAGCAAATACTGTCAAGTGCCGTAAGCATACATACATCTTCTGTCTTCTTTCATTCCGTATGTCTATAGTATGATATTTTATTCATATTCATACATTGCTAGTTGAAATATGTATGCAGGCAAACAATTCTCCTTGAATTGTTCAAGGTATATATTGAGTAAAATAATAATTTTGCACCTCCTATTAATTCCGACAGATCGTGGAGGCCGAAGTCAAGGATTCCATCACATCTTGTCAAAAAAATAGAGGACTAAAATGCATTTGGCTTGTTCTCTGCCATGGCTAACGTTGTCTGCTCATGAAAGGGTCAATAATAAAAGAGCGATTAAAATAGGTCGAGAAGATACAATAATTTGAATAGACATCCGACAGTGGGGAGTCCCATCTATCTACCTCTCGTGACCACCTTTAATAAAGGTACTTTTTGAAAAAGCTCAAGAGACCAAGTGATGGAAGTACTCGTGGACAATCAATGTTTGTCCATTAGCTACGGAGGAAAGGATGGAGGCCAGAAATTCTCGATGGCCACTATTTAAGCGAAGGAACAATAATGCAGAAAGTCACTCACTTCTACACTAAGAAATCAATTGGTGTTTAGTTTAGTCCTAAACTAAGGTTAAGACGCCGAGCTCCATTAATATTTGAATAGCTTTTGGAAATATTTAGAATGTTTCCTCCGAAGATTAAATGATCTTGACAAAATCTAGAAGCTACTGAAAATGAGATGACTAAAGATGGCTGCATAAAGGAACCAAAAAGGCTAGATTTTAATTTGATTCATTTTCTCTCGATGGCTTAGGAAACATCCTAAATATGTCCAACAGTTTGCATCAATCTCCTCTTACTCTCTTGTGGTTTGTGTCTTTATTAAAGTTCTAAATTGTAGGATCTCTGGTATTGAATCTCACCCATTGATAATAAAAAATTTCAAAAAAAAGTTGCTATGTTTCATAACCAAAATTTAAACATCGTCATGTCAAGGACCAAAATCAAATGAAAATGTAATGCTCGGTTATAAAGACTCATCACATATTTCTCTTTATCACCCTCAAATAAAAATAACAAAGACATTATTGTAGCCCATTTATTTAAATAAATCCAGAATTTAACCCTTCAGTAAAGAGTATTGCTATTCTGAAAAGAAATCATAATACTGTCCTGCCATTAATTTTCACCAAAGAGGAAAAATGTAAAGATGACTTCAAGTCACTGCTAATTAAAGTGGCATCTGGCACCATGGACCATGTTGTACTACTTATCAACGTGTCTAGCTTCACCTATCTAGTGCTGAACTTTAACTCTAAAAAATGATACAAGACATTAAAGTTGTCGACGAAAATAAAATTGCACTTTTTATCTTGCAAAAAATCATGAATTGAAGTGGTCGCCCTATTATAGCTTAGAATCGCATTGGCTAGTTCTAGGGTTGACTTGAGAATTGGCCTATATATTTTTTTCCGTTTCATTTTTTATTTAATTGCTTTATCATATTCATTAATTAGATATAAGGGTCTAAGTTAGCCCAGGTCTACTATGTTAATTGGTAGAACATTATCAAAAATTATTGACACACACATATATATACATATGGTCATTTTACATTTTATTGAGTGTTTTCTTAATTTATAATTTATAATTTGATGGTATTCTAAAATTTAAAGTCAGTAGAGATAGAATTTTTCAATTGATTGTGGCATTAGAAAAAGAATATCAACCAGTGTATAATTTATGACCTGAACAAAGTTTTCAAACGGTAATTAGGAAATTTACTGGCAAACTTAAGTAGGGAATGATTCGACAAATAATGTTCAGAGCTCTTAGCCTATACTTTCGCTTTCCATCACATCCTCAAGAAAGTTATTAATTCCCAAAAAGCAGCCATGAATTATTATTACCAAAAGCCCAAAATTGAACCATTCATGCAAAAAAATGGGGTCCACCTGTATTATCGTCTGAAAGAGTTCTATCATTGGATAAAGGCAACGCACGCTGCTCAGGCCACAAGATGCAATAATTTGACAAGACATCATTTAATAGAGTGTCCTAACTCTCTCTATCTATAATTTCCCTTTAGCATGTGGAGCATCACGCCCAAGATATTTTTGCTACAAATAAACCAATGATTGATGATAAAACAAGTTTCACTTTTGCTGTTGAAATTAAATTTGCTTCTGTTTTGTTGTGTGCCTCTTTCGTGGTGAGTTCGTTTTTGTGTACTTCTGTGGTAGTTTTTTGTTCTAAAAGGATCGTGTTGCTTTGCTGGACTGGGTGTTGCGGCTTTGCTTCTATCCGCTACTTTTTGGCGGATTCAGTTCAGTCATGGATTCTTGATTTTGGACCTCGAGACTCTGCATACCGTCGCACCCTTTTGTTTAAGTCGAACATTAGAACTAAAGATTTGGTGATTTAGGGCTTTAGCTTAGCTGCTCGACCAAGCAAAGTCGCCATTTATATCATCAAAAACAGCATTGTTCCTCAGTCCACGTCACATCTTCATCTTTGCTGTTACATGTAGGATAATTATTTATTATTGGATTGACGCGTTAGATAAATTAAGTGAAACTTGTTCGGAAAGACTTTATTACAATTTTCCTTGAAGGATTAAGACTAAATTGATTCAATTAAAAAATTTAAGGCTCTATTACATTATGCATACGAAGTTTTAGACTGATTGTGCAATTTTCCCAGCAATAGTAAAACTCCCGCAGCCTGTACTTTGATGAAAATAGAACATTCTTGTGTATGTCTCCCCATTAATCACGACAGAATCTTAATCTCGTACATTTCTTGATTACACGAGATAATGATGATTTGCACTTGTCAATTTTGATCATCTAATTTTTATGTCCTCTCCTTATCGTGAAACTTTATTTCCACACTTTAAAAACTCCACACTATTAAAATAATTAGATAGAGCAGTATAGCGGTAATGTTTAAGTTCAACATGCATCATTTGGGTCTCAAGTGAAAAGGACGTAATACAAAGAGCGAGATCATTTCGGTTCATGAGGATTGGGTTCATGCAATTACAAAACCTTTTTGTTTCTTCAAAATCTGGTTCTGAAAAGCAACAAGGAACTTCATTCGCCCAAGCTGATGGAGTTTCCTAAGCCATGGTTATGGTCAAAGGTGAAGCTCATCTTTTCTATTCTTCTTATTTTTTCAACCGTTTGAGTTGAAATAACTCATCTTTTTCAAGTACTCCTATTTTTTAAATTGTAATGCCTTCTTAGCCTGGAGTTTAGAGTACACTTGTGTCTAGCCAAGCACCAATCAAAGTAAAAGTTTATAATTTAATACGCACATATCATTTGAATATTATCAAGCAAGAGATATATAACGACTAAAAGAATTGATTTAAAAAAGTGATGTGAATAAGCAAACAATCGCATCATTTAGTCAATCGTCTCCAAATGCATTATTCTTAGCAGGATTCACTTAGCCAGCACATTTGAATCAGAGCATTTATTTTTCAAAGTGGTGATGTAGCCATCTTTTTTTAGAGATTCATGGATAGATCCCAAGCTCAACATGCCAAATTTGAAAGCTTGCCTCGTATTATAGTTTGCTTTTAGCATGAGTTTTCACTTTGTTTGCTTTTATCCATTTTACACGTGGCTAAGACTTGAGATTATGTTATGTACCTTGTGTATGGTCTAAGAGCACAAATTTTGATAGGTTAAGATTAATTACTTACATATTATGCACCCTATTGTATAGTTCGGGGCGCTAATTGTAACTTTTGAAACTAACAAATATTGCCAAGTGCCGTGAATAATTATGCCGGCAGATAGTTTCCTTTGGATTCTTCATGGTATATATTGAGGGAAATAATAATTTCGCAACTTTTATTTATTTAGAAAAGTCGTGGAGGGCCGAGTTAAGAATTCATAGCATCTTGTTAGAAAAAAAAAATAGATGACTAAATTGCTTGTACCTTTTTCTCTCCCATGCTTGACGTCGTCAACTCATACAAGGGTCAATAATAAGGGAGAGACTAAAACAGGTCCAGAAGATGTAATAATTTGAATACATATTTGCTATCGGGGTGTCCCACTAATATTCCTCTCGAGTTCCACTTTGAATAAAGATGCTTTTTGAAAAAGCTAAAAAGACCAAAGGATGCAAGTACTCGTGGACAATCAATGTTTGTCCATCAGCGATGGAGGAAAAAGGATGGAGACCAGAAATTGTCGGTGGTCACTGTTCAAGCAAAGGAATGATAATGCAGAGAACCATCACTGCACTAAAGATGGCCCGTTTGGTTCGGCTTTTGGGGAATATATTTGCCAAAATGCAAATACCTTTAGGTGAATGGAGTTTTCCGAAATACAAATATCGTTTGGTAAAATTTGCATTTGTAAAAGACTTTTATTAAATTAAAAAAACAAAAAAAACATTTGCATTATTATTATTTTTTTTTTTAAGTCCGGCCACCGGATCGCCGAATTCGACGGTCGGATTGCCGGATGGCTGGGTGCGACCCCGGCAACGTTCGCCTGGGTCTCGCGACCTCGGTGACGGTCGCCTAAGGTCGCGTCACCGAGGTTGCGCGACCTAGGCGACGCCGGGGTCGCGCGACCTAGGCCATTAGTTGCCTGGGTCACACGACCCAGACGTCGCCTGAGGTTCGGCAACGGTCGCCGGGGTCGGGCGACCCTCAGGCGGCGGTCGCAGCCGCCTCGCCGACGCGCAGGACCCCTCGGCCAGCGGTCGTTGGCCTCCGTGTGGTGGTTTTCCTCGCTTGATGAACAGTATCCTATAATATGAACAGTACCCAAACTTGCATTCTCAAAATACAACTTCCCAAGCACCTCCAGACCTCCATTTGGCTAAAGCGCCTGACCACTTGGAGATGCGTGCATCTCGTCAAAAGTTCTTCAAAAATCGAACCAAACACGTTTGCATTTGGTCAATGGACTTTGGAGTCCAAATGCTCATCCCTAAAGTTAAACCAAACAGAGCCAGAAAACTGACTGGTACTTAGTTGAGGCCTAAACTAAGGTTAAGACGCCGAGCTCCATTTTCTGTATTAGAGATATTTATATATTTTCTAGAGATATTTAGAATATTTTTCTGAAAATAAAATGATTAAAGACAGTATTAACAAAATCTAGAAGTTATTGAAAATGAGATAATTGAATATGGCGGCATAAAGGAATAAAAGGTTGGGTCAAATTTGATTCATTTTCTCTTGATTGGTTAAAAAAAATCCTAAATATCTCTAATGGTATGTAAACCAATCTCTCTTTCTTTCTCAGGGTCTGTGTATTTTTAAGTTCTAAATCATTGGATCTCTACTATTGAATCTCATCTATTGATAATCAAATATTTCACAAAAAAGTTGCCATGTTTCTATCACCAAAATTTAAAGATTGTCACGTCAAGAACCAAAATCGAGTGTAAATGTAATGCTTAATTATAAAGAGTCTTTATCATCCTCAAATTAAAACAACAAAGGCATTATTTTTATTTTTTTTGGCAACTCGGGAACCGTCGTACGGCTGGTAGCCGGCGACGTAAACCCGGGAGAGCACTAGCGCGATGACCCACCACCCACGGCACCTCACTTAAGTCGCGCAACGTGATAAGTTGGGGAATCAAACCTTGGCCTTTCGTGTAATTAGTGTGCGCCCTAACCAACTCGCCTACCGGGAAGTGGGTAATAGAGACATTATTGTAGCACATTTATTTAAATAAATTTGGAGTTTGACCCCTCACTAATAAGAAAAGAAATCATAATACTGTCCCGCCGTTAATATTACCCGGAGGGGAATTCTTTTCATAATACTGTCCTGCCATTAATATTTTCCGGACAGGAATTGTGTGAAAATAACTTCAACTCGCCACTAATGCAACTGGCATCTCACACCACGGACTATGTTGTACTACTTATTTGTGGGCCCATCTTCACTTTCCCTGTACCAAACTTTGGCTAAAAAAAAATGATACAAGAGATTAAAGCTGTGGGTGAACTTAAAATTGAATTTCTTTATCTTGCAAGAATGGTAGCTATCAAAAAAGAAAATACCATATAATATTTCACTTACATTTTTGTCCACATCTTATTAGGGGGTGATGTTTCACAATAGATATGTTTCAAAACAACTTGGGACTTACTCTGTCGTTATCTTCCCAGTCATTTTTTTCGATAGATCTATATTCGTTTTGATGACCTTGTTCAAAATTATTGTCATGAATTAGGAATATGTAAGAGGGATTCCGAAAAGACTCCATACAACATTCCATCATCATTTTTTTTTTTTGACTTCTATAGTTAACTTGCTCTACTTGTTTAAACTTTTTTAGTACCACTTTCCGCGTTTTGCTTTTGCTCAAAAAATTAAAAATGATAATAATTAGGTTTTAAAAATTATGAAAAACAAATAACTCTATTTGTCAATAATTGTATAGTTTTGAAGGCTTTGAAAATCAATTTGTGATAACTACAATATTTGGATAATAGATGTTAGAGGTAAAAAAACTCCAAACAGACCCAAGCATTTGTGATAATTAGAATCAGAGTGAGAGGCCACGAAGCAACGTCAGTTGTTGCTCACAATCATTCCCATATTTATTTTGTCATGTATGGAGTAGCAGTATCCAAGAAGCAAGAATAGAAAAAGTTTAATTTTCTTGGGAGTTCTGATCCCGCAATCTTTACTTAAGTTACGTCTAATGTAACAATTAAAATTGACATTCTAATACAACAATTTGCTTAATTATAATGTTAATTTTATATTTTAAGTGTGAATTCATTGATCTGCGCATGGACCGGGTTTAAGACTAGTGCCTAATTAGCGTTTGTCCATTAATGGTGGTAGAAAGGATGACGGGATGGATCGGGACTAGTACATTGGCGGTGAAAACGGACGAAAGGACCATTTGCAGTGGCAAATGACGAAAGGATGGATACCTACCCAATGTCTGTCCACTAGGGCGGAGGAAAGGATGAGAGCTCCATAGCATAGCATGTACCAATGTCCTCTTTCTTCGTTGTGGTTTGAAACTTTGTTAATGTTTTAAATTGATGGGTGTATAGTACTAAATCCCAGCCGTTAATAAAATGTTCCAGCAAAAATTTGTTGTGTTTCTATCACAAAAATCTGAAGATTCTCGACATGTCAAAAAACCAAAATCTGACTTACTGGGAAAAGAAAAAATAATGCTTAGGCATTAAGACCCGTCCATGCATTTCTTTTCATCACTCTTTATTTAAAATGACACACATCATTGAAGCTTCATTATTTCAATATACTGGAGCTAGACCACTTAGTAAAAAGGCTTCATGTTCATAAGAAAAATCTTGTACTGTCCCCCCATTATTATCCACTGCAAGTGCAGAGGAAGAGTGTAAAAAAGGACTTCACGTGACGGATAGGACGACTGCCATCCGAGACCAAAGGCCATGTTGTACTATACATCAGTGCGTCCATACCATTACCAAACTTTGACTATGATAAAATGATACAAGTAAAGGAGCAATTACCCTGCTAGCAGGGGAAGGGGAGAGAGATTAAAGCTGTCGGTAAAAATGAGATAAACTTTTTATCGCGCAAAAAAGGTAACTGTCAAAGAAATTTGTCACTTTTGTTTCACTTATATTTCTATCTGCATCTTCTTATTAGGGTTGATGTTCCAAGAAAAATATGTTTCGTACCGAGAACGTAGAACTTGCCCTATCAAAGCCTTTATCCTTAATTTGAAATCATGATATGAACTTGTTGATCCTAGAACCATTCTCGAGCCGCATCAATGAGTCCCAAGGTCGACCCATAAATAGGCCTACCTTTTTTCTTCTATTTCAATTTTTATTAAATTGCTCTTTCATATTCAATATTTTTGCAAAAGTTCTCAATTGGAACACCGTAAAAGACTTATTATTGAACATCAACAATATGATAAATATATGTTAGCATTGTCATTTAAAAAATAATAACATAGAATGCAAAATACACATTATTTACAATAAAAATATAATTGTGTCTTAAAACTTTCAAAAAATATAATCAAGTCTTAAAACTTGTTAAATTGATCTAATTAAGTCTTTTTGTTGACTAGGATAGCTGACATTCACATCAGCAATTTCCATAGACTGAATTGGTACAAAATGTTTATGATTAAAGTAGTCCAATTGAAAGTTTAAGGATTGAATTGATATCAATGTAATAGATTTAATATTTTTTTAGTATTTTTCCCCACTAAAAGGAGATCTTCCCATGATAGTAGTAATAATTTATTTGCTTATTTTACTAGGCTTACAACAAGTCGAATATGAGTCTGGTGCAAACCCACATAAATTCAGATGGAGTTGGCTTTGATTTTTTAATCTCAAGTCGACTGGCTTTTAAAATTTTAAGATATGAAACCTGTTGCGCAAAAATTGAGTTCAAAAAAAGATTTGGGACACGTATCGTCATCTCTAGATAGAACTCCATGTCACGTGGGTCCAACTTGTCTTTGCCCGTTTATTCTCTTTGTTAATTACATTCGTTATATGGATATTGACAAATTGTATACGAGCGGTGATTTAAAGTCGAATAATCTTATCAATTATATTTTGATTGAATGTGTCGTATACATTTGAAAGTGTGATCGCCTCCATGTTGATTCCCACGACACCCCCCATACAAACATTGATGAAAATATTGTCATTATGAAAACACTAAAGATGCTACTTATCACATGCATGTAGGTGTAATTTGTGCTTGTCCATTTCTTCTCTTAATTACATTTTGTTACATTGGCAAGGACAGGCTATACAAAGTACTTATTAGACAAGCGATGATCCAAGGCGAATCATTTTCTTACTTTGATAGCTTGTAATAATTTGTTCTTGATTTTTTTAGGCCACTTGATGGAACTGCAATTTAAAATTTACAATGAAAAAAAATCACTCTATGATTAAAAAGTAATCATTCTTTATTTTTTTTAATCTTTGGACAGTGACTTGGAGTAGTGTGCCACTAAGTTTTCAACTTCTCAAGCAATTGACTGATGCTTAGTTAAGGGTGAAATTTACCGAGCTATATAATTCATACCCATCTCCTTTCTTTCTTGTGGTTTCGATCTTTGTTAAGGTTCTAAATCATTTGATCGCTAGTTCTAAAGAGCAAGATTATAATGATTTGAGGTCATAGAAATCCAAGGATAAATCTATCCTTTTGAAAGTCAACATCCTTTTCTAATATGTGTTGTCAATGTGTATTACTCTTGTAATCTAACGAATTATATTATAAATACTATATGGATGCCAATTCGGGATTTTCCTTGGGAGGTATCGGGAAGGAATTGGAATGGAATAATATCGATTCATACAAATACAGAAGAAAAGGTATAGCTCACCAAGTGGACATCAACAGCTGATGTGATCATGGCATGCAGGTGCTAGCAATTATAATTGAACTCTAGGTATATTGGAGATGCTGCAGCCCCAGATCAAGAAGGTGGTCCAGCAATAGTATCCGATCAAGGCCCTCACAAAAAAAAAAAAAAAAAAATTATTGTAAGGCTTGCGGAAACATGTATTTCGATTTGTGATGTCACGCGAGTATTCCCTGACTGGATTGCTTGTTATAATCTTTACATTAAATATAAACGTGTTGTGTCTGGAAAATTAAAAAAAAATAAAATTGAAGAATCCCTTCGTAGTGGCGATAAAACAAGAGATGGGCCATTTGCTGGTTTTGCCTCGTTTTAGTTTTGTCAATGTTGGATATAAAGACAACCTACGAGTCTTTATTTAAAGGAAAACCATTCTTCTTGTCACATTTGCCTAATGTCACCGCGAGTTTTGGTCCTGATTTTGGGTTCGGTATTTTATTCAGAAAGGCCATATCTAGGGATGGTTTGTTCTCTTCTGTAGGTTTGTCATCTTTTTGGCACCATGGATGAGAATGACTCATCTAAATAGCAAGGTTAGTTAATGGCATCTCATTATTGGAATGAGTAGTTCTTTGTCAATAAGAAGATATAGGGGTCCAAGTTAAGTCCAAGACTAACACGTCAATAAGTAGAATATTTTCCAAAATTGCTGTTGAATATCTAAATCAATGACACGGCCACTATACGTTTTAAAATTATTTGATACCATTTTGAAAAAAAGGCGTCAATTTTTCTTGTTCAACTAGCTTAATTATAATATTATTTCTATGTTTTTTATGGGCTTCTTGATAGACGGATGTTCATATTTGTGCCCTAGGTTACAAAAAAATGCTAACTTTATGTAGTAATTTTTTTGTGTGCACTTCTTCCTCATCAACTTTATATCAACTTTATTGTGAAGAGAACACTACTCATAACTTTCCTTAGTCACAGAATTTTCTTTGTTAGAAATTTGTCATAACCTTTTTAAATGGTTAGAATAAATATAAGGATTTAGCAATAATTCGACATTCTAATCAAACAACTATCGCAGAGTTTGAAAAAAGGAGTGAGGAAGCTGTGGCGGCACCCGGTGTTCCAGTTGAGCAAGCCGGCAAAGAAGATGCCAAGTTCGTGAGATGTAATTGTTGGAACGTTTTTCAGTTTATTGCCTTTTGTTCTTGCGTAAGTCGGAGTGCACTCATTAGAGAAGCTGTATGTAACTGTGAGTGTTATGTACGGGTTACCATACCATATTATAAAGTCTCAAATCACTGCGATGTTGTAATTTGTGAATTGTCCACTTCTAATGAGATTCACATGGCACAGTGGCAATAGGCATTGGATGGACAACTTTTATCAATATGATTGTCATGAAATAGGAATATGCAAGAGTGATTCTAAAAGATTCCACACTACGTTCTATCATTACTTTTGTCGATTTCTCATTCTATTTGCTTACCCTTATATTAAGTATATTTTTTCTGCCTTTTGATTTCCCTCAAAAAAATGAAAAATGAAAAAAAAAAAAACTTAGGTTTGTAGATTATGAAAAACCATATAACTCTCCTTGCCAATAACTGCGTATTAAGAAATTTTTAGAAATCAATTATTTGTAACCGCAATTTTTGAAAAAAAAATGTTAAAAATTAAAGAATCCAAACAAATATGAGCATTTAAAGAAGGGGAAACTACAATCACAATGAGAGACCACGAAATAGTGTTAGTTGAAGTTACTAATATCAATTTTGTCACGTAAAGGGTAGTAATATTCAATAGAATAAACCAATTTAAAATGTTAATGAAGAATGACAAAGGATTAACTTCTTTAGAAGTTCTAATCTAATTTTTATAATTGAAGTTACTTCTAACCTAACAATCGTAATTGACATTCTCATCTAGTATTTAGCTTAACTGTAATGATCCTTCTATGCTTTCAGTGGAATTTCAAGGACCAACGCAAGGAACAGAATTCGGACTTGTACCTAATCAATGTCAGACATTGGACCTGAGCAGGTCCTTAAACTGCTCAAGGAGGAAACAGATGGGAGAACCATCCAGGGGTGGGAGACCCCATGCTGTCCTCCGTATTCCCTCTCTGTCAGGAAGACAAAAATAGACAGGGAATTTGGAGGCCACACAGTGGAGAAGGTAGACTCCACGTCAGAGGAAACTCTGGCTACCGCTGGGTAGGCTGGTATAGTAGCCACCCGCGCCTGGGTGAGTGAGGGGAGGTGAAAATCCTCCTGCTGTTGCAACGCGCCTAACGGCACTGTAGGTAACCACATGCTGCAGCAGTACCTCCGGTTACCTACAGCATTGGCCATAATCAATTTTTGTCCGTTAGTGGGGGAGGAAGGGATAGGAACTTAGACATTGGTCCACATTGTTGTCCTGATTAAGGCTACCGACAACGGTCTTTCTTTATTTTTCCTTTTGGCTAGTGGAAGACTTGGAGTCTCCTACCAAATTTATTGATTGATGTTTAGTTAAAGTCTTAACTAAGGTTTGGTTACAAATAGGAAATCAAACATGCACATTGTTTTAAGCTAAATTTGCAAATAGGAAATCAAACATGCACACAAGTATAAGATGAGTAATATCCATGCATGTGAATATTAGATTATTTGTTTCATTTGTAATGGGTTAGAGAAAAGTACAGAGAGACACGGGGCAAATTTATCTAATGTAGTAATTAGTAAGGTCACATGGTCTTCTCATGCTTTGGAATGATTCAATATTCGCATTTCATGGGATTTCTTCATTAATTGAGACATCGTCTAATGGCTTAGTTTATTTTAAGCAAGAATTTATTTATTTCCATCATTATCAAGCCTTTGATTGGTGGGTTAAAAATATGGTCAATATGCAAATTTAGCTTAAAAAAATGTGCATGTTTGATTTCCTATTTGCAACCAAACCTTAGTTAAGACTTTAACTAAACATCAATCAATAAATTTGGTAGGAGACTCCAAGTCTTCCACTAGCCAAAAGGAAAAATAAAGAAAGACCGTTGTCGGTAGCCTTGATCATTACAACAATGTGGACCAATGTCTAAGTTCCTATCCCTTCCTCCCCCACTAACGGACAAAAATTGATTATGGCTAATGGACAAACACTGATTAGTTAGTTAAGATTTTAACTAAATATCAATCAAAAAATTTGGTAGGAGACTCCAAGTCTTCCACTAGCCTAAAGGAAAAATAAAGAAAGACCGTTGTCGGTAGCCTTAATCATGACAACAATGTGGACCAATGTCTAAGTTCCTATCCCTTCCTCCCCAACAGACCATATTGTTGTCATGATCTAGGTTAACCCCAACTCTATTACGTCAATAAACAGAACATTATATAAAATTGCTATTCAGTATATAAAACAATAAAATTAAACTTCTTTTTATTTTACTGTAGCTTAGTTATAATGTCACTTCTATATTTTTCACATGATTTTACTGACTGCGCAAGATGCGGGTTAATTGGCATTTGTCCGTTACCGATGGTGGAAAGAACGGAAGGATGGACCAGGCTAGTGCATAGCGGTGGAAAAAAATGAAAGGACCATTTTCGGTGGTAAAGGATGAAAGGATGGATACCTACTCAACGTTTGTCTATTTAAGCGGAGAAAAGGACATTGGTGATGGTGACTAGTCTAGCAAAAGTAACAAAAATGCAGATAATCATCCATTTTTATACCCAATAAATTGACTGATTTTTATTTAAGGCCTAAACTAAGATTTGGCTAACAAGCTCCATAGTCTGTACCCATCTTCTCTTTTTTCGTCATGGTTTGGATCTTCGCTAAGATTCTAAATTGTTGGATCTTTGCAGAAAATCAAATGTTCCGGTGAAAGGTTGTTGTGTTTCTATTGCCAAAATCTGAAGATTGTTGACATGTCAAGAATCAAAATTGGACTTACTGGGAAAAGAAAAATTAATGCTCAGGCATTGAGACCCGCCATGCATTTCTTTCCGTCACCCTTTCTTATAAGTGACACTCACCAATGGAGCCCCTTTATTCCAAGAGCTAAACCCCTCAGTCGATAGGCCTCAATGTTCATAAGAAAAATCATTGTACTGTCCCAGTAAAAAAATCATTATGCACTGCATAGGAAGAGTGTAAAAACGGACTTCACGTCGCGGCTAAGACAACTGTCATCTGACACCAAAGGCCATGTTGTACTACGCGTCGGGGTGTCCATCTTCACTTACCACTACTGAACTTTAACTATGAAAAAATGATACCAGAAAAGCAGCAATTTCCCTTGTAGTGGGGGATGGGGAGAGATTAAAGCTGTCGGTAAAAATGAGATGAACTTTTTGTCCTGCGAAAAAGGTAAAATTGCCACATTTATTTCACTGGTCGATCCTGGAACCAGCTTGAATTGCCTGGAACCAACCTAAAACCATGTCATATAAGTTCCAAGGCTGGCTTAGGAATTGGCCTATTTTTTTTTTTTCTATTTCATTTTTTATTAAATTATTCTTTCATATTCAATATTTTTTCACTTAAAGGGATGATTTGAGGGGTTTTTATCATCAGATCTGTGAAAGTTTTCAACTAACAGTCAAAACATTAATTGGATAAACTGATCTAAGCTAACACAAGTCTATTATGTCAATAATAAAAACATTACAAAAAATTGCTATTCAATATATAAAATGACAGACCGACCAAATATATATATATATATATATATATATATATATATATATAACAACATGGCTATATTACTTTTTAAAACTATTTCGTTTTTGTATATCATTTTGACCTTTAAACTTTCAAATTTGTTTCCTGTAGCTTAATTCTAATGTTGCTTCTATATTTTAACATGGTTTCAATGACCTGCACCGGGAGTGGGTTCAGCCCGGTACCTAATCAATGTTTGTCCGTTAACTGCGGAGGAAAGGACGAAAGGATGGATAAGGACCAGCACATGGCGATGGGAAAAGGAAGAAAAGGACCATTTGCAGTGAGAAAGGACAGAAGGATGTATACCTCATCAATATCTGTCAATCAGCGGTGCAGGAAAGGATAAAGACATGGACACTGGCGATGATGACTAGTGGTGTAAAACAGCAATAATGCAGAAAATCAGCCATGTCTAATTTATGTACTCGAGAAATTGAATTGTGTTTTATTAATTCCTAATAAGCTCCATAGTCTATAACGGTCTCCTCTTTCTTCCTCGTGATTTGGTTCTTTGCTAAGGTTCCAAATTATGGAATAACTGGTACTAGATCTCTGATTATCAATAATTCCAGCAAAACAATTTTACCAAAAAAAAAAAAAAATTCCAGCAAAACAATGTTGTGTTTTCCATCACCAAAATCCGACTTACTGGGAAAAAAAAATAATAACACTCATCATATAATTCTTTCCATCACCCTTTATTAAAAATTATACATATTATTAGAGCCCCTCAATTCCAATAAATCTGGAGTTAGACCCCAAGAGCCAGTCACTTTGTCATTCTCTTCTAGGATTTAGAAAGTGGAGCATAGCGGGTTTTAGCAACGTTATGCCAAAGATGTAATTTTTGGAACATGAGGAAAAAAGGGTTCGGAAGCTAATTTGACCCATCATTTTATCAAATTATATTATGCTACGCTGGATTAAGTCATGATTTTTAGAGAAACTTGCACGTAGTAGTTATCCGAATGGCTCAGCATGCTGCACATTAGTATCCAAATCTCTTTCTAGTCATATTAATTATTTGCCACAACCTACCACTGCCATCAAAATCAGTTCATGCTCGCAGCAATCTTGCTCTTGAGAATGCACTTCCTGCTTGCCCTGTCCGCATTCAAGAACGTGAATCGCGGAGCGAATCTCGTTATAAGAATTTGTTTGAGGAGCGAGAGTGTACTCTCGACTGAGATTGACGGTGGCCGAGACCGCCTGGCTCGATTCTGGCATGCCGCTTGGCAAAGTCGTTGCACCTCCAAGGTCGTTGACGCATCGTCGCAAACACATTGAGCGCAAGGTGAACTCATCCTTCAAACAAGGAGTAGAAGAGACTTTCCCGGCGAGGGCGGTGGATGGGAATCTAGGTCCTGCTCCACAGGCGAATTGGGTAGTGAAGATGAAGAGGCGTTTGAAGGAGAGACGCGGCATCATTTAGCACGCTTGGACGAGCTACGCCAGCTAAAACATTACCTTCCTAAATGCGCTAATTCGGTGCTTCATCATCATCCTCATCTGTCGGTCACCGTCAACCTCCATTGATGAAAGCACTCGAGTGACCTCAGATCTGCATTGCGCGATCTCATATGTGATGCGCGCAACCTTAAGTGAGGTGTCGCACCTCGATCTCAGGAAGTGAGCTCCATTAATGGAGGTCGACCACGGAGGTCGACCACAGAGAGAGAGAGAGAGAGAGACGCGATGGCGGCTTCTTTATGATGGTGGTCGCAGTGGCGATGGCCAAGTTTGATCTTGACGGTGTTGGTCGAGTTGTTTGTGATGGCGGTGGCAGCGACGGTGGCTGCAACATCTTCTAAAAACAACAAAAAGCTAGGGCTTCCGGGGAAGAAAAGCGAATTAAGAACATTTTAAGAAATAGAAAAGATAAAAAAGAAAAAAAAAACAAAAACATGTCATTTGAATAAAATTGAACAAATTATGTCACTCACCATCAACATAGGACGACTAATAATCATTAGGTGCTACATCAAAGATTTTCGGCCCCTATTAATCATAAGGATTACAAAAGAATTTATGTAGATATTTATGATTAAATTAGTAAAATTAAAATTTTTAAAATCAATTAGATAATTTCTCCATTAAAATTGAGTTAAGAAATTGATTTACATCCCAAATTGGTACTTCTAGACAAAACTACATGTCACGTGGGCGAGGATTCAAGTCAGATCTTTTTTTTTTTTTTAATATTGACAGCTGGTCTTTTGTTACTATGCGGGCCTGGCTTTCGTTGCTTTTGCAATTTTCTCATGGTAATCAATCTGAGCATTCGAACAAAATGAAATTTCAATTTGTGCATTACCGGGGGAGGCTCAAACATGGGTGATGGTGACCGGTCAACTAAAAAAAATAATAAAATGCAGAAAATCATCTAATTCTGTTACCTCGACTGTTCATACGTCAGCCATCTTTTTCTTGTCTTGATTGAGGCGAGCGGGAACGGCCTTATTTAATTTTTATCTTTTGCCAGTTTCCACTCGGAGCAATATGCTATCGAGGTTTCAGCTACCCAAGGAATCAACTAATGTCTAGTTAAGGGCTTGACCATGGTTGAGTTACCGAGCCCTTTTATACTTTTTTTTTTTTTTTTTTTTTTTTTTTTTTTTGAGCAAGAGCCCTTTTATACTTAAATTGATTGCTCTTTCCCTCTCCTTCCTCCATCCTTGTTTGCGCTCAAATCTCTCAGCCTTCTTTCATCTCTCTTCGTTCTTGCTCTGTTTCGCTCTTTCTTCACCTCGGCACAACCGTTCTTCTTCCTTCTCTTTTTCTTCGGTATCTGCTTCTCTTTTCCATCGTCTTCTCTCTCTGTCTCCCTATTTTCTCGCCCTTTCTTTCTCAAAAAAAGAAAAAAGAAAAAAGAAAAAGAAAAAAGAGAAATGTCGATCGCTGATGCTATTGCTATTGCGTGGGATGTCTTCAAGTGGGTACTTGTGCCCATCAAGCGTCAATTAGGATACGTGATCTACTCCAAGAGGCACGCCGACGATCTTCAGGAGAAAGTTCGTGAGCTTGCGAATGAGGTTGATAGGGTCGACATTCTCGCTCAAAGGGCCAGAAACAATGTTCGGATTTTCCACGGTGACTTCACGGAGTGGGAGGCAAGTGCTGGGAAGGACTTGAAGGAGGCGCAAGACCTGTTGCGCGACTTCCAAGAGGCGAGCAAGACTTGCTGCTATGAAACTCTTCCTGATCCCAAGTGTCGCTATCAATTCAGCAGGAAGGCCAAGGACAAGATCGAGGTCATTCAGGGACTCACTCAAAAATGCAGTGGATTCAAGGAATTGAACGACATCTCCTTCCGCAATCCTGCTTCAGGGAACGTTGCTGCTCGGACTTCGCCCAAGAGAGAGGGCATCTCCTCCAGCAATCCTGATCCAGGGAACATTGCTGCTCTGCCTCCGGCCAAAAGAGAGGGCATCTCCTCCAGCAATCCTGCTCCCGGGAACATTGCTGCTCTGACTCCGGCCAAAAGAGAGGGCATCTCCTCCAGCAATCCTGCTCCGGGGAACGTTGCTGCTCTGACTCCGGCCAAGAGAGAGGGCAAAGATGTCGTCCAGTTGGCCACTGTGATGGCCTCCGCCTCTTTTGCCTCGACGTCGACTAAGGTTAGGGAAAATGATGTCTTCAAATCCAGAGCTTCTATCATTGGGGACATCATGGCCGCTCTTGCTGATAACAACTATAGCGTGGTCGGGGTTTACGGGATGGGCGGGGTCGGCAAGTCCACACTTTTGGCGGATGTTGAAAGGCGAATAATAGAAAAGAAGTCGTTCGATTGGGTCACTAAGGCCGACGTGTCGGAAAATCCAGACATCAAGAAGATTCAAGGAGAGATTGCGGATGCCTTGGACCTTACTGAGATAACGAAAAAAGAGACTATCAGCGGGCGAGCAAAACTTCTGCATGGGAGGTTGGAAAATGAGGAGAGGGAGAAAAAAAAGGTCCTCATAATACTGGACAACCTGTGGAAGGGCTGGACTTGAAATCAGTGGGCATTCCTTGCGGACATGACAACAAAGTCATAGGATGCAAGTTGCTGCTGACGTCAAGATTTCAAGATGTTTTGCGAAGGGAAATGGGCTGCGACAGGGACTTCCACCTTAAAGAGCTGAAGGATGAAGAGGCAAAAATATTGTTTGAGAGGACGGTGGGAGACAAAGTTCATCGTGACCCGTTCAAATCCTTGGTGGATGAAGCAGTCCACAAATGTGCAGGTTTGCCTTTCCTAATTATTGCAATGGCGAAGATTTTTAAATACGCTGAGTTTTATGAATGGAAGGATGTTTTGACACAAATGGAGAAGTCTACAGACATAGGAATAAAAGAGGGCATAAATAAGATGTTGCAGTTCACTTATGATCATTTCAAAGGGAAGGATGGCGAAGAGGTGAAGTCAATTCTACGACTCTGTGTCATTTATGGTGTCTCTAAGCCTTCTCTTGAAAACTTGGTGAAGTATGGCGTGGGTTTGAGGTTATTTCGAGAAGATAGCAACATGGAAGAAGTTCGAAATAGGTTGCGCTCACTAATCCAACGCCTGAAAGCCTCCTCCCTTTTGTTAGACGATCTAGACGATGAAGATGATGATGGTTTCAAGATACATGACTTAGTTCGTGGATTTGTTGCCTCGATCGCTTCAAGAGAGGAACCTCTTCTCGTGTGGAAAGATAATGATAAGTCAATAATGGAGTTGCCAAAGGATAAGCTCAAAAGTTGTACAGCATTATGCTTTTCCTATGTTGAGATGGAGCAACTTCCCGAAGAGTTAGATTGCCCTGAAACACGGATCTTCTTGTTGTTCACAAACAATGATTCTCTTAAGGTCCCAGATTCATATTTCAACTCTATGAGAAAACTCATGGTCTTACATCTTTCTCAGGTATGTCTCACTCGTTCACCTTCGCCGTTTAAGTTGTTAGAGGACTTACACACTCTGTGTCTTGATGGTTGTTCATTAGAGGATGTAGCCATGATTGGCGAGCTAAAAGGGCTACATATTCTCAGCTTTGTGAACTCCAATATTCACCGATTACCAAAAGAAATTGGACAATTGGTAGAGCTGAGGTTGTTAGACTTAAGCGAATGCTCACGACTTGAGATAATTGAACCGGGTGTGCTTGGAAGCTTGATGAAATTGGAGGAGTTGTATATGTGGAATAGCTTTGATAAGTGGAATGCCATAGAGCAAACTCCACCAACTAATGCTGAGCTTATTGAGTTGGATAACAAGAAGAATCTCCACACTTTGCATGTGTCCATTCCTGATTTGAGGATGCTCCCAGAGGATCTAAACGTCGACAATTTAACCAAGTACAACATCCAGATAGGTGGTGCGTGCTGCTATCAACGTTACAAAGGATCGAGGGTATTGGAACTTAAGTTGCATTCAATAAGCGATTCTCTTCAAAAAGGATGCATACAAACTTTATTAGGCAAAACTGACCATCTACTTTTAGACAGATTAAATGGAATTGAGAGTATTTGCTCATTATCGCATGAAGGCTTTCAAGAATTAAAGCATCTATGCGTTGAGGATAGTCCCTCCATCCATTACGTCCTCCAATCGTCATCTCATACATATTTTAAGATGTTGGAATCGTTATATCTCAGTAGTCTCGTCAACTTGGAGATGATATGTAGCAACCATAGCTTCTCCAAATCCTTTAGTGCATTAAAAGTAATACAAGTTGAAAGTTGCGACAAGATGAAAGTTTTGTTTCCTCTTTCATTATTGAGAGAACTTCCGCAACTTGAAAAGATCAAAGTTGGCTGCTGCCCCTTAATGTCGGAAGTTGTAGAAGTTGATGATTGTGGCAATGTTGAGTTGCCTAAGCTACGTGTATTGACATTACATGACCTGCCCAATGTCAAGAACTTTTTCTCTGCTAAGATGGCTCCTTCATGTAGTACATCATACGGTCAAGTTGGCAGTCAAGTTGCATTCTTCGATGGACAACAGGTAACTCTCTATCAAAAAATAAATAAATAGAAAATAGTATTTATTAATCTTCTGTTCATTTGCTAATTAGACATCACATAGATTATAATCCTTATTCATTTATTTTTTAATTTTAGTTCATTTTCTTCCTATTTACCTTGTCCAATCATGCCTTCACTGTAATTAGATAAAGAAATTTTTTGTTTCTCTTCATTGTGTAGAAGATTCAACTAATCGAATGAAATCCACGTAAATTTAGTTTGTTATAGGATCCGAGTAATTTTCAACTTACATGCTGCAAGTACACCTACCTTAATAGGGTTTATAGAGCAACATTGAAGGAATTTTAGCATTGGAATAATCCATAATAACGTGATTTCATATTCTTGTGAAATGGATTCACTGAATTTTGGTTATCTAACTTTGTTATTATCTATAGAATATATTATCTGGATGACTCAGCTAAAAATGAATATGGAGAATGGGCAAGGGGATTGGGTTTTCAAATAGTAGAAACGGTGCTAATCTAATTGATGCATGTCTTTTCCATATTTTTATTTCAATAAGCACTTAGTCATTGCATAGGTCCTATAAGAATAAAAGTGCACAATTTCATGCACGTTCATGCTTGCAAGCATACGAAATTGTATAAAAGGTATAGATATATTTGCCTGCACTTTTGGCATAATAAACAAAAATATTCAACTTGTGCTAATATCGCATAGTCATAGGCATTAGTGAGCGACTTTTAGGAAAGACTACATGAAATCCCCCACAAAGATTTTAAGCGGTACACATTTACTGCCAAAATTTGGTTATATAAACTATGGCGTATGGAGCATAGCTATGTGATGTTATCATCCAAGGGTCCTTTTAAATAGCTGACTGGGGATGCTATTTGCAAAAAGAAATAAAAAATTTATCCTTTCCTATGATAGTTTTATATGCTTGGGACATATTTGAAAGACTGGTAGATGTTTAGCTCTTTTCATGAAGTCAACCATATTATTAGTAATTTTTGTCTTGATCTCGTTTAAGATCTTTGCGTTTTTTTCCTCATTTTTCTTTATTATTTTGGAAAATTTTAACTCATTTTACTGCATTCGGAGGCCAAAGGATGATTTAACTAAAACAGATACAAAAGAATCGCAACTTTATCGTAAAAGATCACATGTAACATGCAAATGGTAAAATGCCCAAAGGGTTGACATCCGCAATAAAATCGAAGTTGAACAAATTCATGTAATATTTAAAAGGTTAGGAGCAAAGGTGTGCTCCCCTCAAAGTTACTTTGAGTGGGTTGGGTAATTTCCCCGTAATATTTATGTTCTTTTTTAAGTAAATAAATGTTCTATTTATGTAAATTAGCATCATTCAAGAATGAGGAAAAATATAAAAGTGTTAAAATTAAATAGTGAAAATATGGAGAAAGAGAGGGGGAGAAAGCAATTAATAATGAGTGGCTTGTTGAGAGAGGAGTTCTAAGATTGTCGTACAGGCAATTTGAAATACATGCAAATCAAGTTCTAATGTTAGTGTTGTTGACAAACAGAAAAGATAGCATTTTATTTTTCATGAAGTTAATTATAATTTTGACCTAAATCAAGGGGATGTACATAGATTTGGTCCCTAATAGAGTGGAACCTTGATTATCATAATTAATAGAAAAATAACTCACGAATTCTATGTTAAGCGGTGAAATATCAGTCATTTTCCCGCTTTGTTTACTCAAAATTTGGGCTTAATTTTATTAATTAATTCTCGTAATTAAGTTTCTTTGCTCATTTCTAAACTACTTCATGTGCTTTGTTCCTTAATTATGGTCACTATCATGGTCTTAATTGGTGAAACATTAAAATGAAATGATTTTCAAGCGAATGCTTGGTTTGAAGCATTATTCCAACATATGGTCGAGGCTCGAGCATATAAAATGGCAATGGATATATAGTAGACCGTAACGTTCATAATAAAATTAATTAAATGATTATGTATAATAAACCTTTATATCCTAGAAATTGGACTTAGAAAATTGTTTGAAGCACTATGTAATTGAGAATTTATGAATATGAAGTTGATAATTTAGATCATCACAACAACAATTAATGGCATTTAATTGAAATCGAGGCCATTTATGTATAGTTGATTAAATTGATTATTGTTAGTAAGAGAAGTTAACTATGGATAAGCAGTGGTCCAATTAAGGAAAACGCACGGCCGTTTTGTACAACAAAAATTTCTTAAAGCCTTTTAGATGACTAGACATGATTGTCCTATTATAATGACGTAATAAAGATCTGTGGAAATTTAAGTTGCCAAAGTAGATTTACGAAGCATAAAACGGAAGTTTGAGTATGGGCGTTTGCGGCCTATTGTGCTATGGCACGTATTGATGGCTGATACGTGTCATCATGCTCTTCTCCTTTTTGTGGGCCCCCCCTTCTCTCTCTCTTCGTTTGAAAGTTGTTTATTGCGAAAGGGACTGCGTCTTCTGTCACTCCTACTTACCCCGTGCTGAAGGGTTGAGAGCCAGATCGGCTTATTGACACCGTCGACACGCTCATCGCGATCCGTCATCTCCCTTGCGGACCAGGCGCAAATTCTATCTCTATTTGTTTCTCTCACAAATTCAGCGTGACAAGCAAGCTTGACGCTGCTATGACCCTTGGTTGTGCTTTTGTGAAGTTGATTTTTCGGTTATGTGAAGAAAGAGAATGAGGATTTGGTAAAATGAAAAAAAGAAAAAGAAAAAAAAGGGAGGAAATTAGGTGCCGTGTGTTTAACTATTGGTGCAAGCCATAGACAATAAGCGTAAGGAACGCAATAAACCATCCACACCCGGATAGTTAATATTAAGGATTGAAGGTAGTACATTTGTGAGAAGATACAAATTATAGGATAATTGTTAAAGAGAAACCCCTCGTGTAAATTTTATCAAATCTTATTGAATAAATTATAATATTTCATGAATAAATTGATTAGGTTTGGATAAAGCCCAAGTGGGCTTAGGTAGGTGGCCCTCGAAAAAAAAAGAAGTTACTTGTAGAGACTAACCTTTTATAATAGTAATTTTCCCCCGTGAAGTAATAAATTACTTTTCAAAATGCTAAATTTCTTTAGGTAGGTAGTAAATTAAACCTTCTGTAATTAAGTCTTATAGCATAGTAATTTACTTCTTGTGATTGCAATCTCGCTTGTTTGATCAGTTATTGCAATGATATATTTTCCTTTATTAGTAAATTGCCTATGTCTTTCGTAATCATGGTCATTCTATAGTTTCTTTATTTTTTTTCATCATAGTAATCTCCATTGTGAGATAGTAGCAATCATCCGATAAAATGAGTAATATATTCTTTTACAATTTTTTTTTTTTGCCGATGGAAGGGAGCTCTTGCTTTCAGATTAATCATACCTCTAAAGCCCCAATCCTATCTTAAATGCCAATCTGCGCAATTTAATTTTGGCTATTTGTTCTGAAAGTGCTAGTACGAACATCTAGTGGGGGGTGAATAGGTGTTTAAAAGAAGTTTTGACAAATAATTGCGAAATAAAACAAGTTGCAAGCAAAGTCTGAATAAGAATCAGAGTTTGATAAGCGAGCCACCAGATTTCTAGTAGATGTTCAGAATCTGTTATACAATAGAACAGACTTCTGAAATAACTTGTAACTGTGCAACAGACTTATATAATGAGAGTTAAGAGAAGAGAATATTGCACATGGAATTTATAGTGGTTCAGCTTAGATCAAGTTTATGTCCACTCTCCCATCCTAACGGTCTTCTGGTTGGATTTCACTGAGCAATCAACAAGAGATTACAACTTTGAGTGCAAATACTCAGTGGTAGATCACATTATCTCACTAAATCACTCTTTTGGTATTTATCTCATGATCATAAACGTTTAAGCTCACGAAAGACAAGTGTATGATCGAAATTCGCTCAGACTTTGGAATTATAAATTATATGCTGTCTCTTACTTGCTCATCAGTCCTTGATCTCTTTAAATACTCATTTACTTCCAAACTAGCCGTTGGACAAATATTTAGAGGATCGTCTTCCAATTTACCCATTGGACAGATTTGTATTAAGAAGATTTAGTAGCCGTTGAGTGACATAAGTAGAATTCCAAATTAATTATGATCGCCCATACAAACAGAATCTTGGTTTCCATAAGTAGAGTTTATTCGTTTAGAAAGTTCTTGTTTTCAAGATCCAATTGTCAATCAATTAGATTGAGTTAATCAAATCTATCTTGATGTAGAACCTAAACTAAATCACTAGCCGTTATATGTTTGGGGCTTGTGTTACTTTCTGTTAAGTTGACTCGTTCTGAACATGCTTCGTTATGAATTTATTACGTTCTGAATTTGTGTCCTGTTTGGACCTTATCACGTTTTGGATTTGTGTCTCGTTCTGTATGTAAAGTCTGAGTGTTTTGTCGAAAGTAAAGTCTGAGTGTCTTCCGTCTGAAATAGACTTGTCAATATGGACTTAAGTCTAAACATATTCTGCTTCAAAATATATTTAGCCTTTAGCATAGTCTATTTTTTGATTCTTTAAAGTATAGAATTTGATAATATCATTTACACGTTCTATCATTTGTATAGTCTATTACTCAATCATTAAATACGTTAGTAGCTTTTGATTTATTTTGTCATCTTCAAAACATCATAAGGGATTTCCCTAACATGCTCGACCATTTTTATGGAGGAGGTGGTAATGATATTGATTTTTTTTTGTACGCGGGGGGGGGGTGGTGCATGCACTAGGGTGGTCGACAAGTCAACGTTGTGAATTTAAGGTGACCCTGGGGGGTTTCCGTTCCCTTGCTCCGCAAGCCTACGTGATTGCGCCAATCTGGGTCGAATCTTGGGGATATCTAGGTTACTTATGAGCCATAGATGCAATCTCAGCTGTTGTGCCGCACGCGCCTTAGCGTGCTTTGACATCGCTAATTGACTGCTCTCAAGTGCTTTGGGTGGACGGGATTGTCACTCACGTGGGGATGGGGGAGGCACACTTTGTGGTGCTGTTTGGAAAGTGGGGACTTTCCATGATGTGGTGGGAGGCCATTAGTGGAGAGGTAGAATGGGAAGTGGGAAAATTGCTAATAGGGACAAATCGACCGTGATTACTTTATTAAAGTAGCCTGATTATCGTAGAGAAACAACACAACCGAACTTGCCAAAATTAAGGCCCACTGCTATTAAGAAATATTGTCCATTTTTGTTTTCAAATATTTTATATTTCCTTCTGAACCGTCCTTCGAAAATATGGGGAGACTAATGTGTCAAAACATAAACAGAAGAGCTTTGTTCGTCTTATTGTTTTGTGTGGTCTTCCATCCTTTGGTATGACCTTTGCAATATGAGGTAGCGTTCATCTAATAAGGCAGCCACAATTGATAGATCAAGATTGATAGGACTATCGCTTCTTCCATGTGTTTCTTTGCATCTCGTAATTTTTCTTTACCACAATTAAGATGCTCATAATTTGATTTCAAGGTTGAAGCGAGCAGCTACTTCTATACTACCACTTTTGATGGATGATTAGTTGTCTTTTTAATCTCAATCTCTTCATTGTTTACTTTCTAATGATAACACTCTTCCTCAAGCAAGCTCTTCTATATATAATGGAACTTTATGAACTTTTAATCTATCAGAATCACTAATTTTGCGAGCGAATACTGCAGGTTGCATTTCCTAGCTTGGAGACATTAGACATCAGTAACATGCATAATATTGAGATAATATGGGACAATCAAGTTGCCGCAGATTTTTTCCACAAACTAAAATTGCTTGAGGTGTGGAGATGCAATAAGCTATTGAACATTGTTCCTTCTTGCATTCTTGAACGGCTCAAGAGCTTGGAAAGTTTGGAGGTACAATCATGTGATTTGCTTGAAGTTGTTTTCAAACTTCAGCCACTTAATCCTCTAGATGTACATCCTGTTGCCGATTTGCCATTAAAAACGCTAGTCTTAAAGGAATTGCCAAAGCTAAAGTGTGTATGGGATAAGGAACTCCACAATCAAGTCAAATTCCAGTGTCTCCGTTTTGTTACAGTTTTTGAGTGCGAGAGCCTCACCTCTCTATTTCCAGCCTCAGTAGCAATACATCTAACCCAACTTGAGGAGTTGGAGGTCAGTTATTGTGGCATTGAGGAACTCATTGAGAAGGAAGACGGAATAGTTCCCAGGTTTGTGTTCCCAAAGTTAACCTCCCTCAAGCTTAAATATTTAACAGAGTTGAGGTGCATCTACATCGGAAAATGTGTCACATTGGCCAGCATTGAAGACCTTGGAGATGTGGGGCTGTCACAAAGTGGAGATACTTGCATCATACCCTGAGAATGATATGCCATTTGATAAACGACCTCTCTTCTTGGTAGAAAAGGTATGACCCATGATTATTATTATTATTTTTTGCTTTGATGGTGAATATTGGAAGTCATGATTAATTGTTATTCTAGCCAACTAAATAATTAAAATTAACAAAAAAAAATAGTTTTACTAGAGACAAAGCATAATTGCCGAAGCCCCCCTTTGGTTAAAATTGGTTGCCTTGAGCATAATCACGGCACCATAAAATCTACATAAGTCAAAGTAGAGTTACTATTCAAATTGTGATTTTAAATTGAAAAGAAGAATTTAAAGTAGAGTCACTACATATACAAAAGTTGGATATTTAATCTTCAATGAGCTCAACTGTTAACTCTCAAAATTATGGGGGTAATTATATAGTAATTTTTTTTTATAATATAGTCATTGAACTTTTATTTAATCACCTAAGGCAATAAATTTTCGTTTCTTTATAATTTATGCACTTTGACAAAAAAAAATCCGAAATTTTCCATTGAACTATTGATGTGCAAGACACGTGGCTAATTTTCTAAATGGGGTACTATTTCCACTTCACTATTGAATCACCACCTCATTGGAAAATCTATTATAAATATTTAATAGTCACTAAAAACTTGCAAGATGATCATTCTCCTTTTCTTGTACTTTCCACTCATCTTGCTTCCGACGAGAATTCCTCTTTCTCATATGTGATTGCCTTGTTCGAGGCCATGGGCCTTAATGAGTTTTAGCATTCCAATTTAGCAAGGTAACACTTCCTATTATACATTTCTTTTGATGAGTTTTGTAATTTTCTCTCAATATTACAACGATATTATACTGTCATATAACATTGACAATTGCAAAGTTTTAAATGTTATCAAATCCTTACGTTTTACATAATACGAGTTATGAATTTAGCCTTTTTTCTTCAAAAAAAGGTAGATTCATATGAAATGAGATACAATTTAATTAATTACTTGTATAAAAAAATATTCCGATTTTATATAAATGAAAGATTCCACGTTTGCACAAACCCGTGAGAATGCTGCTAATTACCTAGTAATTGAAGAAAGATGAATCATGCAAAGGAGTCTCTTAGCTTCTGCTTATTGCGTAGGCATATAGGTTATTGAGAGAAGTATTATGAGCATTCTGAAACTTTCACGTTAGCATATGTCTTCCAAACGTAACTAAATATAAGTACTTTCTACAAAAAATAAAAATAAAAATTGACTGGCTAGCAATTTATGTTCATCAGACATCGCTATATTTTTGTTAATTTTGCTACAAATTTATGTATATTAAAGTTCATATCAATTCGTGTCATTTTCAAATTTGTCAAATAATCATTTACGAATATGTTAATTCAGATAACGAATTGTCAGCCCTTTCAATTCTTATATTTTTTATATATAGAAAATTCTAATAGTTCTCATGGGCATGTACAAACTTTTGGGTACTTTGAAACTCAATGAATGTAAAAATTTGGTAATAAACACGAATAACATTACTCAAGTGACGAAAAAAGAACATGCTACCATCTTGTTAATATGATAGAAATGTTCGTTACGTCATAAGGTAGATTACACACATCTCCAATATTCTCTTTTAGAGTCAACATTTTTGGAGTCGTTTCAAAAATCAATATATCGTCAAAGCGAGTTGAAAAGAAATTGTAAATATTGGACAGTTTTATCACAACATAAACCTTATTAAGAAGTAGACTATTAGGCAGTAAGCAAAATTGCATTAAGAGAACATATGAAAAGAAAAAGAAGAAGAGAAATTCCAATCATAAATGCACGCGTGTGGAAGGGAAAGTAATAAAAGAAATAAGAAAGAAAGAAAAACAGGAGGAGAGAGAAGATCACAAAAGTTTGACATTTATACATGCATATACATATATATCTTCTTTTCTTTTACAATTTTTTTCCCGATGGAAGGGACCTCTTGCTTTCAGATTAATCATACCTCTAAAGCCCCGATTCTATATTAAAGGTCAATTTGCGCAATTTAGTTTTTGCTAATTGCTCAACCATTTTTATGGAGGAGGTGGTGACGATTCTGGTTTTATTTTGTTTTTTTTTTGTTTAGTTTTTTTTTTTTTTTCTGTGTGTCGGGTGGGGTGTTGGGTAGAGTGCGAGCATTGTACTGGGGTGGTCAACAAGTCAACGTTTGTGAATTTAAGGCAACCCTGGGGTTTTCGTTCCCCTGCTCCACGAGCCTATGTGATAGCGCCCGTCTGGGTGCATTGGGGTGGTCGACAAGTCAACGTTGTGAATTTAAGGCGACCCAGGGGGGTTTTCGTTCCCCGCTTCGCAAGCCTACGTGATTGCGCCACTCTGGGTCGAATCTTAGGGATATCCAGGTTACTTATGAGCCATAGATGCAATCTCAGCTGTTGTGCCGCACGCGCCTTAGCGTGCTTCGACAGCGGTAATTGACTGCTCTCGAGTGCTTTGGGGTGCACGGAATTCACTCACGTGGGGGTGGGGGAGGCAAACTTTGTGGTGCTGTTTGTAAAGTGGGGACTTTCCATGATGTGGTGGGAGGCCATTAGTGGAGAGGTAGAATGGGAAGTGGGAAAATTGCTTATAAGGACAAATCAACTGTGATTACTTTATTAAAGTAGCCTGATTATCGTAGAGAAACAACACAACAGAACTTGCCAAAATTAAGGCCCACTCCTATTAAGAAATATTGTCCATTTTTGTTTTCAAATATTTTATATTGCCTTCTGAACCGTCATTCGAAAATATGGGGAGATTAATGTGTAAAAACGTAAACATAAGAGCTTTGTTCATCTTATTGTTTTGTGTGGTCTTCCATCCTTTGGTATGACCTTTGCAATATGAGGTAGCGTTCATCTAATAAGGCAGCCACAATTGATAGATCAAGATTGATAGGACTAGCTTCTTCCATGTGTTTCCTTGCATCTCGTAATTTTTCTTTACCACAATTAAGATACTCATAATTTGATTTCAAGGTTGAAGCCAGCAGCTACTTCTATACTACCACTTTTGATGGATGATTAGTTGTCTTTTTAATCTCAATCTCTCCATTGTTTTCTTTCTAATGCTGTCACTCTTCCTCAAGCGAGCTCTTCTATATGTAGTGGAACTTCATGAATTTTTAATCTAACAAAATCACTAATTTCGCGAGTGAATATCGTAGGTTGCGTTTCCTAGCTTGGAGACATTAGACATCATTAACATGGATAATATTGCGATACTATGTGACAATCAAGTTGCTATGGAGTCTTTCCACAAACTAAAATCACTTGAGGTGTGGAGATGCAATAAGCTATTGAACATTGTTCCTTCTTGCATTCTTGAACGGCTCAAGAGCTTGGAAAGTTTGGAGGTTCGATCATGTGACTTGCTTGAAGTTGTTTTCAAACTTCAGCCATTGAATCCTCTAGATGCACATGCTGTTGCCAATTTGCCATTAAAAACGCTGGTCTTAAAGGAATTGCCAAAGCTAAAGTGTGTATGGGATAAGGAACTCCACGTCAAGTCAAATTCCAGTGTCTCCATTCTCATTTACCGTTTCCGAGTGCAAGAGCCTCGCCTCCCTATTTCCAGCCTCGTAGCAAAACATCTAACCCAACTTGAGGAGTTGGAGATCGTGAATGTGGCATTGTGGAACTCATCGAGAAGGAAGACGAACTAGTTCCCAGGTTCGTGTTCCCAAAATTAACCAACCTCGAGCTTGAGCATCTAACGGAGTTGAAGTGCATCTACATCGGAAAACATTGTTCACATTGGCCAGCATTGAAGACCATGAAGGTGCGTGGCTGTAACAAAGTGGAGATACTTGCATCGCACCTAGGGAATGAGATGCCACTTGATAAACATCCTCTCTTCTTGATAGAAAAGGTATGGCCCAAGATTAAATGTTTTGCTTCAATTGTGAATATTGGAAGTGGTGATTAATTATTATGCTAGCAAGCTAAATAATTAAAATTAACCAACAAAAAAAAGTTATACTGAAGACAAAGCATAATCGCTGAAGCCCCCCTTTGGTTAAAATTGATTGTGTTCAGCATAATCACGGCACCAAAAAATCTAGATAAGTCAACGTAGAGTTACTATTCAAATTGTGATTTTAAATTGAAATGAAGAATTTAAAGTAGAGTCACTACATATACGAAAGTCGGATAATTAATCTTCAATGAGCTCAAATGTTAACTCTCAAAAGTATGGGGTAACTATATAGTAAAAGATTTTGTAATATAGTCATTGAACTTTTTTTTAATCACCTAAGGCAACAAATATTTATTTCTTTATAATTTATGCACTTTAACAAAAAATATGAAATTTTCCGGCGAGTTATCGATGTGGCAAACACATGGCTAATTTTCTAAATGTGCTACTGTTTCCACTTCATCGACGAATCAGCACCTCACTTGAAAATTTATATCAATATTTAATACGGAGTATTCTTTATTAATATCCATAATGACCATCACTTGAACTTTTAATTTGCAAGCAGATTGTTCTCCTTGCAATTGAAACTCTCCTCGTACATTCCACTCATCTCGCTTCCAACGCAAAGTCCTCATTCTCATAGGTGGTTGGCTTGTTTGAGACCATTGGTTCTAATGAGTTTTACCATTGCAAATTAGCAATGTAACTCTTCATGTTATATGTTTCTTTTGATGAGTTTTGTAATTTTCTCTCATTATTAAAATAATGTTGTATTTTATATAAGAAATCACAAGATATCATATAAGAATGACAATTAAGAACTTTTAAATGTTATAAAATCCCTATGTTTTACATAATACAAGTTAAGAATTTTGACTTTTTTCTTAAAAAAAAAAGGTGATTCATAAGAAATGAGACACAATTTAAGTAATTATTTTTTTTAAAACATATTCTGATTTTACAAAAATGAAAAATTCCCTACTCGTGCAAACGCACGAGAATGCCGCTAATTACCTAGTAGTTGAAGAAAGAGGGATCATGCAAAGGAGTTTCTCAGCTTCTACTTAGTAAAATGAATATTTTATCAAATTAGTAAAATCAAATCTTTCGCATGACCTTTACAAGATGAATATGCGTTCATCTAATAAGACGACCACAATCGATAGAGCAAGATTGTTAGGACACCGCTTCTTCCATGTGTTTCCTTGCATCTCGTAATTTATCTTTACCACAATTAAAAAACTCCTGATTCGATTTCAACGATAGTGCGAGCAGCTACTTCTGTACTACATCTTTTGATAGATGATTAGTCGCCTTTTTAATCTCAATCTCTCCATTGTTTTCTTTCTAATGCTAACACTCTTCCTCAAGCAAGCTCTTCTATAGGTAATGGAACTTCATGAACTTTTAATCTAACAGAATCACTAATTTCGCGAGTGAATATCGCAGGTTGCGTTTCCTAGCTTGGAGACATTAGACATCACTTACATGGATAATATTGAGATACTATGTGACAATCAAGTGGCTGTGGAGTCTTTCCACAAACTAAAATCACTTGAGGTGTGGAGATGCAATAAGCTATTGAACATGGTTCCTTCTCGCATTCTTGGATGGCTCAGGAGCCTGGAGAGGTTGGTAGTAGGATCATGTGGTTCGCTTGAAGTCGTTTTCAAGCTTCAGCCATTGAATCCTCTAGATGCACATGCTGTTGCCAATTTGCCATTAAAAACACTGGTCTTAAAGGAATTGCCAAAGCTAAAGTGTGTATGGGATAAGGAACTCCACAGTGAAGTCAAATTCCAGTGTCTCCATTCTGTTACCGTTTCCGAGTGCAAGAGCCTCGCCTCCCTATTTCCAGCCTCAGTAGCAAAACATCTAACCCAACTTGAGGAGTTAGAGATCAGTGAATGTGGCATTGTGGAACTCATCGAGAAGGAAGACGAACTAGTTCCCAGGTTTGTGTTCCCAAAATTAACCACCCTCGAGCTTGAGCATCTAACGGAGTTGAAGTGCATCTACATCAGAAAACATTGTTCACATTGGCCAGCATTGAAGACCATGAAGGTGCGTGGCTGTAACAAAGTGGAGATACTTGCATCGCACCTAGGGAATGAGATGCCACTTGATAAACAGCCTCTCTTCTTGATAGAAAAGGTATGGCCCAAGATTAAATGTTTTGCTTCAATTGTGAATATTGGAAGTGGTGTTTAATTATTATTTTAGCCAGCTAAATAATCAAAATTAACAAAAAAAAAAAAGTTATACTGGAGACAAAGCATAATCGCAGAAGCCCCCCTTTGGTTAAAATTGATTGCGTTCAGCATAATCACGGCACCATAAAATCTAGATAAGTCAACGTAGAGTTACTATTCAAATTGTGATTTTAAATTGAAATGAAGAATTTAAAGTAGAGTCACTACATATACAAAAGTTGGATAATTAATCTTCAATGAGCTCAAACGTTAACTCTCAAAAGTATGGGGTAACTGTATAGTAAAAGATTTTGTAATATAGTCATTGAACTTTTATTTAATCACCTAAGGCAACAAATTTTCATTTCTTTATAATTTATGCACTTTAACAAATAATATGAAATTTTCCGGCGAACTATCGACGTGGCAAACACATGGCTAATTTTCTAAATGTGCTACTGTTTCCACTTCATCGTGGAATCAGCACCTCACTTGAAAATTTATATCAATATTTAATACGTAGTATTCTTTATTAATATCCATAATGACCATCACTTGAACTTTTAATTTGCAAGCAGATTGTTCTCCTTGCAATTGAAACTCTCCTCGTACATTCCACTCATCTCACTTCCGACGCAAAGTCCTCATTCTCATAGGTGGTTGGCTTGTTTGAGACCTTTGGTTCTAATGAGTTTTACCATTGCAAATTAGCAATGCAACTCTTCATGTTATATGTTTCTTTTGATGAGTTTTGTGATTTTCTCTCTTCATTAAATTAATGTTGTATTTTATATAAGAAATCACAGTATATCATATAACAATGAGAATTAAGAACTCTTAAATGTTATCAAATCCCTATGTTTTACATAATACAAGTTAAGAATTTTGACTTTTTTCTTTACAAAAAAAAAGGTGATTCATAAGAAATGAGATACAATTTAAGTAATTATTTGTTTAAAACATATTATGATTTTACAAAAATGAAAAATTCCCTATCGTGCAAACGCACGAGAATGCTGCTAATTACCTAGTAATTGAAGAAAGAGGGATCATGCAAAGGAGTCTTTCAACTTCTGCTTAGTAAAATGAATATTTGATCAAATTAGTAAAATCAAATCTTTCGCATGACCTTTACAAGATGAGTATGCGTTCATCTAATAAGACGACCACAATCGATAGAGCAAGATTGTTAGGACACCGCTTCTTCCATGTGTTTCCTTGCATCTCGTAATTTTTCTATACGACAATTAAAAAACTCATGATTCGATTTCAACGATAGTGCGAGCAGCTAATTCTGTACTACATCTTTTGATAGATGATTAGTCGCCTTTTTAATCTCAATCTCTACATTGTTTTCTTTCTAATGCTGACATTGTTCCTCAAGCGAGCTCTTCTATATGTAATGGAACTTCATGAACTGTTAATCTAACAGAATCACTAATTTCGCGAGTGAATATCGCAGGTTGCGTTTCCTAGCTTGGAGACATTAGACCTCAGTGACATGGATAATATTGAGATACTATGGGACAATCAAGTTGCTGCAGATTCTTTCCATGAACTAAAATGGCTTGAGGTGCGGAGATGCAATAAGCTATTGAACATTGTTCTTTTTTGCATTCTTGGACGGCTCAGGACCTTGGAAATGTTGGTGGTAAGATCATGTGATTCGCTTGAAGTTGTTTTCAAACTTCAGCCATTGAATCCTCTAGATGCACATGCTGTTGCCAATTTGCCATTAAAAACGCTGGTCTTAAAGGAATTGCCAAAGCTAAAGTGTGTATGGGATAAGGAACTCCAAAGTCAAATTCCAGTGTCTCCATTCTGTTACCGTTTCCGAGTGCAAGAGCCTCGCCTCCCTATTTCCAGCCTCAGTAGCAAAACATCTAACCCAACTTGAGGAGTTGGAGATCAAAGGATGTGGCATTGTGGAACTCATCGAGAAGGAAGACGAACTAGTTCCCAGGTTCGTGTTCCCAAAATTAACCAACCTCGAGCTTGAGCATCTAACGGAGTTGAAGTGCATCTGCATCGGAAAACATTGTTCACATTGGCCAGCATTGAAGACCATGAAGGTGCGTGGCTGTAACAAAGTGGAGATACTTGCATCGCACCTAGGGAATGAGATGCCACTTGATAAATAGCCTCTCTTCTTGATAGAAAAGGTAAGTCCCAAGATTAACTGTTTTGCTTCAATTGTGAATATTGGAAGTGGTGTTTAATTATTATGCTAGCCAGCTAAATAATTAAAATTAACAAAAAAAAGAAAGTTATACTGGAGACAAAGCATAATCGCAGAAGCCCCCCTTTGGTTAAAATTGATTGCGTTCAGCATAATCATGGCACCATAAAATCTAGATAAGTCAACGTAGAGTTACTATTCAAATTGTGATTTTAAATTGTGATTTTAAATTGAAATGAAGAATTTAAAGTGGAGTCACTACATATACAAAAGTTGGATAATTAATCTTCAATGAGCTCAAATGTTAACTCTCAAAAGTATGGGGTAACTGTTAGTAAAAGATTTTGTAATATAGTCATTGAGCTTTTATTTAATCACCTAAGGCAAGAAATTTTCATTTCTTTATAATTTATGCACTTTAAGAAATAATATGAAATTTTCCGGCGAACGATGGACGTGGCAAACACATGGCTAATTTTCTAAATGTGCTACTGTTTCCACTTTATCGCCGAATCAGCACCTCACTTGAAAATTTATATCAATATTTAGTACGTAGTATTCTTTATTAATATCCATAATGACCATCAGTTGAACTTTTAATTTGCAAGCAGATTGTTCTGCTTGCAATTGAAACTCTCCTCGTACATTCCACTCATCTCGCTTCCGACGCAAAGTCCTCATTCTCATAGGTGGTTGGCTTGTTTGAGACCTTTGGTTCTAATGAGTTTTACCATTGCAAATTAGCAATGCAACTCTTCATGTTATATGTTTCTTTTGATGAGTTTTGTGATTTTTCTCTTCATTAAATTAATGTTGTATTTTATATAAGAAATCACAGTATATCATATAACAATGACAATTAAGAACTCTTAAATGTTATCAAATCCCTATGTTTTACATAATACAAGTTAAGAATTTTGATTTTTTTCTTAAAAAAAAAGGTGATTCATAAGAAATGAGATACAATTTAGGTAATTATTTTTTTAAAACATATTATGATTTTACAAAAATGAAAAATTCCCTACCCGTGCAAACGCACGAGAATGCTGCTAATTACCTAGTAATTGAAGAAAGAGGGATCATGCAAAGGAGTCTTTCAGCTTCTGCTTATTAAAATGAATATTTGATCAAATTAGTACAATCAAATCTTTCGCATGACCTTTACAAGATGAGTATGCGTTCATCTAATAAGACGACCACAATTGATAGACCAAGATTGTTAGGACACCGCTTCTTCCATGTGTTTCCTTGCATCTCGTAATTTATCTTTACCACAATTAAAAAACTCATGATTTGATTTCAACGATAGTGCGAGCAGCTACTTCTGTACTACATCTTTTGATGGATGATTAGTCACCTTTTTAATCTCAATCTTTCCTTTGTTTTCTTTCTAATGCTGACACTCTTCCTCAAGCGAGCTATTCTATATGTGCTGGAACTTCATGAGCTTTTAATCTAACAGAATCACTAATTTCGCGAGTGAATATCGCAGGTTGCGTTTCCTAGCTTGGAGACATTAGACATCAGTGACATGGATAATATTGAGATACTATGTGACAATCAAGTTGCTATGGAGTCTTTCCACAAACTAAAATCACTTGAGGTGTGGAGATGCAAAACGCTATTGAACATGGTTCCTTCTCGCATTCTTGGATGGCTCAGGAGCTTGGAGAGTTTGGTAGTAGGATCATGTGGTTCGCTTGAAGTCGTTTTCAAGCTTCAGCCATTGAATCCTCTAGATGCACATCCTGTTGCCGATTTGCCATTAAAAACGCTGGTCTTAAAGGAATTGCCAAAGCTAAAGTGTGTATGGGATACGGAACTCCACAGTCAAGTCAAATTCCAGTGTCTCCATTCTATTACCGTTTCCGAGTGCAAGAGCCTCGCCTCGCTATTTCCAACCTCAGTAGCAATACATCTAACCCAACTTGAGGAGTTGGAGATCAGTGAATGTGGCATTGTGGAACTCATCGAGAAGGAAGACGAACTAGTTCCCAGGTTCGTGTTCCCAAAATTAACCTCCCTCGAGCTTGAGCATCTAACGGAGTTGAAGTGCATCTACATCGGAAAACATACTTCACATTGGCCAGCATTGAAGACCCTGAAGGTGTGTGGCTGTAACAAAGTGGAGATACTTGCATCGCACCTAGGGAATGAGATGCCACTTGATAAACCGCCTCTCTTCTTGATAGAAAAGGTATGGCCCAAGATTAAATGTTTTGCTTCAATTGTGAATATTGGAAGTGGTGATTAATTATTATGCTAGCCAGCTATATAATTAAAATTAACAAAAAAAATAAAAAGTTATACTGGAGACAAAGCATAATCGCTGAAGCCCCCCTTTGGTTAAAATTGATTGCGTTCAACATAATCACGGCACCATAAAATCTAGATAAGTCAACGTAGAGTTACTATTCAAATTGTGATTTTAAATTGTGATTTTAAATTGAAATGAAGAATTTAAAGTAGAGTCACTACATATACAAAAGTTGGATAATTAATCTTCAATGAGCTCAAATGTTAACTCTCAAAATTATGGGGTAACTATATAATAAAAGATTTTGTAATATAGTCATTGAACTTTTATTTAATGACGTAAGGCAACATATTTTCATTTCTTTATAATTTATGCACTTTAAGAAATAATATGAAATTTTCCGGCGAACGATGGACGTGGCAAACACATGGCTAATTTTCTAAATGTGCTACTGTTTCCACTTCATCGCCGAATCAGCACCTCACTTGAAAATTTATATCAATATTTAATACGGAGTATTCTTTATTAATATCCATAATGACCATCACTTGAACTTTAATTTGCAAGCAGATTGTTCTCCTTGCAATTGAAACTCTCCTCGTACATTCCACTCATCTCGCTTCTAACTCAAAGTCCTCATTCTCATAGGTGGTTGGCTTGTTTGAGACCATTGGTTCTAATGAGTTTTACCATTGCAAATTAGCAATGTAACTCTTCATGTTATATGTTTCTTTTGATGAGTTTTGTAATTTTCTCTCATTATTAAAATAATGTTGTATTTTATATAAGAAATCACAGTATATCATATAAGAATGACAATTAAGAACTTTTAAATGTTATCAAATCCCTATGTTTTACATAATACAAGTTAAGAATTTTGACTTTTTTCTTAAAAAAAAAGGTGATTCATAAGAAATGAGATGCAATTTAATTAATTATTTGTTTTAAAACATATTCTGATTTTACAAAAATGAAAAATTCCATGCCCGTGCAAACGCACGAGAATGCCGCTAATTACCTAGTAATTGAAGAAAGAGGGATCATGCAAAGGAGTCTTTCAGCTTCTGCTTAGTAAAATGAATATTTGATCAAATTAGTAAAATCAAATCTTTCGCATGACCTTTACAAGATGAGTATGCGTTCATCTAATAAGACGACCACAATCGATAGAGCAAGATTGTTAGGACACCGCTTCTTCCATGTGTTTCCTTGCATCTCGTAATTTTTCTTTACGATAATTAAAAAACTCATGATTGGATTTCAACGATAGTGCGAGCAGCTACTTCTATACTACATCTTTTGATGGATGATTAGTCGCCTTTTTAATCTCAATCTCTCCATTGTTTTCTTTCTAATGCTGACACTGTTCCTCAAGCGAGCTCTTCTATATGTAATGGAACTTCATGAACTTTTAATCTAACATAATCACTAATTTCGCGAGTGAATATCGCAGGTTGCGTTTCCTAGCTTGGAGACATTAGACCTCAGTGACATGGATAATATTGAGATACTATGGGACAATCAAGTTGCTGCAGATTCTTTCCATGAACTAAAATGGCTTGAGGTGTGGAGATGCAATAAGCTATTGAACATGGTTCCTTCTCGCATTCTTGGACGGCTCAGGACCTTGGAAAGGTTGGTGGTAAGATCATGTGATTCGCTTGAAGTTGTTTTCAAACTTCAGCCATTGATTCCTCTAGATGCACATGCTGTTGCCAATTTGCCATTAAAAACGCTGGTCTTAAAGGAATTGCCAAAGCTAAAGTGTGTATGGGATAAGGAACTCCACATCCAAGTCAAATTCCAGTGTCTCCATTCTGTTACCGTTTCCGAGTGCAAGAGCCTCGCCTCCCTATTTCCAACCTCAGTAGCAAAACATCTAACCCAACTTGAGGAGTTGGAGATCAGTGAATGTGGCATTGTGGAACTCATCGAGAAGGAAGACGAACTAGTTCCCAGGTTCGTGTTCCCAAAATTAACCAACCTCGAGCTTGAGCATCTAACGGAGTTGAAGTGCATCTACATCGGAAAACATTGTTCACATTGGCCAGCATTGAAGACCCGAAGGTGCGTGGCTGTAGCAAAGTGGAGATACTTGCATCGCACCTAGGGAATGAGATGCCACTTGATAAACAGCCTCTCTTCTTGATAGAAAAGGTATGGCCCAAGATTAAATGTTTTGCTTCAATTGTGAATATTGGAAGTGGTGATTAATTATTATGCTAGCCAGCTATATAATTAAAATTAACAAAAAAAATAAAAAGTTATACTGGAGACAAAGCATAATCGCTGAAGCCCCCCTTTGGTTAAAATTGATTGCGTTCAGCATAATCACGGCACCATAAAATCTAGATAAGTCAACGTAGAGTTACTATTCAAATTGTGATTTTAAATTGAAATGAAGAATTTAAAGTAGAGTCACTACATATACAAAAGTTGGATAATTAATCTTCAATGAGCTCAAATGTTAACTCTCAAAATTATGGGGTAACTATATAATAAAAGATTTTGTAATATAGTCATTGAACTTTTATTTAATGACGTAAGGCAACATATTTTCATTTCTTTATAATTTATGCACTTTAAGAAATAATATGAAATTTTCCGCTAACGATGGACGTGGCAAACACATGGCTAATTTTCTAAATGTGCTACTGTTTCCACTTCATCGCCGAATCAGCACCTCACTTGAAAATTTATATCAATATTTAATACGGAGTATTCTTTATTAATATCCATAATGACCATCACTTGAACTTTTAATTTGCAAGCAGATTGTTCTCCTTGCAATTGAAACTCTCCTCGTACATTCCACTCATCTCGCTTCTAACTCAAAGTCCTCATTCTCATAGGTGGTTGGCTTGTTTGAGACCATTGGTTCTAGAGAGTTTTACCATTGCAAATTAGCAATGTAACTCTTCATGTTATATGTTTCTTTTGATGAGTTTTGTAATTTTCTCTCATTATTAAAATAATGTTGTATTTTATATAAGAAATCACAGTATATCATATAAGAATGACAATTAAGAACTTTTAAATGTTATCAAATCCCTATGTTTTACATAATACAAGTTAAGAATTTTGACTTTTTTCTTAAAAAAAAGGTGATTCATAAGAAATGAGATGCAATTTAATTAATTATTTGTTTTAAAACATATTCTGATTTTACAAAAATGAAAAATTCCATGCCCGTGCAAACGCACGAGAATGCCGCTAATTACCTAGTAATTGAAGAAAGAGGGATCATGCAAAGGAGTCTTTCAGCTTCTGCTTAGTAAAATGAATATTTGATCAAATTAGTAAAATCAAATCTTTCGCATGACCTTTACAAGATGAGTATGCGTTCATCTAATAAGACGACCACAATCGATAGAGCAAGATTGTTAGGACACCGCTTCTTCCATGTGTTTCCTTGCATCTCGTAATTTTTCTTTACGATAATTAAAAAACTCATGATTGGATTTCAACGATAGTGCGAGCAGCTACTTCTATACTACATCTTTTGATGGATGATTAGTCGCCTTTTTAATCTCAATCTCTCCATTGTTTTCTTTCTAATGCTGACACCTGTTCCTCAAGCGAGCTCTTCTATATGTAATGGAACTTCATGAACTTTTAATCTAACATAATCACTAATTTCGCGAGTGAATATCGCAGGTTGCGTTTCCTAGCTTGGAGACATTAGACCTCAGTGACATGGATAATATTGAGATACTATGTGACAATCAAGTTGCTGCAGATTCTTTCCATGAACTAAAATGGCTTGAGGTGTGGAGATGCAATAAGCTATTGAACATGGTTCCTTCTCGCATTCTTGGACGGCTCAGGACCTTGGAAAGGTTGGTGGTAAGATCATGTGATTCGCTTGAAGTTGTTTTCAAACTTCAGCCATTGATTCCTCTAGATGCACATGCTGTTGCCAATTTGCCATTAAAAACGCTGGTCTTAAAGGAATTGCCAAAGCTAAAGTGTGTATGGGATAAGGAACTCCACAGTCAAGTCAAATTCCAGTGTCTCCATTCTGTTACCGTTTCCGAGTGCAAGAGCCTCGCCTCCCTATTTCCAACCTCAGTAGCAAAACATCTAACCCAACTTGAGGAGTTGGAGATCAGTGAATGTGGCATTGTGGAACTCATCGAGAAGGAAGACGAACTAGTTCCCAGGTTCGTGTTCCCAAAATTAACCAACCTCGAGCTTGAGCATCTAACGGAGTTGAAGTGCATCTACATCGGAAAACATTGTTCACATTGGCCAGCATTGAAGACCCTGAAGGTGCGTGGCTGTAGCAAAGTGGAGATACTTGCATCGCACCTAGGGAATGAGATGCCACTTGATAAACAGCCTCTCTTCTTGATAGAAAAGGTATGGCCCAAGATTAAATGTTTTGCTTCAATTGTGAATATTGGAAGTGGTGATTAATTATTATGCTAGCCAGCTATATAATTAAAATTAACAAAAAAAATAAAAAGTTATCTGGAGACAAAGCATAATCGCTGAAGCCCCCCTTTGGTTAAAATTGATTGCGTTCAGCATAATCACGGCACCATAAAATCTAGATAAGTCAACGTAGAGTTACTATTCAAATTGTGATTTTAAATTGAAATGAAGAATTTAAAGTAGAGTCACTACATATACAAAAGTTGGATAATTAATCTTCAATGAGCTCAAATGTTAACTCTCAAAATTATGGGGTAACTATATAATAAAAGATTTTGTAATATAGTCATTGAACTTTTATTTAATGACGTAAGGCAACATATTTTCATTTCTTTATAATTTATGCACTTTAAGAAATAATATGAAATTTTCCGGCGAACGATGGACGTGGCAAACACATGGCTAATTTTCTAAATGTGCTACTGTTTCCACTTCATCGCCGAATCAGCACCTCACTTGAAAATTTATATCAATATTTAATACGGAGTATTCTTTATTAATATCCATAATGACCATCACTTGAACTTTTAATTTGCAAGCAGATTGTTCTCCTTGCAATTGAAACTCTCCTCGTACATTCCACTCATCTCGCTTCTAACTCAAAGTCCTCATTCTCATAGGTGGTTGGCTTGTTTGAGACCATTGGTTCTAGAGAGTTTTACCATTGCAAATTAGCAATGTAACTCTTCATGTTATATGTTTCTTTTGATGAGTTTTGTAATTTTCTCTCATTATTAAAATAATGTTGTATTTTATATAAGAAATCACAGTATATCATATAAGAATGACAATTAAGAACTTTTAAATGTTATCAAATCCCTATGTTTTACATAATACAAGTTAAGAATTTTGACTTTTTTCTTAAAAAAAAAGGTGATTCATAAGAAATGAGATGCAATTTAATTAATTATTTGTTTTAAAACATATTCTGATTTTACAAAAATGAAAAATTCCATGCCCGTGCAAACGCACGAGAATGCCGCTAATTACCTAGTAATTGAAGAAAGAGGGATCATGCAAAGGAGTCTTTCAGCTTCGCTTAGTAAAATGAATATTTGATCAAATTAGTAAAATCAAATCTTTCGCATGACCTTTACAAGATGAGTATGCGTTCATCTAATAAGACGACCACAATCGATAGAGCAAGATTGTTAGGACACCGCTTCTTCCATGTGTTTCCTTGCATCTCGTAATTTTTCTTTACGATAATTAAAAAACTCATGATTGGATTTCAACGATAGTGCGAGCAGCTACTTCTATACTACATCTTTTGATGGATGATTAGTCGCCTTTTTAATCTCAATCTCTCCATTGTTTTCTTTCTAATGCCGACACTGTTCCTCAAGCGAGCTCTTCTATATGTAATGGAACTTCATGAACTTTTAATCTAACATAATCACTAATTTCGCGAGTGAATATCGCAGGTTGCGTTTCCTAGCTTGGAGACATTAGACCTCAGTGACATGGATAATATTGAGATACTATGTGACAATCAAGTTGCTGCAGATTCTTTCCATGAACTAAAATGGCTTGAGGTGTGGAGATGCAATAAGCTATTGAACATGGTTCCTTCTCGCATTCTTGGACGGCTCAGGACCTTGGAAAGGTTGGTGGTAAGATCATGTGATTCGCTTGAAGTTGTTTTCAAACTTCAGCCATTGATTCCTCTAGATGCACATGCTGTTGCCAATTTGCCATTAAAAACGCTGGTCTTAAAGGAATTGCCAAAGCTAAAGTGTGTATGGGATAAGGAACTCCACAGTCAAGTCAAATTCCAGTGTCTCCATTCTGTTACCGTTTCCGAGTGCAAGAGCCTCACCTCCCTATTTCCAACCTCAGTAGCAAAACAACTAACCCAACTTGAGGAGTTGGAGATCAGTGAATGTGGCATTGTGGAACTCATCGAGAAGGAAGACGGACTGGTTCCCAAGTTTTTCTTCCCAAAATTAACCTCCCTCGAACTTGAGCATCTAACAGAGTTGAGGCGCATCTACATTGGAAAACACGTGTCACATTGGCCAGCATTGAAGACCCTCAAGGTGCATGGCTGTGATAAAGTGGAGATACTTGCATCTTACCCTGAGAATGAGATGCCACATCTAAAACAGCCTCTCTTCATAGTAGAAAAGGTACGACCCAAGATTATTATTATTTTTTGCTTTGTTGGTGAAAATTTGCATGATGATTACGGTCAGAGTCTAGCGTCTCATGAAAGTAGCTCTATACACGAAAATGTAAAATTTGTGGCTCTCCGTAAATCCATAGATATATTATAACATTGAAACATCATATGTTCTTCAAGTATTGATTGGACATTCTTGTCATTGTCCAATGAATCAAATGCACACTAGTCGATCCCCCTTTAAAAAAGTTGGGGCTAATTTTGATGGTTTAGCTCTCTCTTTAAGTACCACAGATTGAAAGCACATGGAATGTCAGATGTGTATTAAGATATCACTTATGTTCACATATGAATACAAGTCAAAAGTAAAAGATCAACGATAATGTTGATTTGATGAGGGCACATTTTCTTCCTTTGAATCACATTAGACTCAATATCTTAATATGCACTTATTATGCGTGGAATGCAACACTTATACCATGATGCAAACATTTTCTTTTTACTAAGCTGGATTTTGATTTGGATATTTTACCAGGGTGCATTCTCAAATCTACAAGAGTTAAAATTGAAATCATCCAAATGGATGGAGATATGGCATGGGAATTTTCTTAATGAAGAACTTTTCTGCAAGCTTATAGTTCTTGAGCTTTGTTGTATCTCAAAAGAATCTGCAATGTCCGCATGTCGTTTCGTTCAAAGTTTGACCAACTTAGAAGAGCTAGTTATATTTGAATTATATCTAGAGGAGCTGAGCATCAATGTCGAAGCTGTAGGAGGCCAAAGTCATCAGCTAAAAGTAGTATCACCAATTTCAAGATGTAATCAACATCTAAAGACTCTTGATGTGTCACATTATGATGTATCAAATATGTTCACACCGACAATAGTAGGAAATTTGGTGGAACTCACAAAATTGAGGATAAGTAATTGTCACATGTTGATAGAAGTCATCACGGAGGAGGGAGGTAAAGAGGGGCATGTAGTGGCCTTCAAAAAATTGAAGTATATGGAGCTAGATAGATTGATAGGGTTGAGATGTTTCAGCTCTGGTGGACACACCTTGATGTTTCCTCTCTTGGAAGATGTCACTGTTACTAGATGTCCTAACATGAAGGTTCTTCTCTGAGGGTCCAATAGAGGCACCAAAGTTGGAGAGAGTACAAGTATCAAAAGTGGAGTGGTTTTGGAAGGAAAACCTCAACACCACCATCCAAAGTATGTTTGAACAAATGGTATGCATCACTTATCAAATTCAATGTAATTGCATGGCTTTGATCAACATAGAGTGATTTCTTTTTGCTAACTAGAAGTTTACATTTAATGACGAATCTCTGACAGGGTATAATTGCTGGAGTAAAGTTTATGCGGCTGTCTGAGTTCTCAAAGTTGATTGAAAAATGGCACAACGAACTTTTTCCCATCAATTCATATTGGCACTTAAAATATCTGGTGGTGTATAAATGTCCATTGTTTGTTAACGCTATTCCATCAAGATTGATGCTTGTTTTAGGCAAAATGAAAGCATTGCAAGTGTGTGATTGCGAATCACTAGAAGAAATATTCAGTCTTGAAGGAAGGGAGGCTATGAAAAGCACTCAGGTGCTACCTCAGTTAGGGTCTCTGGAATTGGTCAATTTACCAAAGTTGAGGCGACTATGGAACAAAAATCTTCAGGGAGAGCTACGCTTCAATTCTCTAACATACCTGGACCTTTATAATTGCAGCAACTTAAGGCATGCTTTTGCTCCATCGATGGTTCAGTGCCTTGCCAATCTTGAGCGAATGGTAATAAAGGAATGTGGTCAGATGGAAGGAGTAATTGCAGAGAAAGAAGGGCAGGGAAGTGCAATGGAGAAGATTACATTCATGAATCTCAGGGAGATGGAGTTGGAATGCTTACCCCATTTTACTAGTTTCCTCTTGGGAAAGAATTATATGTTGTGTTGTCCTAAATTACAAAAGCTAACCATTGCCCATTGTTCCAAGATGAGAAGTTTCATTCAGCAATCTTTGATGGAGATTGATCATGACACCCCTTCACTTTTTAATCCACAGGTCAGTTCTTTTTCTCTCTCTCTTTTTTTTTTTTTTTTTTTTTTTTTCATTCAGAGGAAATGTTATGTTTTTGTTATTACAATGCTTTTGTTTTTTTTGTTTTAGATTATCATCTTGTCAAATTAAAATACGAATATCTCAAGTTCCTAATTTGTGAATCGAATGTCGAAGTAAATGAAATCGTGAGATTAAAAAATAAGCAAAAATTAGTTTTCTTCACAAAGATGCATATCAGGTTGGAAACAATAATAAGTTTTCGCTAACCTCTGATACGAAAAGTATAACGCTCAGAAATCCACTTAGCTTCCTCTGCGCCTTTTTATTTCGCTTTCCTCTGATACGAAATGTATAACACTCAGAAATCCACTTAGCTTCCTCTGCGCCTTTTTATTCCAAGACCCCGATCTTCAATCTCCCCAACCCCAATGTCGAGTTGGCCCATCACGAACTGAACGAGATTTCTTTTAGGGAAAAAAAAATTCTAACGATTAGTAATATTCATGTGCTTTGTATGGATTTATGTACATAATCTTTTAATAATTAGTACAAAGATTTAAAAATTTTCTAATCCTCAAAAAAGCCAAAAAAAAAAAAATAGTTTTGTTTATACGTACCATTCTAGAAGTGTTGTTTTTGTGTCAGCTCATAAGATCACATCATGCGCAGTAAGGTTCTAAAAAAAATTTACCAACATAACCGTATAAAAAAATATTCCCTTTTTACAATTTGAACTTTAAAGTACTATATATAGAATAGCATCTAAGATATGTCAAAACTATATCCGTTTTGCATGTTGAATTTCAACTTGAAGCATACAGATCTAAGAATTCTTTCCTTATATAATGTTGCATTATTAGAAAAGGGTAGGCAATTGGAGAAGAAAATGGAGGAATTGGAGAGAGCGGCCTCTTTTAATCGGATTGCTCAAAAATTTTATTTAAAGTGGCGCATTTATTTGTGATCAGCAAACATGAAAGTTAGAGAATTTGACAAGTCGTCACGGCAGCGTTCCAAAAATTAGAGGGAGAAGGCGTTGCCAGTATTATTTGTCAATTCAGCCATTTAAAAGCTAGTGGTCAATAGACCATTGATTATAAAAATCAAACAAAATACAATTTCAAAATTCGACAATTATTTTATTCATTCGACAAAATTTAGGAGAGGTTGCCCTCAATGTAGAATGTTGAGGAACACACAGATACACGCCATCGTATAATCTTTTGAAGAAGGGAAATCAATTCTCAAATTTATTTAGATCAAATTCAGTAAACAGAAGCTAATATCTTTACCGTCACTTCTTAAATTGGAAATTAATGCATACTGACCGATTGAGGCAGTCTTTTTTGTTCCCCTTTTGTGGGTTTTTTAAGCTACAGATTCTATGGTGGTTTCAATTGTTACTTTCTTTTCTAACGGAGGAAATGCTTGCGCGCGCGCGTGTTTTTATTTTTATTTTTATTCTAATGCTTTTGCCAAATTTTTTTATTGTTGTTTGTGAGGAGAACATTTCACCATATCGAGTATCCACGCACTTGTTTACTCTTTAATCATAAGAGTCATCTTTGATTATGCATTTACTTCTAGTGTCATTTATTTGTCATGCGTAAATTGTCATTTATTTGTCATATATGAGCTATCATGTAATAATAGATGTTCCCCACATTGTTAAAATATTTAAAAAAACTCATAGTAATCCTCAATTTATAATTTTGATTTAGGGAAGTGTGGAAATAGTGATTTGTTTTTTGGTTGTGACAAGTTGTAATTGCATTTATTTTATTGCAACCAGCTTAAAAAATATATATTACTTGCTTCTCCACGGACAAGTCATAAGAGTTCGTGACACAGTTGTTTTTCTCCAAATAAACAGAATGTGGTAAAAGGAGGGGAATATCTTGGTGGACCGTTCAATACTTGCATGACAAGTTTGTCTTTTCCCATGGTCCATGGACTTAGGAGAAGTAAGGAAATATAGATTTGGTAATTGCGGACCGCGTGGGCACTCAAATAAACGGTTCATAATAGCTCATCCAGTGTTTTATGTTTTCGTACCACCAACATATTTCATTTGTTCACGAAGACGAATCGCGTTTGTCTAGGGGTCCTTTTTTGTGTGTGAAACTAACATTAAAATTTCATGTCATGTGAAACTTAGGCAATTGCAAAAATGTTCATTTGGTGTTTGAGGTTGTAATTGCATTCTTTTTTTTTTTTTTTTTTATACTGAGGACTCCACCTGTCAGGCTATCGACTTTGCCAACCACCTTGGCGCGCCAAGCTATCGACTTTGCGTTGGGTGGTCGGCCGATGCTGGTCGATAGCCCAGTGGCGCTAGGTGGTCAGTGAAGTAATTGTGTTCTTTGTATCATAACTCGATGAAAAAAATTTTGTCCTTTCTTTTTTGCGCATGAGTATTGATAAGTATAAAGGACAGTAAGGTAACTTACTTTCTAGCACCGCATGTATTGATAAGTATAAAGGACAGTAAGGTAACTTACTTTCTAGCACCGCATTTCATGCTTGTTGTAATGCAACATAGCCGACCTTAATCATCGGTCCACTGAAATGAAAGCATCAGTCAACTCCTCCCTCTTTATGTCCCTAACAAGCTCTAGAATTGTCATCATATACGAGAGCTAGGATATGAGGACATAACTCAATGTAATCAAATTCATTGGGTCATTATTTTTCAATTTGGCAGGTACAATTTCCCCTGCTTGAGAAAATGGTTCTCTCCCACTTGGACAACTTATGCAAAATATGGACTGACAATCCTCAAGAAACTCTTACTTTTGATTGTTTACAGAACATAAAGGTTAAGAATTGTAAGAGCCTTGAAAATCTATTTCCGCATTGGGTGGCTAGAAGTCTAAGCCAAATTAAGAAACTTCGCATAGAGTCTTGTGGGCTCGAGGAAATAGTTGCGAGAGGAGATCCACCCTCTATTACTGCTCAATTCCTTTTCCCGGAATTGACATCTCTGGTGTTACATGATATGCCACGGCTCAAGAACTTTTGCCCTAACTTGCCCACTTTGAACTGGCCATTGTTGAAAGAATTGCGAGTGACTCACAGTGACAAATTGAACGTATGCTCTGTTATTGCATCCATAAACAAGTGGGCTCAAAGAGAAGATCAACATGACCTTTCAGACCATGAAGTACATTTTTCTCTTGAGAGGGTATGTTTGCAAATGCTCTTCCTCAATATCTACTTTATTCTTTAATTCACCTACTTTATTTCATGTTAGTTGCATAGACGCGTCACAATTTTATATCATATGAAACATGAACCCCTTGCCTGTCAGTTTGAAGAGAAAAAAAGATATTTCTATTCTCTTCGAGCACACTTTTCATTTGTGGACACCCAGATGTTGTAGTAACACTATCGGCACATTCCGTTACCCGAATCAAAGAACTACATATTTTCGTTAACAGCATAACATATTCTTAATACATTATGAATTTGGTCAGGGCGGTTCTTGAATTAACAGTGCCGACTTAACCATATTGACATTTAGCAATTCCTTTTCAAATCGCAGTGGGATGACCAACTTTCTTTTGATGTTTTTTTGGGTGAAATGGAATTTCATTTGTCTGTTCGATCATTCATATGCCAATACAGTTTTTTTCCTTTCTATCTAAGCGCACATGAGCCCACAACAAACCTTGCTGGCGAATGGCCATGGCCCATGGTAGAGCATTTGGTTATGGTTGTATTTTGTAGCATGACTTTACGGCTGTATTAATGAATTGTAAGAAGATGGCAACCTTTTATGACAATTAACCAACTTAAGTTAACCTTTTACAGCACATGCTTTATTGCCTAACTTTTATTCAATTTACTTCTCTCATTGTATTGGCAATTTGGCAGGACATTCTCGTCTTAGAAAGACTTTTATTGGTTGATAAGGATATTCAGATGCTATTGGATGGAAAATTTCCTGATGACATCTTTGGCAAGCCAAAAGCTCTAACATTGGCATGCTTTCATGATAGAAATGCTGTCTTTCCTCCTAGATTCCTTCTAGAGAGATTTCAGAATCTACAAAGCCTTGAGATTTTCTGTTGCTCCTTTGAAGATATATTCCCTAATGAAGCGCTTGTGGATGAGGGATTACATCCAGTGCTTGAAAATTTAAGTGAACTTAAGTTAAGCAAGCTACACAACATAAAGTGCATTTGGAGAGAAGACTATTTGCTGGAAAAAATTCTTCAGAGTATTGAAACATTTGAGGTTCAGGATTGCCCTAATTTGACGGCAGTATTTCCATCAATGGCATCCTTCAAGAATTTGACAAAGCTAGTGGTGAAGAATTTATTTGGGTTGGTGCATCTAATAAAATTTTCAGCAATCACAAATTTGGTGCATCTTACTGAGATGACGATAATAGGATGTGAAAGAATGAAAGAAGTAATGGCAAACAATGGAAAAGGAGGAGGAGAAGTGATTTCTCTTGAGAAGCTAGAAACATTAAGACTGCAAAATCTACCAAGCCTGGTATGCTTCTCCTCCACCGAAAGTTGCATCTTCAGGTTTCCATTATTGGATAGCATTGAAGTGGAAGAGTGCCCAAAAATGAAGATATTTTCTAAAGGCAAACTAAGCACACCAGAACTTCGTTACGTGACACTGTTTCGACACCTATGGGATGTGAGGTTGGAGGGTGATCTGAATACAGCCATACAAAAGTTATCGCACAAAACTAGTAAGATCCAATTACTGTCACTGTCATCATTTTTTTTTTCCGCTTCCCTCTGCTTCTCTGATTTTTCAACACCTTAAGCACCATAACTTCTATATCTTTCATCTCTTTAACTTGTTTATTCACTGATAAAAGGGGAGGGCAGGTGATGTAATTGGTACCGAGACTTGGAGGTTATTAGGGCACAGTCAAAGGATGAGACGAGGAACTTTTTTTTTGAGGTAGCGATTCTATTTCCAATTTCCCTCTTTCTCACTAATTTTTCTGGTTAGGTAATTCTCTATTTTTTTGTGATCAATAAGAGATGATGTTCTAAAAAAAGGCCCGGGGGGGGGGGGGGGGGGGGGGAATACTCGACTTAAATTTGGTCTTCACTTTGCTTGAGCTTTGGCGATCCATGGGGGGATACTCGACTTAAATTTGGTCTTCACTTATCCTACGTACTTTTCTCTCAATAATAACCTAGGGACGAAGGATGCCGTTAATGTTATACATTGCTTTATATAAATCCTTCTATGACAATCACTCACTTGAACCTTTCCTAATCGAGTGCAGGAGGCTGATCGAAATGTTCCGGCAGGTGAAGATAAGAGCACGTGTTCACGTGGGTAAAGACCTGCTTGTTGAACTCGCACGAGTGGTGTTGACCAACAAAGCGGGTGGAGCTTTTTGCGCATGTGAAAATGGTGGCCACCCTGGCAAACGGTCCAGCAGTAATTTTTCTAGATTCTTTTGTAATTTACTCGCAATCATGGGAAGGCGGGTCGCGCCTATAACTAGAAATTTAACTTTGTAAGTCGTGTGCTTCGAATTAGCAATTTATCCTTATGGACGGGGTAAGGTAATCTAATTGTAAACTTATAACATGTTAAATAGTTTGGATGAAATTGTGCACGTTTGGCTCTAAAATTTTTAATTTGGACAATTTAATTATAAATCTTTGTGTGAACCTCCAATATGTTCATTCCGTTAATTTTTTCACATAATTTAGGACTAAATTGTTAAAGTTGAAAAGTTTAAAGTTGAATTGATACCTGCACATTAAGTTTAATACCTAATTAAGTAATTTCCTATAAATAATAATATGGAAAGTATATTTCATGCTGTGGTGTGCGATGGCCCAAATGCTTTTTGATTGTGCCGAACTGTAGATGGAGAGAGAGAAATAAATGCCAGCCCCGTGTGAGCTGATTCCTATATGTTGGGCTTCTCCATAAATTTCGGTACTCCTCTTTGGTTTCTTTACTTCAATCGGGCGAAATTTATACGTCTGATCAGCATCATCAATCCCGTCGGTCCCGCCTCCATCACTGAAAGTTTATCCAAAAGAGATTGGGTCTTTTATAAATCAGCAAAAGCAAAACAGTGCGCAGTCCCTCCATTCCGCAAAGGTCACGGCTTCTGGTCATCATGGTCCCTGGAGAGAAGATGAAAGTGCAACACCAAGATGAAAGTGCAACACCAGATATTGCCCTGTCATGTCTGGATTATTAAAGTATTGTCCCACATCACTTACTTAAGGTCCTAAATACTTTTTGTATTCATGTGATCTCCCTTTTATCATGTTGCAACCTACCTTTTCCGTCTCTAGGGAAAAAGACATAGGTAGCCTACAGCCTTCGTTTTAGATGCAAGCTCTCCTAAATCCATATTTTGCGCGACGTTGGGTATTCAAATTGACACTATAAGAATTTCTAACGAGGAATCATCACTAGCTTAGTGGGGCTGACTAGAATCCAAGTGTAGCACGAGAATATACCTCACTTCCTACGCAATCAGAGAATCCAGAACCAATAATTGATTATAATAATTGATTAACTAGTGCTCTTTTCGTACTTAATCTTGTTCATTTTAAAAAGATGTTTATCATGCAGTTTGGATTGATGTAATCTACTAACATGTAGAGCGATCATATAGGTGTGCAATCATTAAAATAACAGTTAACAACAAAAGAAGTATTAAATAAATTACAAGAGAAAACAAAAATCTAACGCTATGAAACAACATGGTAAAAGTGTGCAATCAAGAGCATTAGTCTCAAAAAAAGGAACATTCAAATCCTATAATAAAGCTCTAAGAATTTGTTCATTTTTTAGCACAATTTGTTTTTAGATCAAAGGGTTTTCAATTTATTTTAATGCTAAACTAATTCTAAACTATAATTAATATGAAGAAGCTAATAAAACTAGTTCAAATTTAATTTCTAAGCTTTTTCCAATTTTCTGAATTTTTAAATATTTTCCTAATTTTTTAATCCAAAAATCGGCCCGGCACTCAGGCCCAGTCCGAAAGTGGGTTGCCCCAACCCACACGAAATGGGCTTTATACATCAGGAGGCTTTAGTTAATAAAAACGAATTGGGCGAACTAGGCCCAATTCCTCCAGAATTTAACTAAGCCCAACTCCCACAAATCAAGCTCCTCCAGAATTTAACTAAGCCCAATCCCAAGTTCAGTCCAAACCAAAATCAAGGCCCCCAAAGCCTTGAGTCCATCTTTTGGACTTATTCTGCCCACTGAACAGCAGCTTCTCCCCCCGCCCGAGACTCCACCAAGCCTCACCGCCCAGACCATCAGCCTTCGACATTCGCCCCGCCCATCAATCCCAGAACAAGCAAAGCTTGAATAACGATCCATATTAGACTGAAAATCGCAGATTACACCGTTCATCAAACATCACGCGCATACCTGAACACATAGAATGAAACTCAGCGAAAACCGGCGTTACTCGGGCAAGCCAAGCCGAACGTCCAACCATCTTCTGGTCGGCAACTACTCCTAACGACGGCCATGGTGAGATGCTCGCGGGACGCCCTATACCGCTAGATCCGCGGCTTCCGCGGGCCGCCAGGATGGTGGACGCGGACCGGGCAACACCAAACGCAACAGGGACATTTCCACGGAGCAAGACAAAGCATGGACTGACTCGGTTTTGACCAAAAATCAGGATACGTCAGAGGATTTCATTCGGGCATTTCCTCGAGCGGGTGGCGTGCGACGCTGAACGAGGGATTCCCGGCTCAACCAGGACTCGAGACGGGGGCCAGGATTCTCAGCAAACAACCAACAACGCCCAGCGACCTAGCTAAGGACCTACAGATGGCCACGAACCCCGGCCCGGCGTACCCACAAAAGGGCAGCAAACAGAGGGAAAAACGGAGGCTTGCCTGTTCGGGCTTGAGGACCTCTACCGGGAGGGGTTATCGGACGGAGCTCGCACGCAGCCTAATGCGTCGGCCGAGGCTCTCTCTCGCTCTCAGTTCAATCTCAGCTCTCTCTCTTCTCTCCGAAGAAGCCCTTTGGCCGACTCTCCCTCTCTCGCTTTTAAGCACCGGCGCGCATGGCCTCTGACATGCCAGCTGCCCCTGGCCAGCCTGGCCCCGACCACCAACTCCCGATCGACGCCTTCTCTGCAACTTCTGGTCTCCTTTTCCATGCCGTCCTCTATGTCTCCTCCCTCTCTTTAGCCAACGTCCACGACAAAAGGGAGGGAGCCAGAGAGAAAAGGAGAAGGCCGGGCCTGGGAGAAAAGAAAGAAAAAATCGGCTGGGCCCAAACCAGAAGAGGAAGAATGGAAAAGAAAGAATGCGAGGCCGCCGGCCTGCACCCGGCCCGGTTTCGCTGCTTCTTCTTTTAATACTAGTAATGTAATGCTCCTAACGTCTATACATGATGCAATTTTAAGGGATATTATTTTTGTTAGGAGTTAGAAATTAATCTTTAATTTTCTATGCATTTAGTGAATGATTAAATGAATCGCCAAAATTTAGGTGTCAATATATCTAACAACTTAAATTTTAATTTGAATTTTCTTACATGAATAGTTCTCACTTCATCATGGTCATTCTTTCTCCCACAAACAAAAAAACTTATAAGTTCACGCTTGTTCATGCATTATCTCTATGTTCTGCCAAAAATTTTACCAATCCCGCACGTATCAGATGAAGCTGGAACATGGTCTTATAGACCTTCCTCGATCGTCTACCTTCTTAAGCTCCTCTCTCTCTCTCTAGCCTGAGTAGACATTTCTCAAACCATTGTTCCTTGAAAACAACTAGCTGACCCGTAAAGTTGGCAATGTGAGCTCTGTTTGTTCTACGATATGAGGACCTGTGAACCCTAATTCACAATGAGAAAAAGAAAAGGCCATTGCTAAACAAACAAATCGCACTTGGGGGAAATCCTCTACACATACATGTACACCAAATTTGAGTTGAACAATGGGGATTAGACAACTAGATATTGTCATTGAAGATCTCATGGAAGAGAGGAGGTAAGGTAGGGTCTTAATTGTCTTTACAGAAGTACAATTTTTTCTTTAAAAAGAAAGGATAAAACAATTTCTCTCTCTAAGACCAATTTTCTACACTCTTTGTCATTAAAGAAATTGACTCATTAATTCCACATTCTAGTTATCTTCGAACCCATTTGTTTTGCAAAAAATATATGACTCGGACAACATTTTCTTTAAAATGATTTATTTTATCGTTTAAAATAATTAGTCAATAGAACATATTTCTATTATTGCAAAGAATTTATGTTCAAATATTTTTGTGAATGATAAAATATTTTCGTTCATTCATTTTTGTAAAAGATATAAGTGATTATTTTTAGAAAAATGTTTTTCAATTCATTCACAATCCGCAAAACAAATGGAGCTTTTATTTTGGTGACTGCAGATCATGTAGGCTACCTTAGAATCTAAAAGCACAAGCTTACCAACTAGCAATGATCGTCCTAAATCTACATCTCGTGTGCTACTCTTGTGAGTATACACGGTCTTCCTTTTATCACACAGGCCATTTGAAAACGTGCACGGTCAGACTCAGAGTAGTCCTCGTGGATTCCTCAAGAGACATTCATAACTTATCCATGAAGGTTAACATTTGAAGGAGGAAGTTCCAAGAGAGGACTTGTCTTTCCCCTTTTCGACTTATGTGACAATGAATGAAATTGATAAGAATGATCATGAATCTTACCTAACCATTAGCTGAAAAAAATTAAACTTAATTGCTTTAAACTTGCAGGACTGACGGCTAAGGGATTTCTAAAAGGCCAAACATCTTCCGTTTGTAGCGGGTAGCCGAATGTTTACCTTACGATTTTTAGTTATAGGAACTACTTGTGAGACTCTCCCTGCAATAATATAGCTAAATCCCAAAATAAACAATTTCTCTCTCTAGGTCATCACATAGAGCAAGACCCGCTCAGACCCCAATCAATTTTTTTTATTTAAATTAATTAGTTATTTAATCATCAGGAAGTCTTTGCAAGGTTATTTATGCATAGTGCCTGAATCAACCTACTTATCGTTGATGTCTTCAAACTAGCAGGCTGAAAAGGGAAAAGTACAAAAAAAAGGTCCTAAATTTATGGCATTAGTATCAATTCAATTTTAAACCTTTTGATTGGATCAATTTAATCATAAATTTTTTTATGTTAATGCCAATTCAATCCTTTCGGCAAATTTTCATCGACCGATGCTAACATGGCCAATTGTCCAACCAATTCTGACGTATCAATTTTTCAATAAATTTTTTCTTTTTAAATTTTCCTTTTTCATTTGTTCTCTTCTTTCTTCTTGGGCTTCTTCTCCCTGCAATGGCCGACTTGGGCTTCTTCTCCCTGCAGTGGCTGATGAAGCTCCAACTAGGCTCTTCAACCACTAGGCAAGGGCTGCAAAGCCTTTGCTGGTTGCAAAAGAGGGTCACGACCCTCGCCTGACCTCACTTGAGGCTGTAAGCCTCGGACTTCGCCTGAGGCGAGACCATGATGAGGTTGGTCTCACCCAAATCTAGGCGAAGTAGCCTTGCCCATGGCCTTAGGCAAAGACCGTGACCCTCTTCGACAGCTGATGAACCTTGTTGGAGCCTCGCCAGTCACTATAAGGAGAAGAAGCCCAAGGAGGAAGAAGAGAAAAAAATATAAAAAAATAAAAAAATTTGAAAAAAATAAAATTTTATTTGAAAATTATCACCTCAACATTGGTCGGATGCCTGACGAAAATTGGCTAGAATGATTAAATTGGTGTGAATGTGAAAATGTTTATGACTAAATTGGTTTCATCAAAGAGTTTAGGATTGAATTGGTACAAATATCATATGTTTAGATCTTTTTTGGTACTTTACCCCTAATGGCAATGGTCATACTGATCACTTATTAACGCAAGAGTCATGCTAAAGATATCACGAGTACTAGGCATAAAATAAGCGGATCATATTCAAACAATTAATTGAAATCTTGCACATCACTTTGTAAATCAATTCTTTCAGATTTAGTCTTAGTACCTCTAATACTACATACTAGCCTTAGCATCTCCAACGATATTCTTGATAAAAATTCGGTCAACTAACAAATCATCTCTTTATTTATCCATTTGATTCCCTATGTGTTCTTCTTAATAAGCATCCTAAAGCATTCGCTTGTGTATTAACTATTTACATCGTAATGATGAGCTAAGCTACTTGTTGATCGACAATTTCCAATGAATTTGGTTTAATTACTAATAGTACAAGCTGCAATATCTTTCCTTGGCAGTTGTTATCTAGTCACATAATCTATTGAAGCAATCCTGAGATGATAGTTCTCGTGTGCAAAATTTGGATAGGAATGAAATCTATTGCCTTCTCATAAGGTATTGTCATATTCCTATACGATTTGGGTTTGCCTATGAGATCATGCACATGTGATCTGGTTAACATTTATTGTGTCAGTCATCATACCTTTTATGTTCTTACTCATAGATCAATTTTTGATCAAAAATCAACTTGACGGATTGTCCCGAGCAGGGTTTCAAAGGGACGCATCAATGGAAGAATGCAAACCACAAGTCTTAATATTGAACTCAAAGTCTCCATGTGTTTCTTATTATTTTTGTATATACCAATTATGTAGACTTTCACATATTAATGAGTAAATTTGGAGTCTGTGATAGCACAATCGAAGCCGGTAATAAATATATCAATTGAAAAATAATAGAAAAAGAGTTAAAATGAGTGGTTGAATCAACTTCTTTTTCTCAAGGAGCAATAAGGTGTATAAATAATCACGCTATTGTCCCATTATCTAATGATGGTATGTTCTTAAGATAACATATTTTTGGGGAACGTCCTTTTAAGATGTTGTAGATAAGCACTGCTAAATTAGACCACCCAAAGATGCAGTTAATTGACATTATGATTTATTTCTGTGACCATTAACTAATTACTAATATAAAAAAAAGAGGATGCCCATTACATGGTTTAATCGTGGAAAAAGGGTGGCTGAAATTCACGAAGCATTACTCATTGGTGATGGTCACCTAATAATTTTCAAATACAAAGTGAACTCTACTTTTTGTATAATAATATCCAATGAGAGTGCTTTAGAATTGGATTATTCGCCAATCAGCAGCAACATATCAAACCTCGGGAGCAAATTTCTCTCAACTAAAACGGAAGATGTCTTAGAAGCAGATGATCTGGAGTGAAAAACTAATCAATTTCTCGACCTCCGAGTCGATTCAATTTCAAGAGCAAGAGGCAAGCAAAGTATGATTCATTTGAAAGCACATGTAATTACATTTGCTGCTCCTTGAAGCCCTCCGTCTTTTGTCCTTTTTGAAATTCCTTCAACATGATGGCTCATCCTCATTCTCGTCCTTGCCGGAGAGAAGACGGAGTTGTTGCCAAGCAAGAGACTCCTCCAAGCAGTAGCCCTCCCTTCTTCATACTCTCCTATACGCTAATTCGCTGGCTCAGTGGCTTTAATCAACCCAAGGGCTTCCATGGTTGTCCTACTCTTGCCATCCATGAACCCTGGAATTTTAAGCATATACATTCTTCCTGGAAACTAACATTTGCTCATTTCACCGGCAAAACACGAAATCCCCGCGTTCCAAGAGAAATCGTCCCCGTATGGCATGTAACTAAGGGAACCAGAGACTTACCCGCCTCTCCCATTCTCATGTATCCTTCAATAATCGTTTTCCCAGTGAAGTTATTCCTCAAGAGGCATATCATCAAACAATCACCGTGCATTATCCATTTGACCGCACCTGGTGTAAAGCTGAAGGAAGAAGGTTTGAGAGCGTGACGGTGCAGTTCAAGAGACTAATTACCTTCTCTTGAAAAAGCACGCAGGAACAAAGCATAAGGAGGCCTTCATAACCGCCCGCAAAAGCAGGACAGACCATGGCAACTAGCTGAATGTCTTAACTCTCGACGATGAGTGGCAGTGACGGAGGTGAAATCTAGAGCTGGAACGGCGAATACCAAACTGAAGAAGTGTCGGATCTCTCTCTCTCTCTCTCTGTGGCGTTTCGTCAAACGCGTGATTACCACAATGAGGACGTAAGAACAGAGCAACCGCGCGGGACAGAGGTAGGAACTTTGTGATCGGAGAAGAGATTCAAACTTCTCAATCAGAACAAACGGCGACGAGGATGCATCGACGGAGAAAACCCAGCAACGGAGCGTCGGCGTGACGACGAGATCGTTGCAACGCCTGGGCGCCTAGTCACAACAGAGGATCAGAAGACGGCATGAGATGTCAGCCACCGCTATCCCTTCGGAACCTCCGGCAAGCTTCTCAGGCTCCTAATCTAGAAACCATTCGCTTTGTCGATTGCTTGAATCCACATCCACTGAACGATGACGACGCTCGGCAACGATGGAAAATCCAGCGATGGAATCGCCCGACAGAGATAATTTCTACTAACGGGGTGTTTCTTTTTATATGGTAAAAAAGGGGTCCGTATTAGCTAATAAAATTAGGTAAGTGGATAAATGAATTCTAACATGATTAACGCATTGCTAATTAATTGGCCATTGATGTGGCAATGAAGCAAATCCTCTGTCATATGACAAAGATGGTAAATAGGTAAATACATAATTTTCTCGCAATTTGCCACCTCAGCATAACTACCTAAAATGCACCTACTTTATTTTTCCGTAACTTACTTAAGCATCTCTCATTTCCTTTCTTTTTTCTCATCCAAACATGTGAAAATTGTTGTTTCATTCTTTTATTATTATTATTATTTCAATTTTGATAATTGTATCTAACGTTGAAAATGATTCCTCCAATCACCATTCGATTTCCATCCTCATAAAATTCAAAATCTTGGAATTATAATCCACAAAGTTCATTTTTTGAGCAAGATTTTCTGGCATTGATGCTACAAAGATGATTTGAAATAGTAGAATTCAGCTCTACTCAGTTAAATTGTCTCTCTCTACTCGCTTTTTCAGTTGAACTTGTGGAAATTGCACGAGTTCCATCTGGTTTGCCGTGTTTAAGCACCTTGGATGAATAATGATGTCATTAGTCAATCTTGAAGAATATTTTTTTATCTCTCCTACATCTCACGAGTCTGCATATGTAGATGTACCATTTACTATTCTAGTTAAATAGGAGCTGGACTTCCGCCGGAAAGGTGGATCTTAGGGACTGCAACAGTGTTTCTCCATTACTTTTAAATATCGTAATGGTTGTGGTTTGCTGAATTGTACGAATATTTTAAATTGTTGAGACAACCGAAGTGACTCTGCAATTAGCATTACTTGTGTTAGTCATCATTTGTTGATCAAAAATCAACTCTGCAGGCTGTCCCGGCGATTTTGAAGGGAACATATCAATGGAAGCGTGCAAACTGCGGCTCTTAAGTATTCGGATTGATCAAGGCAAGTGAAGCTCCAGTACTACCCGCAACATGGCTCAAGAAAGTTCTCTGCTGGTCAAGCCGCACTTCAGAGAGAAACTTCTCTAAAGGAAGGAGATGCCCGTGTGTTCAAGCTTGTTAGCATTGATAATATTGAACTCAAAGTCTCCATTTTCTGAAGGAATGTCAAGACATAGGCTTAAACTTTGGTATGCCTACAGAAAATTCTCTTCTTCGCTATATTTTATTTTGTTAATCAGATCAAAGAAAGCGAAACTCTCTGCTGCAAATAATTGAATGGTGATGTGTTTCCTGATGTTTTTTGGAGAGTAGTGAACATTACACCTGGACATTGCATCTTCCAAAATACCAGGTACGTGTGTGACCAATTTCCAACCTCTTTTCATGTTGCGTCTTCATTCAACAAATAAAAGGTCATAAGCAATCCTTATCTAACGCCAATATGGAGAGTAGATCAATAACAAAGACTTTAGCATATTCCTTGAACTTGAATTAAGGATGACTCTTGCAAGCCATCTATTACACAAGAGGAAGTTTCGATAAGATGGCTAATCTTCACCTTTTCACCTCACATAATGGATGAATGACATCAATAGAACAATAATGAATCTTAGACTAATTATAAAACTAGATCACCATAAAATTTCCAGAACTCATCGTCAGCAGGTATCCCAGTGATATTTACCTTAGTGCTTTTAAATTAAGTAATAGCACCATCTGTTAGTGAACTTGTTTGTGACCCCCCGTATAAATCATTAGCAGTTGAACTATTTAGCAGGTTCTAAGAGTGAGACACAGCTGGATCGAAAGAAATAGGGCTGCTCACCTTGCCCTTTTTGCTGCTGAGGTTGCTGAAGAGGCCATTGTCCGCTCCATAGATGTGCCCATCTTGGAGCGTTTTGTCTCCAAGTATCTCTTGTTCTCCTCTATTGTGGGAGTTATTGGAGGGACTCTCAGAAATAATCAAACCATAACCATTAAGCCCGACATACTTTATCTGCTTCATAGTTCCGACTTCCTGGTCACGCAACATTTGCAGTATTTTTTTTTTTTTTGGTAAAGGCAACATTTGCAGTATTAGTCCACATGTTAAGCACTAATACAAATGCATCAAATGCTATAAAAAAGAATAGCAGTGGAGTGATTCTTTGGAGTAATTAGATCTCGTCCTTTTAAGATGAGAATTTGAAGCTCTGCTTTAGTCACCAGCTTCCTCTAGTAGTCCTACAAAATGATGTACAATCTCTGAAACGGTTGCCTCTTACATCAGTATAGTTTCCGACTCAAGGAAGAAGTACCCGAGCACCAATTCCGTATTCTTGAGAGTAAACGGGCACGTAATATGTGTCTTAAACCTATTCCTCTTCCTTCATGCCTCCGGAGGTAGACCAGCACGCCACTTCTATCTGCTGCATCGTAAGTGTAAGCTGGTTGCCGCAGTTGCATCTAGCAGATCTAAATATGCCTCCTGTGAGGTATCCCGAGTGTACCCCTACAAGCCCTCACAAGGACATCTTGATCATCTCCAGTGTTGCCCTGTTCAGATGATAAACAATGAAGTACGAATCAGATGATGGGAAATATTGCTGTCTGAAGGGAGGACATAAAGGATGTGTTTGTTTATATTTCTTTTTTTTGTTTTTAAACAATTTTTCTGTTTTCTTGTTCCTGGGAACAAAAAAGGAACAAAAAAGAAACAGAAACAAGAAACACAAAATTTGTGTTTCTTGTTTCTGAAACACTTTTGAGAAACACTTTTTTTTTTTTTCTTTTTTCTCTTATTTTCTTGTTCTTTTTTCTTTTGGCCGGTCGCCGGCCTCGGCCATGGCCGGCGACCGGCCGACGAGGGCCGGCGGCCTCGCCCAGCCACGGCGAGGCTCGCCGTAGCTGGGCGAGGGTCGGCCTCGCCATGGCTGGGCGAGCTCGAGCTCGCCCAGATCCGGCGAGGCCGACCTCGCGCCGGCCTGGGCGAGCTCGATCTCGCCCAGATCCGGCGAGGCCGAGCTCGCCCGGCCGGCCGGCGAGCCTCGGCCTCGCCGGATCGGGCGAAGCGTCGGCGTCGCCGCTCGGGCGGTGGCTCGCGAGGCAGACCCTCGCCGGCCGGTCGCCGCCAAGGCCTTGGCCGGCGACCGGCCAAAAAAGAAAAAAAAAATGAAAAAGAAAAAAATGAAAAAATAGAAAAAATAGAAAAAATAAAAGAAATAAAAAAATTATCCAAATTTACCAAACATGTTTCTGTTTATTTTTATTCGGAATAAGTTTACCAAACGCGTTGTTTTGTTCAAAAATTGTTAGGAACAAACACTTTTTTCTATTTCTGTTCCCTGGAATAATTTTTAAACAGAAACGCAAACAAACGCACCCAAAGTAGAAAAAAATAAAGATACTACTTTTAATCAAAATCACGGCATGCCCATATCAATTGCAGACACGTATAGGGCCTTTTCCAATCATTTCATAAACTATAAGAAAGAATTATTGTTCCCAGCAGTTCCACTAATTTTTTAACAATCACTTCTCCCAGTGATAAACATTCCAGTCTAGACGACATTGTTACCTACGATAAATTTGGTAGTCCAAATTATGATTGACACATGATTAGATACTCTTTTTATGAACTTCAAGATACATTTAATGGAGTTCCACCAAAAAGATACCATCAATTTCTCAGTGCCGTGACTATTCAACTCTAAAGCTTGACAGCCTGTTCCAGGAAAATCACTGTCAGACAAAATCATGCAATGGAAGTTCATAAGATGAAGCGCAAATTGAAGTTGTGTTGAAAAATTGGACTGCTACAAACAAGATCTTCAAAGTTTACGATTAATCCATTCAAAAATCTCTGTTCACTAGTTTCTGAATTCTTAAAACAGTTTTAGCAATTAAGGCATTACTTGTCTCAACTTGACAATCGCAATTTGCTCGATTCCATCTGATATCAACCTATAGCAATGGGCTGTAAAAGGTCCCACATTGTTGGTAATCTTGCAGCAGCAACACGTTCAACTAATTTATCTCTTTTCCAGTGGTACCTGTAAATTTATGCATCTAATGAGCAGTGACATCATTTTTCATTCAGACAGTATAACAAGGTTCTCAATATACAAGTCAGAATACAACAGAAGCACTTTTTTGTCAATCTAGATGTTCTATCCTTTTTCCCGGTGATAATACCAAGAAAGCACCACAAACTCTACCTCAGTTAACAGTAACCTGACATTCACATATGGTTTTTGAAACAAGGTAAATACAAGAAAATGTACGTAAAATAATGGCTGTCACTGGCTCGTTGACACAACTTGACAAAGAATCCTAGCCAGTTCTAACCAACTGCTATAGTTAGACAGCCGGTAAGGGAGGAACCATATACTAATCCAACGACACCATACACACACAAAATTGAACCATTGATCTGTATGGTGTAGACGAGCGGAATAACAATCACGAGCATAAAGGATAAGCTAAACTTGAGATATGAATAGACGAAAATAGCTTATGCTTCTCTCCTTTTTGCTAAGTAGAGCAACTGCCCAACAGCCACCCATAGACTCTTTTCCCTTCTTCCCTTCTCCTCCCCCCCCTGGGAAAAAAAGAAAAAAAGAAAAAAGAAAAAGGGTTCCAAGGTTTCTACTCTTCTTTTATCCACTTCCAAGAAGGGGATATGCCGCTGAGACAAAATCTTGGCCAAAAAAGCCAATACTTAAGAAGTGAAAGTTGCAGCTGAAATTTGATTCAGTTGGGACATGTGGCTACATGTCCTTAAAAAGTATTTGCATTGGATTGCCGGGAAGAGAATACTTACCTGATTAGATCAGCAATAGATACAATTTCAAGTCCTCCCGCTGTGCAAACTTGCGAAGCTTTGGTAATCTTGCCATGGGGCCACCGTCACCCACTACCGCACAAAGATCTGCCACAGGTTCCAATCCAGATAACACAACGAGGTCAACAGAAGTCTCTGTATGCCCAGCTCTTTCAGGACTCCACCCTCCCTGTACTTCCATGGGAAAATATGTCCCGGCCTGTCGAAATCTTCAGGTTTTGGAATCTCTAGATGCAAGCGCCGTTGCCCTGTCACGTGTCACGCGCCGATACGCCTGTAGTAGTCCCATGCTTCGCGCAATATCTCTTAATTACCATCCATTACAAGGTACGAGGAGCTGATTGACGAAACTGTTTAAGCATCTTACAACATTATGCCATAGTCGCAGTGATTGCAGTGGGAAGCCTGTCTTCATTTTCCCCTTGATGTACCATCAGAGGAAGTTGCAAGCGCTCCAAATCCCAAAGTGCCGTATTTCACAACGGAATCCATAGCCTCAGGCGGTGCCATCATAAGATCACCCTCAATTCTCACTGTCCTCATCGTCTACCACCGCTACAATCTGGAGAACTCAGTTCCAACGATGACATAGACAGTTATGGCTGAACAATTGAAATGCGCTGGATAATGCAATGCAGAAAGCATTCCAACCTTTCCTTAGGGGAGGTCCCAAATCGCTTCTGGAATAGAAGCAGAGCCCACCCTAGGTCGATCCAAGTCAAATTCATCATCTTCGATGAGGATAACTCACTATCCAACGGAACCGCATTTGGATCGGACGAAAGACCGATTGTGGGAAGAAGGGGTGGGGCCTGAAGCAGCAAAATTGGATGATTTCGAGTTGGGCAGAGTCTGCATGAGACAAGGCCGCTCATATTTTTACACATGATGATTTCGAGTTGTGATTTGTTGCTTTTTTTTTTTTTCATGGACAAAAGTCCTAAATGCAAGATGATCGGGCACTGCAATTGTCAATTTGTTGGGAAATTTGAAGAGACGAGGCTTCCTAACTAAATTAATGCTCGTTGTCAATCTTTATTCAACAAGAGATTACGGTCGCATTTGTCGTGACCGAAGGTAATAGCCAATAGCATGGGTCTTGTGAGATCCATTGTCATATATATACATTCGATATTTTGGTGATCTCTGAATGATAAGTCCTAACCGTTGATGCGTTGGTATGGTGAGGTTTGATTTTGTTTGTGTATTTCTCGTGTGGTGGTGAGGAAGGCGACGGGAAGAAGACGATGGGAGAGATGAAAGTATTATTAGGTAGCAAATGGAAAATGAAGAAAAGAAATAATAAGATGAGCTTAATTTGGTTTAATAAACTTCAGGCTTGAATGGGTTTAATGAGCTTGGGCTTAGCTTGGTTTAATAAATTTGTTTGGTTCTAGAAAATTTGGGTTTGCTTTGTCTAGGTGAAAATGGGCTGAGTTTTGATCTACATGAGTTTGGGCTTAACTCGATTTTGACAGATTGGGCTTCCTTTACATTTGATTTTGAAAAGGCTGAGATAAGAGCCTGTGCTTGTCTTGGGCGAAGCCCGTAAGACCGGAGTTGGCCCATGTTTGGATCCGGCCCAAGTGAGTCAATAAACATCGAATTCTTGGAAAAGTAGCACATCGTTCCGAATTCGGACTTTCATTTTATCATCCAATCATTTCGAAGGTCATTCAAATGAGACCTCGAAATGTCATGAATATAAATATTTTGAAATAGTCACATTCACATATACATTACAATGCTGGTTTTTTTTTTTTTATAATCATTTTTGATATACCATACGTATATTTTTAGATATTAATAAGTAATCCTAGAGCCTCCGGTGGCACAATCAATACATATAATGATTCTTTTTGTGAAGAAGCAATCATGTATATTAGTAATCATGTTATTGTCCCATTATCTAATGATGATATGCTCTTAAGATGAGATAGCTTTTGGGGAATGTCCCATTAAGATAAGATTGGGGATAAGCACCACTAAAATAGACCAACCAAGGATGGAGTTAATTAGCAATATAATTTATGAGACCTTTAATTAATTAATAACTACGATTTTTGTGATCATTAATATGGGGGTGGAATTAGTATGCGCCATAACAAGTGATAATTATATGGTTTTATTGTCGAAAAGGCGGTGGGAATTCATGAAGCATTACTCATTGGTTACCTCATAATTTTCATAATACGAAGGGAATTCTACTTTTCATGTAATAATATCCAATAAGAGTGCTTCAAAGATAAATTATTCGCCAATCAGCGGCAAACCATCAAACCTTGGGAGCTAATTTCTCTTACCAAAAGCGGAAGATGTTGTGGAAGCAGAAGATCTAAAGTAAAAAGAAAATCAATTTCTCGAGCTTCGGACCGATTCAATTTCAAGAACAAGAGGCATTAGTATGATTCAATTGAAAGCTCATGTGATTGCATTTGCAGCTCCTTGAAGCCCACCGTCTTTTGTCCTCGTCATAATTCCTTCAACATCATGGCTCGTCCTCATCGTCATTCCCGTCCTTGCAAGAGAGAAGACGGAGCTGTGGCCGAGCAGGAGACTCCTCCTCGCAGTAGCCCTCCATTCTTCATACTCTCCAACACGCTAAATTCGCTAGCTCGGTAGCTTTAATCAAATTAAGAGGCTCATGTAATTCATCAATCTTAATTAACCAGCAAATCGAAAGCAAATAATTTTTAGGAAGCGACTCTCCTCCATCAATAGCTATTTTCAGTTGAGTCACTGTGCGAGCGATTGCGACTCCTTATAAGCTGATGGATCAATGCCTCTTCTGTCCCAGAAATTTCAAGCAAATTCCTCCTTCCCTGAAACTAATATCCGCTCATTTCATTGGCAAAACACGAAATCGCTACGTCCCAAGAGAAATCGTCCCTGCACGGCATGTAGCTAAGGGATGCAGAGACATACCCGCCTCATGTATCCTTCAATCATCGTTTTCCCAGTGATGTTATTCTTCCGGGGCATATCGTCAAAGAGTCTCCGCGCATTATCCATTTGACCACACATGGCATAAAGCTGAAGGATGAAGAAGGTTTACGAACGTGACACGCGAAGCAGAGCAGGACAGAGCATGGCAACTAGCTGAATGTCTTAACTCTCGACAATGAGTGGTAGTGATAGAGGTGAAATGTAGAGCTGGAACAGCGAATACCGAACTGAAGACGTGTCAGATCTCTCTCTCTCTCTGTGGCATTTCGTTAAACGTGTGATTACCACAATGAGGACGTAAGAACAGAGCAACCGCGGGATCGAGGTAAGACCTTTATGATCGGAGAAGAGATTCAAACTTCTCAATCAGAACAAATGGCGACGAGGATGCATCAATGGAGAAAACCCAGCAACGGAGCGTTGGCGCGATGACGAGATCATCGCAACGCCTAGGCACCAAGTCACGCACAAGATTTTGCTACCGCCATCGCTTCGGAACATCTGGCAAGCTTCTCAGGCTCCTCCTAATCCTGAAACTATTTGCTTTGCCGATTGCTTTGAGTCCACTGAACTGCCAATAAAAGAAGATCAATGAAGGACTCCGAGGATTTTGCGATGATGACGCTCGACAGCTATGGAAATCCAGCGATGGAATCGCTCGACAGAGATACTCAGATGCGACCCGAAACGGATCCAAGTTGCAACTGTGGGGCTGAAGGCGCGGTGCAAAGAGCTCCGCCAACCTAGAGATCACCGTCCGGAGGTCGGACAAGGCGACGGTGAGGAGGTGGAGATCCCCTCGGCGAAACTCCAGTCATTGAAAACGGGCTAACTACTAGGCTTATGTCTAGGCTGCGTTTGATGGGCCTTGTTGATATCTAAATTTTGGCAATTCAATAATTGATTTTTTGCATAAAAATTAGAGATTAATTTTAACCCCTAAAAAAAATATGCATAAGAATAAATAAAATAAAAAATAGAAAAAAATAGAAAATTGATTTGATTGATTATGCATAGAAATTTAAAATTTTATGAGTATTCAAATTTTGATAAATGTAGAAACAATTGAAAAATCAAGTGAATGAAGGGAAAAAGATTTCGATAAAACGGAATGAATCAAGTAAAATTGAATTAATTGCGAAAATCACGCTCGATTTGCGAAAGCGATTTAATCACGCAGAAGATGGAAATTCGAAAGTTACCATGAAAAGCGGCTGTCCGGAAATCACTATAAAAGAGAGACATAATTTTTGTGCAAAAAGGAGCGATTTCGAAAGCAAAAAAATTTCGAGAGGAAATTCGTGCGAGAAAATTCTTCGTTCATCTTAGTCAAAGAGAAAATCGTTTCTTTTTTCTTTCTCTGACAAGAAAAGGGAAAAGTCAGCGGCAGAGAGAAGAGACAGAGGGAGACGTGCGACAGGTAAAAAAAAAGAAGAAAAGAGAAAAAGCAGCAACAGTTCGTCTTTCTCGCGTGGGCGTCTGCGCCCTCTTGCTGGCCTCCGTCCGCGAGCACCCACGCCATCCCCGACGCCGGTGCTCGCAGCCGGGCCCCCACCGCGCCTTCGCTTCCCATCCTCGCGTCGGTCACCGTGCTCGAGCGCCTCCCAGCAGCCCGCGCCCGACTCCTCCGCCGCTGCTTCTGTTCTGTATTCCCTTTGCAGGTCGCCGTGCTGCCCTCCGACGCCCAGTAGCCCGAGGCGCTGCTGCTGTTCTCCGCCAGACGACCCAACGCCGTTGCCTCCTGCTCGCCTGTCACCGCGCCGGAGTGCCGCTCGATTCGACGCACCCCTACGCCGGAGCTCGACGCCGTCGCCGCCCAGCAGTCCGCGACGCCCCGACACCAGCCGAGCCCCGCACCGCTGCCAACGTCGCCGCCCAGCGACCCGCGGTCCAGCTCCGCTTTCGCCGCTGCTCCGAGCTCGAGCCCCTCAGCGTCGCCGTCCGCCAGCTCCCGCCGGAGTCCGGACGCCGGCCACCGTCCGTCCGGCGCCCATCAACGCTGCAGCAAGCCCCTCTTTCTTTAGGTAGTTTAAGCTTTTTCTTTTTCTTTTTATTTTATTTTATTTTATCTCATTTTAGTTTATTTATCTAAGTTATAATATTTGATGTCAATAAATTTTGTAGGCATTAGCCACAGGAGTTTTCCCCAAAATTATTGTAATTAGTAATTTAATCCGTAAGATGTTGGATCATTTTTTTAATTATATTAATTTTTAAGGTTTGTTGATATTATTTAATTATTAATTTGATTCATAAGATTTTGGATTAGATTTTTAATTATTTTGAACTCTTTGTCGTAATAATTAGGATTAGAATAATCGTTAATTTGACCTATGAGACAACATGTTATTTTTTTCGGTTATTTTAATCATTTATTTTGTTGATAGTTTAGATTTAATATTTATTTAATAATTACTTATCTTAAAAAAAGTAAAAAAATAAATAAAAAAATCAAAATTCTGCAGAGCATATAGGTTTAGTAAATCAGACATGTAGTTTAGTAAATTAGATTTTTTTTTTTTTTTAGGATTATATTTTTAGGATTGCATTTTTTAGATAATTTTTTAAATAGGTTAGGGTTGGACTTAAATAACCTTTTTTTTTAAAAAAAAAATAGGGTCTTAGATAAAGTTGGCATATTTTTATAATCTCATTTTAAAAAAAATAAAAAGTAAATAAACAAATAAAAATTAGGTCATGAGTTGCATATTAACTAGTTTGCATAATAGGATCATTTAATTAGAATTTGTTTATTAATCAAATTTGGACATGTAGTTAAAAATGCATTTTTTATAAAAGAATTCTAATTTCAAGAAAACTAGAAAAAATCGTTTGTTTTGTTTGATGCAATTTATTTATTTATTTATTTTAAGTGTTTAATAGTGAATGAGCATTTGTGTGGTCACCGTATTTACATGTTAGCAATTTAGGTTAAAATAAATCTTAGCTGCCTGCAAAAAATATTTTAAAAAAATATATACAAAGAAATGGTATCGAAAGGGTATTAGAGAGATTTAGTTAACCAAGTTACCGTACCCATAGTCTTTGGTTCGTAGGAGTAAAATAATCCTCCCATTATTTTACTTAGGTGTTTAATCGAGTTACCATAAACCGATTAGTGGCGATTCCTAGATAATAATCTTTTGCATGTTAAAAAACTTGAACCTTAAGTCGCGAATTGGTATGGGGTTGGGAGAGCCCAGGCTAAGTTAAAGACTTAGTAGTCTATTAACCTAGTTTTAGGTGATGCACTCGAAATTTAGGTCGCGATAGGCCTAAAAGAGGAATTGAGTCTACTAACTATCTAGAGGGTTGAAGACACGAACTTGGGCTGATGTAATCAGAATTAATCGCTTTCTCTTCTTCTTCTTTGTTTTTTTGGTCAATTTATTTAATATCTATTTTTCTTGAACTTTCCTACTTTCTATTTTAATTCTTCATTTTTTTTCTTTTAAACCAATTCTTAATTTGTCGATTAAAATTTAGGTTCCAATAATCCTTCTTATTTTCAAGAATTTCTTCAAATGTATTCCTACACTATTAAATGTTAGAAATTAACCATTCGATCAATAAAGTCTTTCGAGAATGCTTTTGCATTGCTCTAAAATATAGAGGAGAAATTTCCTAGGACTCTGCACCATGCCACCAAGTCATCAAATCAGTGTTTCTTTACAACTCATTATTTGTATGATAGACTTCGGTTTGAAATAGTCTCTATAAACACAATCATTTTTCTAACTTAATTAAGTAAACTAGCCTTCACTCCTAACTTGATGCCTCCTTCAATGTAAAAATCATCCATCCACGTTAACAAGAAAGCAACAGAATGACTATATATAACTAAGCATGTTGGCCGACTCTTTTATTTTCTAATACTCGATTGTCTAATGGCCTTCTTTACTTTTTATATTGGACAATTTGGACTTGGAGCAGTCTGCTACCAAGTTTTCCCCCTTCCAAAGAATTGACTGGTACTTAGCTAAGTCCTTAACTAAGATTAGGTTACGGAGCTCCATGATCCACACCCGAGGAAGTCACTGGTATTTTTATTTGATTTTTGTTCGGTCTATAGCATTTTGATTTTTCTCACTATATCCCTTCATACACAAAGTGAGTGCTCTTTTTCTAATTTAGTTAAACAAATAAAGATTAAAAATATATAAATAAAATTATTGGAATTTTATCGATTTATGGAGCTTATAGGTTGTGCCACAGGCCTTAGCATTCGTCCTCCTTGATGATCCAAAACAAAAATGTGGACTAAAAGACGCCACGTTCCCTCCGGGGGTCCTTGGGGAAGGGCGGGTTTACAAACATGAACTTTATTTTTTAGTTAATTTTGGATATTGATCAAGTCCATATTTAAGGATGGAAAAATATTAATGCGACTTAAATAAACTCTCATATGCTAAGTAAACCATCAGATAGTGTCTCAATTAGAGATGTAAATTTTGAATCATTCCAAAATATGAGAAGACAATAATGTGATATTATCACTCGCCGTGTAAGATAATTTTGTCCCTATCTCTTTTGTCTTTCCTTAACCTATCACAAATGAAAGAATAATCTAATATCTGCCTACATTTGTATTGCTTATATTATGTTTGTGTGTATCTCTGCACCACACTATCATTAAGATATAGCAAATACGTGATGGGCTCTATTTAAGGATATTGCGATGGGCTTCCCATCCACATCAATCATATGCAAATCAATCGTCAAAAGAAGCAAAACCAAAACCATACCATTTAACTAGGGTTTATCTTTACTTAAGAAATTTTGTTGAATGTGACGTACACTTGTTCTTTATGATAAAATAATCATTTTTTTGTTAGAATAAAATAATCATGTTCACTTAACATTATATCTTGCAATTATTGAACATCAATAATATGACAATTTTTTTTTGGTTAAATTATTGTTTTCTTAAAGAATGATAAATGATGGAAAATATACTTATCTTTACAATAAAATATTATTCTTATTGAACCCTAGTATTGATGCAATTGGTTGGGGAATTAAGGATTTCCAAATTAAAAACTGGAGATTGTTGGTTAGGACCACACACGTTGCGTGCAAACTACTCTGAATTTGAGTCACCTACATAGATTAAAGGTTTAAACTTAACTGATTCATTGGACTTGCTGGATATTTCGTAGGCTTTTAAGTAGACAGGTATCCAAGCCTATGCCCCTAGAATTTAGACGTGGGAAAAGCATATAATATATAATATATTAGATATATAATACATAATATATATTATTACCGGGTTGGTTCCTATGGACTAACTCTAAACTCTTAGGATTGAGGACCAATCTGCACAATGTAGGGTCCAAGAGTCTCAGAACCAAGGACCAATCTAGTCCTCTTGGGAATCGGACTAGGATCAGCCGGGTTCGGCCGGTTTAGGGTCAGTCCACGGTTGACTCTGGACTGATGCTCACCCCTACATGAGAGACTCTTTTTCCCACCCCACCTAGGAATTTTAAGTTTCGACTCTTCATTTATCCACTCCAAAAAGGGGAGATGCTGCTGAGACAACATCCTGACCAAAAAAGCCAATACTTGAGAAGTGAAAGTTGCAGCTGAAATTTGATTCGATTGGGGACTATGTGTCCTTAAAAAATATTTGCATTTGGATTGCTGGGAAGAGAATACTTACCTAATTACATCAGCAATAGATGCAATTTTCAAGCACTCCCGCAAACTCACAACGCTTAGGTAATCTCGCCATGGGGCCACCATCACCCACTACGTCACAAAGAGAATTGCCGCAGGTTCTGATCCAGATAACACAAGAGCCAAAGCTCTCGTTGCCCTGCCAAGTGCAGATACGCATGTAGTTATCCCATACTCTGCATCGTATAACAATATTGCTTAACTGCCATCCATTACAAGGTAAGAGAAGAGATGATTAAAGAAAATAACTAAGCTGATCGAAGGCTATTAGGAAATCAAGAATTCGAGAAAAAAAATATTGTTCTACTGAACTATGAAAGAAAGTGCACGCTATCTATCATTGCTTTCGAAAATTGATTATCTACTGACTGTGGACGTGTAACAATCCTAAGTGTCTTAATCTCTAAAGGGCCATTTCTTAAGTACATGAACGTCTAAGAAACCAAAGCAGAATAACAAAAAATACTCGCGACAAGAAACAAAAAGTTCAAATCATCCCTTCCTGAAGGAACCAATACCAGTCAATTATCTTCAACTAAGTTTTGAGAAAAAAACTCAAGGATTGAAAAATAGATTTAGGGGAATAAAAGCAGATACCGCAGTCACGGTGAATGCAGTCCGAAGCTTGTCTTCATTCTCCCTCTGATGCACCATCAAAGGAAGTAGCAAGCACTCCAAATCTTCCCTCTTTCATGCTCACACAAACAAATTCCAAAGCGCCATAATTCACAACGAAATGCCATAGCCTAAGGTGCTGCCATTATAAGATCACCCTCAATTCCATCCGTCCTCATCGCCAACCGCCACTACAACTCTGGAATCCGAAGCGTCTCACTCTCCGGTACCACCGCAGTTAGATCAGACGAAAGACCAATTCGCGAAGAAGGGTCGGCCTGAAGCAGCAGAATTGGAGGATTACGAGTTTCGGCAACCTTGGCATGGAACAAGGCCGCTCGGATCTTCGCCATGAAGGTCGAACACCGACTGGAGTTTGGATTTGGGGCTTTTCCGGCCGCCGACAAAAGCCCTGAATTCAAAACGATCGGTCACTGGCATTGTCAATTTGCGGGGAATCTTTCAGCAGAAAATGCAAGCTTTTGATCAAGGTCGCTTTTTGGAGAGTCTTTATCCGATGGAGACTAGAATCTGACGAGACAATAAAGAGCAATTCTCCACCAATATCAACTTGGACCGTCTTCTCCCTTCAGATTTGAAGTGGTGATGGAAAGAAGATGGATGGAGGGAGGTGGGGGAAAGAAGAGGAGGAAACGGGGTCTGGGCTTTGCGATGGCTGAGCTCACCGCAACGGACGTTACAAAATAAGAAGAGTCTTTCTCTTCTCTCTTGACGACTAGAGTCTCCACTTCAGAATTTTTATTTTTTATTTTCAAAGATTAATGATTAAAAGAAAATTTCTACTTGGCCCCAGAAAATTAACAAAAAATACAAAAGGAGCTGGCACGAAATGATCTGGGCCGTCCTGGGCCCGACTGAACTGCCCTTCCGCCATCCCTACTTTCCTGCACTCATCTATACACACTCGCCTGGAGACGCTGCTCCGAGAAGACGTGTGGCATTGAAAAAAAAGAAGAAGCATGAATATAATGTACAATAACTCATGTGTACTCATACGTATTCCTTTACTATACGAGCTATTATATAGTTTTTGAACATTTTAAAATAATAGTTTTGCGATAGTTATTACATTAAGTTATTAGACTAGACAAATCAATCATATTTAGATATGCACATGTTTAAATGATACATATAAATTTGACCATTAGAAATTCTCGCTCAATTTACAGCCGTGTTCGCTCTACATCAAGATGGCAACACCAAATTTGTCCCTCGCCCAAACAAATCAATCATGCAAATCCATTCTATCATACTAGAGCCTGCGAAAGCAAGCACGAAACAAACTACTCATGCTGATCATATTCACTCCCACCCACCAAAACAACTGAACGAACCCAAAATCGACTTGAATCAGCACCTCCTTCCACTTCGATTTAAGAATCAAAAGGGGAGAGACGACACTTACCTCGGCTTTCCTAGGGATTATGCAACACCACACCATCATATTGACTGTACCATTGGGCAAAGTCTCTAGCTACGCGATGAAACACATTACAAGGTACGAGAAAAGATGATTGAAGAATAATTGCTAAGCATCTTATGACACATTCCACAGTCACGGTGAAGCTTCTCGTCATTCTCCCTCCAATTCACCATCAAAGAAAGTTGCAAGCTCTTCAAATCTTTCGCCTTCCATGTTCACACAAACAATCCGAGTGCCATACCCCGCAATAAATGTCATAGCCTAAGGTGCTGCGATTATAAGATCACCCTCAATTCTCTCTTCCCTCATCGTCTACCTCTGCTACAATATGGAATTCAATTCCGACTATGAGATGGTCAGTTATCGATGAACAATTAAAATGCACTTGATAACGTAAATGCAATGCAAAAAGCACACCAACCTTTCCTTGGCGGATATCCTTGATCGCTCCTAGAATAGAAGCAAAGCCTGCCTTGGGTCGGTCCAAGTCAAATTTATTATATTGGACGTGGAAACAAGTCCTCATGCAGTGCAGTATCAGCTGAAAGCGCTCCAAGCGCTATTGTATCGGGTTGCAATTCAATGCCGACTAATTCATCCCCGAGCAGAGTCTCGCTGATAGCAACATTGCCAGGGTAAGACAGAGTTTCACCACCGGCCGTTATCACCGCGGTTAGGTGGGCCTGAAGCAACCAATTGGATGATTTTGAGATTTCTGTAGACTATGCATGAGACAAGGCCTCTTTTTGCGTCAACGAAGGGCCCTAACTAAGAAGATCAGGCACTGCATTGTCAATTTCTGGGGAAATTCGAAGAGACGCACGTGGATGGCGATGCTCATGCTCTGTTTTATAATCGACAAATCTGATATCATGTTGACGTGTCTGCTCTGTTTTCACTGCGTTATAACCAAGAGGATGTAGTAGAGGCGATCAGTGTTCGTAACCCATGAAGCGTTACCATGGGAGTTCAAAAATAGTGTACGCTACTGTAGAGTTCGAGGACACAATATTGATGGCATTTTGGCTTCAAATTGCTGGATTGGGATCGAGGACTTTAGATTTTTATGCTAGAAAAAAGCAGCATAATGTACATTTAGTTGGCCTTTTCTTCTTTGGTGTTTGCTTCTATTTATCCAGTTTCTCATCGTATATTGGTTGCCATAATATCCACTTGGCATAGTGTTACTTGCAAATTCGTAAAGAGATGACATTAAGATGAATTGGTAAATTGAGACTTTTAGGTATTTAGAAAAATTGTGGCCAGGCCAGCTTGGGACTAGGGGTGCTCAATTCCCACCCAGGAACAGTGAACTAGTGCATTTAGTCCTGAAACCGAACCAATGTCCTAAGGAATCGTCCAAAACTGACTGGTTGGTAGGGTCCAACCAATTCTCGATTCGAACATTTCATTTTGGTTTGTTAGAATATTTAAATAATAAAATAAACCATACCTTCATCTAACAACTTAAACTTTTAGAACAACAGTAGTCTCATAAAATCCCACATAATATCAAAGTTGAAGATCTTGAGTTCAAATCTTACCGTGCTCCATTTGCCTCCTCAAAATCCACGCTTGATACTAGGTAGAAAACCAGACCAAGCATGAGGGGATCGCTAAAATATTTAAATAATAAAATAAATCATGTCTTTATCTAACAGTTTAAATTTTTAGAACAGTCACCAGTAGTCTCACAAAATTTCACATGCTCACACCTACTCCGGACCTATCAACACAGTTTTGCAGCAAACATATCCAATGGTTGGCCCACGTTCATAAGAGATAAATCAAACAAGGAAACTATGTTGATGAGGACTTATTAACCCGGGGAACAGTGTGTTTAACTCGGTGAGGGTTGAACAATTGTGATTATACGGTTTGGCCATTTTGATGCAATGACCGGGAAAAAGAGTTACAAAATAGCTTTGTATTATTCTATCACCAATTAAAGTGTATTGAAAGAAGATTGATAACTTCGGATTTTTCACTACATTCATGTGCGTCTTTTACAATTAATCCTTTATGGCCTTATAAGAATGAAAAATAGTCGAAGCGGAGAGAAATTTTATTGGATGAATGTGAATTCTATACTCCACATATTCCTATCGTGGGTGTGTCCACGTAACGCGACCATTAATACAAGAATCATTTATATAACTTGCCAATTGATAATTGATTGATACACCAATAAAATTTCAAGGCAAAGGATCTCCATTTTCATTGGACATGTCAATAGTCTTTTCATCATATTCCTATATGATTTGGGTCTGCCTATGAGATTATGCACATGTGGTCTGGTTAACATTTCTTGTGTTAGTCATACTACCTAGTATGTTCTTACTCATAGATCATTTGTTGATCAAAAATCAACTTTGTGGATTTTCCCGGGCTGGGTTTTAAAGGTATGCATCAATGGAAGAATGCAAACCGCAAGTCTTAAATATTTGGACGGATCATGGCTAGTGAAACTCCTTTATTACCCTCAAAATGGCATGAAAAAAGCTCTTTGCTGGTTGGGCCGCATTTCAAGGAGGAACTTCTCTAAAGGAAGGAGATGTTCGCATGACAAAGATATTTATATAACTTGCCAATTGATAATTAAGCACCGACCAAAAAAAAAAAAAAATTGTGGCAATTAAGCAAATCCTCTGTCATATGACAAAGATGACAAATAGGTAAAATACATAATTTTCTCACAATTTGCCACCTCAGCATAACAACCTAAAACACACCATCCTCTAAGCATCTCCCATTTCCGTCCTTTTTTCTCATCCAAATATGTGAAACTGTCGTTTCATTCCATTTTTTTTTTTTTTTAATTTCAAGTTTCAAAATTGTATCGGACGTTGGAAATGATTCCTCCATCCACCATTTAGTTTCCATCCTCATGAAATTTAAAATCTTGGAATCTTAATCCACAAAGTTCATTTTTTGTCCAAGATTTTCTGGCACTGATAATACAAAGATGATGCTAGATAGTAGGAATTCGGTTTTACTCAATTAGATTTTCTCTCTCTACTTGCTTTTCCAGTTAAACTTGTGGAAATTGCACGAGTTGCATCTGCTTTGCTGTGTTTAAGCACATTGGATGAATATTGATCTCATTAGTAAATCTGAAAGGACTCTTTCTTGCCTACATCTTACGGGCCTGCATATGTAGACGTGCCATTTAGTATTCTATTTAAATAGAAGCTGGACTTCCGTCCGAAAGGTGGATCTTAGGGATTGTAACAGTGTTTCTCCATTACTTGTAAAGGTTGTAATGGTTGTGGTTTCCCAAATTGTACGAATATTTTAAATTGTTGAGACAACTGAAGTGACTTTGCAATTAGCATTTCTTGTGTTAGTCATCATTTGTTGATCAAGAATAAACTCTGCAGACTGTCCCTGGCGATTTTGAAGGGAACGCATCAAGGGAAGCATGCCAATCGTGGCTCTTAAATATTCGGACTGATCATAGCAAGTGAAGCTCCTGTACTACCCCCACAACGTGGCTCGAGAAAGGTCTTTGCCTGTCAAGCTGCATCTCAGAGAGGAACTACTCTAAAGGAAGGAGATGTCTGTGTTTTCGATCTTGTTAGCATTGATACTATTGAACTTGAAGTATCCATTTTCAAAAGGAATGTCAAGCCTTAGGCGTAAACTTTGGTATGCCTACAGAAAATTCTATTCTTCGCTATATTTTGTTTTGTTAATCAGATCAAAGAAAGCAAAACTCTCTGCTGCAAGTAATTGAATGGTGATGTATTTCCTGATGATTTTCGGAAAGGGGTGGACGTTACAACTGGACATTGCATCTTCCAAAATACCAGGTACGTGTGTGACTAATTTCCAACCTCTTTGCGCATTGCGTCTTCATTCGACAAATAAAAGGTCATAAGCAATCCTTATCTAACGCCAATATGTAGAGTTGATCAATAACAAAGACTTTAGCATATTACTTGAACTTGAATTAAGGAAAACTCTCGCAAGCCATCGATTACATGAGGAAGTTTAGATAAGATGGTTAATCTTCACCTTTTTGCCTCACAAAATGGATGAATGACATCAATAGAACAGACTAATTATAAAACCATAAAATTTCCATAACTCATCGTCAGCAGGTATCCCGATGTTCTTTACCTTAGTACTTTTAAAATTATGTAATAGCACCATCTGCCAGTGAACTTGCTTGTGACCCCCCGTGTAAATCATTAGCAGTCGAACTACTTAGCAGGTTTTATGAGTCAGACACAGCTGGATCGAAAGAAACAGGGCTGCTCACCTTGCCATTTTTGCTGATGAGATTGCTGAAGAGGCCATTGTCCGCTCCATAGATGTGCCCATCTTGGAGTGTTTTGTCTCCAACCATATCTTGTTCTCCTCAGATTCTACGAGTCAGACACAGCTGGATCGAAAGAGACAGGGCTGCTCGCCTTGCCGTTTTTGCTGATGAGATTTCTGAAGAGGCCATTGTCCGCTCTATAGATGTGCCCATCTGGGAGCATTTTGTCTCCAAGCATCTCTTGTTCTTCTTTGTTGCGGGAGTTACTAGAGGGACTCTCTCAGCAATAACCAAGCCATAAGACCGATGTACTTCATCTGCTCCATAGTTCTGACTCCCAGGTCACGCAACATCTGCAGTATTAGTCAATATGTTAAACACTAATACAAATGCTATAAAAAGATTAACAATGGAGTGGTTCTTCAGATTAATTTAGATCATGTCCTTCTAAGACGGGAACTTGAAGCTCTGCTTTAGTCACCAGCTTCGTCTAGTAGTCTTATAAAATGTTTTACAATCTCTGGAGCAGTTGCCTCTCACATTAGTATAGTTTCTGACTTAAGGGAAAAATACCCAAGCACCAATTCCATACTACCTGTAGTCAACGGGCAAACCAAGCTCTACATTTGCTTCCAAGGCATCACGCCTATCTTCCTGCATGTTATAGGCACGTAATATGTGCCTTAAACCTATTCCTCTTCCTTCGTGCCCTCGGAGGTGGACCACATGCCCCTGCCGCCGCTTCTATCTGTTACATCACAAGTGGAAGCTGGTTGCTGCTGTGGCATCTAGCAGATCCAGATATGTCTCCTGGGATGAATCCCGAGTGTACCCTAACAAGGACATCCCAATCATCTCCAATGTTGCCCTGTTCAGATGATAAACAATAAAGTAAGAATCACATGATGGGAAATATTGCTGTCTGTAAGAGGACCTAAAATAGGAAAAACTAAGATACTGCTTTTAATCAAAATCATGGCATTCCTATATCAATTGCAGACACATACAGGAACTATAAGAAAGAATTATTGTTCCCAGCAGTTCACTAATATCCTAAAAATCATTTCTCCTGATGTTAACTTTCCTGTCCAGACAACGTTGTTATCCAAGTAAGATAAATTTGGTACTTCCAATTATGATTGGCACATGATTAGACATTTTTTTTACATGCTTCAAAATACATTTGATGGAGTTCCAACCAAAAGATACCATCAATTTTTCAGTGGTGTGATTATTCAACTCTAGAGCTTGACAGCCTGTTCTAGTAAAATCATTGTCAAACAAATCATGCGATGGTAGTACATGAGATGAAGTGCAAATGTAAGTTGAGTTGAAAAATTGGACTGCTACAAACAAGATCTTCAAAGTTTACAATTAATCCATACAAAACTCTCTGCTCATTAGTTTCTGAATTCTTAAAACAGTTTTAGCAATTAACTCATAATTTATCTCAACTTGACCATTGTAATTTGCTCAATTCCATCTAATATCGACCTACAGCAATGGGCTGTGAAAGGCCCGACATTGTTGGTAATCTTGCAGCAGCAGCACGTTTAACTCATTTATCTCTTTTCTGGCGGTACCCATAAATTTATGAGCGGTGAAACTTTCTTAATCACACAGTATAAGAAGCTTCTCAATATACAAGTCAGAAAACAATCTAGATGTTCTATCCCTATTTCCTGGTGATACTGCTGAGAATACACCTCAAAGTCTGCCTCAGTTAGCGGTCAACTGACATTCAGACATGAGTTTTGAAAGAGGTAAATACAAGAAAATGTACATAAAAGTAACTGAGGTCACAGGCTCATTAACATAATTTGGCAAGAATCCTGGCCATTTATAACCATATATTAATCTAACGACACCGCACAAAAAAAAAAAAAAATTGAGAGAAAACTCTTCAGAACCCAAAATCATTGATCCGCATGGTGTCGACGAGCGGGAATAACAACCACAAGCTTAAAGCATAAACTAAAGTTGAGACATGAATAGACCAAAATAGCTTATGCTTCTCTCCTTTTGCTAAGTAAAACAACAGCCCAATAGCCACCCATAAGAGACTCTTTTTTCCTACACCATCCAGGGTTCCAAGTTTTCTACTCTTCATTTATCCACTCCCAAAAAGGGGTGATGCCGCTGGGACAACATCTTGGCCAAAAAAGCCAATACTTAAGAAGTGAAAGTTGCAGCTGAAATTGGATTCGATTGGGGACTACCTGTCCTTAAAAAGTACTTGCATTGGATTGCTGGGAAGAGAATACATACCTGATTAGATCAGCAAGAAATACAATCTTCAAGCTCTCCTGCTGTGCAGGCTCGCAAAACTTTAGGTAATCTTGCCATGGAGCCATCATCATCCACTAACTCACAGAGAACTGCCACAGGCACCAATCCGGCAGATACAGCAAGGTCGACAGAAGCCTCTGTACACCCAGCTCTTTTCAGGATACCACCCTCCCCGTACTTCAATGGGAAAATATGTCCCGGCCTGTTGAAATCTCCAGGTTTTGGAATCTCTAGACGCAACAGCCAAAGTTGTCATTAGCCTGTCACGCGCTATTACGCCCATAGTTGTCCATACTCTGCATCCTATAACAACTTTGCTTAACTACCATCCATTACAAGGTAAGAGATGATTAAAGATAATAACTAAGCTGATCGAAGGCCATTAGGAAATCAAGAATTCAAGAAAACAATGTTGTTCTACTGAACTAAGAAAGAAAGTGCACCTTATCTATCATTGGTCTCGAAAATTGATTATCTACCGACTGTGGACAAGTAACAATCCGAAGTGTCTTCCTCTCCAAAGGGCCATTTCTTAAGAACATGAACGTCTAAGAGACCAAAGCAGAATAACAACAAATACACGCCATAAGAAACAAAAAGTTCAAATTATCCCTACCTGAAGAAACCAGTATCAGTCAATTATCTTCAACTATGTTTTGAGAGAAAAACTCAAGGATTGAAGTAGATTTAGGGGGATAAAAGCACATACCTCTTTCATGCTCACACGACCAATCCCAAAGCGCCATACTTCACCACGAAATGCCATAGCCTAAGGCACTGCGATTATAAGATCACCCTCAATTTTGTCCGTCCTCATCGCCGACCGCCACTCCAAATCCGTAATCCGAAGCGTCTTGCTCTCCGGAATCACCGCAGTCAGATCAGACGAAAGACCAATTCGCGAAGAAGGGTCGGCCTGAAGCAGCATAATTGAAGGATTACGAGTTTCGGCAACCTCAGCATGAAACAAGGCCGCTCGGACCTTCGCCATGAAGGTCGAACACCGACTAGAGTTTGGATTTGTGGGGAATCTTTTAGCAGAAATGCAAGTGTTCTACAATCCCAGCATTAAAGCTGCATGTTTACGCAGGTTAGAAGCTGCACAATCCAGGAAAATGGTTTCCCTCAGGGTACATATTTTTTTCTTCCGAAATAATTCACGATATTATTAAAAGATTCCATAAAAAGTTGGAGAGGACGGCCCGCTCAAGAGGAAGGAGGAGTATTCGAACGTTGGGCCCAGGATATACATCGAAATTGGGCCGAAGATAGTTGCGCTTCCTCAATTAAAGCTTTGCACCTCCCACCTCACGTCTTCTTCAGCGTTACGGCGACCCGAGCTCCGGCAAATTCTCTATCCTCGACTGAAAACGTTTCAAATCTCCGAGCAGGGCCATGGCTTCCGTCTGAAACGCCGACAAAGCTGGGAACCTTCGTAGCAAGGCCATCCAGTAGAGCTCCCGACTTGTCGCGAAGAATCTCTGAAATAGCTCCAACTGTTTTACCTAAAAGGAAAAAAAAAAAGCTCTGTCGACATTGATTTTCAAGATACGCAGCTTCCGCGGGTTCCGATTCTTTGCCGATTGAGTCTTTTCTATGTAACGTTTCAGACTTTGTGAGTCCGTTTCCTGAAATTACTGAGCATTGGCACAACTAACCTCGTCTGCTCTCTCCCTCTCAATCATCCTATGGAAAGCAACCCTTTCGAATATTTAGATGGTGGTCCATTCGCGGTGGAGGAAAGGACGTGGAATAGGTAGATCAAATCAAGAAACTATGCTGATAATAGCTTCCTGAATTGGTTGTTTAACGGTTATATTCTGCATTCCTTAGAAATATTTTTCGCTAAATCAAAAATTATTACGACCACGGAAAGGAATGCTCGTTTTCTTCTAAAATTAGTCAGTCTTTAGAGTAGCAGAATTGAAATCAGATTCTATATCGGCAGATTGGGCAATACCGAGAAAAAGAAATTTAATGGCCTAAAAATAATTGTCATTTTGGGACTCAAGATGGACCATTCTTTTTAAGCCACATTTCCTGAATTTAAAAAAGAGAAAAACAAACGAACTTTAACATGTCTGTCCGTTGAAACCACCGTTGGAAACTTGCATACGTGGCGGCTGACGTGTCACTATATATCTATTCAGCAGGATGACCAACCAGGCAAAAGAAAAACATGTCGAATTCTGCATCCTAAAAGCGAGCATATGTCATTAAATAGAAAAAGTAGACGACTTTTAAAAGGAGTACCAGAGGAGGGCGACAGCGGGGAAGAGGAACCAGGGGACAGAGCTTTGCTTTTCAGTGGAGGAGGGGCTGCGAGCAAGTCGAATTTGAAGATTGGTAGCTGCGAGAACGCGCTTTGACCGATTGGAGTTTCGATTTGGGGCTTTCTTTTTTATTACGTCTACAATGCCCTGAATTCGAAACGGTTAGGGCTGTGCATTGTTAATTTGTGGGGAAAGTTCGAAGAGAAGAGGCTTCCTAACTATCGCGTTGTTTCCATTGATCGAGTTACAAGTAGATTCTCCATTTTTGTTGGAACATAGTAATTTTTTTTCTTTTTTATCAATATCTCTTCTGATGGCAACGAGTGAAAGTGTGAGTGAGGTTGGTTTTCAAAGGGATTTTTAGTTTTTACCTCCATAGCTGATGGCGAGGACTCGAAATGTCAGATTGTGGGGATGCTTCAATTAACATAATTCATATTCGCAAGCAACCAAGAGGTTTTGCAATTGGCGATATTAGGACCTAACCATTGCTTGTACACTATCATGATGAACCGAAAAATCTAATATTTTCTTGATGCTTATGTTCAGTTTCATGGATGTCAGATCCTTTTGTTGTCAATGCATATTGTAAATCTTGCTATGAGATTTAGTAATTGCTTTCGATGCTTGGTCGTACATTTGCTTTGCAGAATGAAATTTTCGAATGGTTTAATCTCTGAAACTTCTATTCACAACAATGAAGTTATATGGATGTTGATGGCATGAAAGGAGAAGTTGAAGCAGAAGATTCGATGGAGGGAGAGAGAATGTGAATCTCCAGTCAATAACAAATCTTGAGAAGAAGATTAGTAAGTGCATGTCTGTCAATATCAAAAACAGAGGAGAGGAGTCATCTGCGTCGCTCGACGTGGTGTTCTAATTGAAAACAATGGCAGCTTCTTCCTTTGTTTTGATGATGGCGTCTACTAACGAAACTTCGATCCTTTTACTAATAAAACTCGATGCTTATTACTGTCTTATTTCGGTAACCGTTCCTCAACATCACATATGAAATTACAGTGTACCTCGAGGAACGTTAACTCCCCATGCGTACAGCACGTTGGCTCAAAAAATAGGCACGCTCTGCCTCAAAAAGCAGAGACTATCTTATGCCATGTAACACTACTTTCCTATGTATGTTGCCTCAAAAAACATCCAAAGTATCTCATACTTTGCATATCTTTAGATACCCTGTTTAAATTGAGACGCAGATTCAAATATCATTCCTATTTCAAAAATAAGGTTCTTATAGCCACACCTTAGATTATATAAGGAGAACCTTTCTCAATTTTAACCCTCGTCAGCCTCACTATTTCTGGGAGTAACGGGTTCATCATCTCAGTTGTCATAGCTGTTATCTCCTCCTGTGGCATTAATCGGAAAAAGCAACGAAATCAATCGCCATCATTCTTATTCTTTCCCTAAGATCCTTTCAATTTTGCCTAGCTACCTTATATTCCCGCTTATATGAAGAGTATTCCCCTTGAGAAGCAAGATTATTGCTTTCCCTTTGGTCTTCTACTCTATAGCCTTGTAAACGAATTTGTGATTGCATGCTTGGTTAGATCACACTAATGGCTAAGATTATTATGTAATGGCTATTATGGTTATTGTTAAATTATGACTCGAGTTTGAGCGAATTGCGTAGTCTCCTGTTTCTTTTCTTGCACTGCCGAATTCTTTTTGGCGTGAAGACTCCGCATATGAACGGAAAGTGGTGGGGCCTAAGGTCAATTCTTTGACCTTGGGCACACACACGCACGTATAAAAGCAGAGACAAAGGCGTAGGTTATTTGCTTGCCTTTTTTTTTTTGGGCTGCTGAACGTATGAGTCGCGAGAAGCCACACGCCGCTGAACGCCGCCGAGAGGGAGGAAAGCCACACATTGAAGCGCCATTTTTACTCTGAATGCTGTGAGTGTTCTGTTCATGAGAGACATTCATAGGTGCTCGGTGCTTGGCTTTGGGTCTTCGTGTTGTTCGTGCTGCGAAGCTTATTCGTGATTTACATCCAAGATAAATTAGTGTATTGGGTGTAATTGGGGCTTGGGAAACACCGAGAGAGTGTTTGAGTAACTTGAGTGTGTAATCTCCTTATATTGCTTTATCTATAGTGAAATTCAATGCTGCTCTCCCCGTGGACGTAGGTCTTTACGACTGAACCACGTAAATCTGGTGTCCGATTTATTTTCTTCTTCTGTCTATATTATTGTTCAATCGCTCGCTTAATCGCAACAAGTGGTATTAGAGCCAAGTTTGGATAAGTTGAAGCGAATCGATGACGACAGAAGAAGTAAAAGTGAGAATCAACAGATTTGATGGGAAGGATTTTAGTTTCTAAAAGATGCAGATTGAAGATTATCTTTACCAGATGAATCTGTACTTGCCTTTATCTGGGGAGAAACTAGAGACGATGAAGCAAGCTGATTGGGATTTGCTGGATAGACGAGCTATGGGTGTTATTCGGCTAACGTTGGCTCGTAATGTCGCGTTTAACATCCTGAAGGAGAAGACCACTGCTGATTTGATGCAAGCCCTGTCGGATATGTACGAGAAGCCCTCTGCGATCAACAAGGTCTGTTTGATGCGACGTCTGTTTAATTTGAAGATGAGCGAATGTGCATCAGTTGCTGATCATATCAATGAATTTAATGTGATTGTTAGTCAATTGAGTTCAGTTGAGATTGACTTTGAAGATGAGGTACGTGCTTTGATTCTGCTATCCTCATTGCCTAATAATTGGAATACTACTATTACTACTGTTAGTAATTCCTCTGAGTCAACAAGTTTGACGTTTGACAGGGTTCGAGATTTGATTCTAAGCGAGGACATTCGTAGAAGAGAGTCTGGCGAACCTGTATCTGCTGCTTTAGTAGGTGAAAATAGAGAAAGATCTATAACACGTGTGGGTAATAGTAGTACTAATATGAACAGACGTACTCAGTCTAGGAATGGTAATGTTGTTTGTTGGAGCTGTGGCAAAAGGGGGCATCTTAGAAGGGATTGCCTTAAGCTGAAGAATGAGAATGGTAAGGGAATTATAGTTGATTCCGCAGATAATGTTGCAACTGTAACAGATAATGCTGATTATGTCTTGTCTATCACTAATTATTTATCGTTTGATGGATGGATTATGGATTCTGGTTGTTCTTTTCATATCACACCAAATAGAAACTGGTTTATCACTTATCAGTGCACGAGTAGTGGTAAAGTCTAGTTAGGGAACAACGCTGAGTGTGATGTTGTGGGTGTTGGTGATGTTAAAATCAGAATGCATGATGGTATTGTGAGGACATTGATTGGAGTGAGGCATGTTCCAGAATTGAAAAAGAACTTAATTTCCTTGGGTTCTCTAGATTCAGCTGGTTGCAAGTATTCTTCAAAAGGTGAAGTTCTGAAGGTTGTTCGAAGTGCCTTGGTGATAATGAAAGGAATCAAGCATGGAGGCCTGTATAAACTTCAAGGTGAGACAGTGACAAATTTCGCTGTGGAGACGTTGGATGCATCTGTTCGAGAGTCTTTTGACTGCTCGAGAAAGACCTGGAGGTTTGTGCCAATGCACAAGTTTGATGCTGATGTCAGGATCACGCAGTTAAGAGTTTTGATCGAGATGGAGACTGGTAAGTTGATCAAGCATGTGCAGATTGACAATAGCATGTAGTTTTGCTCAGAACTGGCAAATAAATTCTGCATGAAAGAAGGCATAGTGAAACACCACACTAGTGCTAATAAATCACAACAATTTGCAGAATTGATGAGTAGAACATTACTAGAGACGACCCGAAAAACTATCTCTAGTGCTGGTATTGCTAGGAGAATCCTAGCTGATGTTCTTAATACAGTAAGCTGCTTGGTGAATAGATCCCCATCGACTGCGATTGGATATCAGACTCCTGAAGAAGTGTGGTCAGGTAACGTTGCTGATTATTCTATTATTAGAATATTTGGTTGCCTGTGTTATTTTCGAGTGAGTGATGGTAAGCTCGATTGGAGGGCAAAGTGCATATTCCATGGCTATGTATAAGGTGAGCGGGGCAATAAGTTGTGGTGCCCGAATATAAATTCATTTGTTGACAGCAGAGAAATTACCCTTGACAAGTCTCCGATACTTCTGGCTAGGAGTGTTTGTGGCAGTGTTAATACAGGTTTGGACGGTGTTTAGCTTGAGGTGGAGTTGCGACCAAAAACTCTTGAAGTAGTGAGTATGAGTACTAGCAAAGTAATCGATACAGATGGTGCTCATAGCGAGGTGGAGCCTATAGAGCCAACGGTTGCTATAACTGCTGAAATTAACAAGGTACGTATTCGATCTCCTAATAGATATTGATGCAATAATGGTTTTACTTTATTTGCGGTTGAGGAGGTTGTGTCAAAAAATCCTTGCGGAGCAGTTAAAAGTGTATGTGGAGTTGATATTCTAATGAGGTCCTCAGTTATGGCGAAGTTCAAGCAAAGTTTGGACTTGGATAATATCTGTGGCGGTTGAGCCCATCGGGAGCTATGGGAAAGTAGTGGCAGAGTTTGAATTTTTTGCGAAGCAATTGCGACTTGACTCAAACATCGAGCCAAGGTGGAGAATTGTTAAATTATGACTCGAGTTTGAGCGTTTGCGAAAACGCAATTCGTTGGATATTTTGAAGATTTACAAAAGTGAAAATATATAAAATAAATTGAAGAAAAGTTTCCTCTTTGCCGTACGGAAGCTTGTGGAATCCGAAACGAATAAGGACTCACTGGCGTGAAGATGCACGCGTATAAAACAAAAGTGGGCCTAGGTCTCCTGTTTCTTTTCTTGCGCTGCCGAATTCTTTTTAGCGTGAAGACTCCGCACGTGAACGGAAAGTGGTGGGGCCCAAGGTCAATTGACCTTGGGCACACACACGCACGTATAAAAGCAGAGACAAAGGCGTAGGTTATTTGCTCTTTTTTTTTTTTTTGGGCTGCTAAACATACGAGTCACGAGAAGCCGTACGCCGCCAAGAGGGAGGAAAGCCACACATTGAAGCGCCGTTTTTACTCTGAGTGCTGTGAGTGTTCTATTCATGAGAGACATTCATAGGTGCTGGGTGCTTGGCTTTAGGTCTTCGTGTTGTTCATGCTGCGAAGCTTATTCGTGATTTACATCCAAGATAGATTGGTGTATTGGGTGTAATTGGGGCTTGGGAAACACCGAGAGAGTGTTTGAGTGACTTGAGTGTGTAATTTCCTTGTATCGCTTGATCTGTAGTGAAATTCGCTGATGCTCTCCCTGTAGACGTATGTCTTTACGACTAAACCACGTAAATCTGGTGTCCGATTTATTTTCTTCTTCTGTCTATATTATTGTTTGATCGCTCGCTTAATCACAACAGTTATAACGTAACTGAGCTATAAAACCTATTGCGCTCTTTGAAAGAGCTATGGAGAATGGTGAAGCGTGACGTTGGCATGATGTGACAGTAATTGGAGGGAGTGAGTGGCGATGGTGGTGTGAAGGTTAGACAAGCGCAACACTCACAAAGAGGGAGGCCGTGCATTTGCTGTGCCCATCAATTAGATTTAAGGGTCTAAGTTACTGCAATTCTACTGGTAAGTATCTCATATTCATGTTGATTGAGATGAAAACCAAAAGTGTCGCTTTTGGTTGCTTGCAAGGCTTAATTCGTCAAATTATCTCTAACCCACTTACTTTAAATGGTAAGTCAATCGATGAAACATTAATGCTGGTGTCTTTAAAATGATAAATTTTCTATTTTCAAAGTATATAGCTAAAATCAAACAATCTAGATGCCGTCCTGCACGTTAGCCAGTATATTTGAATTGGAGAACCCATTTTTTGAGGTGGCGATGCGGCCAACTTATATTAGGAGAAGCATCGTAAGATCTTGGCTGTTAATTCATCACTAGGCTATCTCAAATTCAGTTATGAATCCCGACTATATATCTTGCCTCACATTACCTTGGTCTAATTGATGAACGGTAGTTTCTTCATCAGATTATATTGGGACTTGATCAGATGTATAAAAAGAAGATTACTATGTGTGTATGTATAAGTATAGACCCCGCTCATAAATAAATAAATAAATAAAAGGAAGAGGTATTGACGCTTAATTAGATGGTAGAATTGAAAAATTAGCAATTTGGAATGAACGAAAGAAAGCCTGAGTTATAGACTATATTTGACGTGCGGACCCCTCAAGTGCCATAACTTTGGCCAAATTGACACTTAAGTGCCAAAATCGGAGTAAAATGGATCATTTGAGTGCCAATCCAGCCAAAATCCGACCAAAATGCCGACGTGGCATTTTTCCGGCGAAGCACACCCAAAACGATGCCGTTTTGCACGCTGACGTGGCGAAATAATGCAAAAATGACGTCATTTTGGCCTGACGTGGTAAAAAAGATAATTTATTAATTAAATTAAATTTAGTTAAACTATTAAAAAATAATAATTTTAAAATTAAATTTAGTTAAAATATTAAAAAATTTAAAAAAACTTTAAATTTTTTTAAAAAATTAAAAAAAAAGGGAAGCCGCCGCCCGTCGCCACCGGAAGCGCCGGCGATGGCGAGGGGAGGGTCGGCCGGAGTCGCCGGGCCTCGACCGGGGCCGGTGACCCGGCCGACCGGCGGTGAGGGCTCGCGAGCCCTCGCGGATTTGGGCGAGGGCCGCAAGCCCTCGCCGCTTGGATCGGGGGCTCGCGGCCCTCGCCGCTGGATCCGGGGGCTCGCGGCCCTCGCCACAGGTCGGCCAGGGTCGCCGACCCTCCCCCGTCGTCACCGGCCCTTCCCGGCGGCGGCGGGGGCGGCGCGGCGGCGGGCCGAGGGCCGATCCTCGCCCGCCTCCCCCGTTCCTTTTTTTAAAATTTTGTTTAAATTTTTTAAAGTTTTTTAGAGTTTTTTTTTTTATTTTTTTAATTATTATTTTTTAAATATTTTAACTAAATTTAATTTTAAAATTTTTATTTTTTAATATTTTAATTAAAATTAATTAATTAATTTATTTTTTTACCACGTCAGCTCAAAACGATGCCGTTTTTGCATTATTTCGCCATGTCAGCGTGCAAAACGGCGTCGTTTTGGGCGCGCTTCTCCGGAAAAATGCCATGTCGGCATTTTGGCCGGACTTTGGCTGGAGTGGCACTCAAGTGATCCGTTTTTCTTTGAATGTGGCACTTAAGTGTACCTTTCGTAAGTTATGGCACTTAAATGTCCCTTTGGCCAAAGTTATGGCACTTGAAGCGTTCTTTTGCCGACTATATTTGTTATCGGTACATAACCAAGTTGACAGTTATCCACGTCTGAATTGGCAACTACTAAGCCTTGAGCCTTCATCTTGTGTGCTTCTCTCATAAGCACACACACATGTAAACAATTCTGGTCTTTATCAGACTTGGCAGAGTGTTCCTCATGGATTCATCAACTGAGACATTATGGAAGACAAGTAAACTATGACTCTCGGGTATCTGGACAGATCGTGGCCGGTGGAGTTCAAGTGTTATCGACATGTCCCCTTAGGGATCTTTTCTGCTGGCAGGGATTTTTTTTTCTGACAGCCGGTATCTATCTTCAAGAGAAACACGCTGTGAGTAGGAGATGTCATGCTCCGATCCTTGGGCACGCACCCATCCTTCACCCAGTCGATATAATAGCGACGTCTCAAGACGCATCGCTAACCCTTTTTTTTTATTATACGCATGCGGAAGTATATATAAAAATCCTCAAACAATAAAATAATGGGATAGGAAAGTAGAACTCCAAATTCAACTTTAAAAACAACCACACTTATATACAATGCAAACCATAATGCATATATATACAAGGTCAACTATTAATTCAGGTTCTAAACAACAAGTTCAGAAAATAAACTCTAAAGATAGGGGTGTGGTTTTCTTCTACTCCTCTGGATCCTCCTCCAGGTCCTCCAGGTCCTCCAGGTCCTTCTCCTCCTCAATAATCTCTTGTTCTTCCTCACTTTAGCTGGAGCCCACGACTGAGTACACTGAAGAGTCAGAATCGTCATTAAGCTTGGGATCCTTCGCATTCACCACTGATCCACCCTTAGGATCTACTATCCCATGCCTGAATGCAACCTCCAAGGCGTACAGAGGTACATCAGACTCCGGCATAGAGCCCACCCTTCATCCATCATTGTAATGGCGATACCACGACCGGTATTCATAGGGCACCTTATGGGGTTCACCCATGTCAACTCAGACAGTGGACTTTATCAGCACATACTCGAGTCCTTCGGGGTGGTGGTGTATCGGAATGTGATAACCTATTTCTGTGAATTTCTTGAGCTGACCAAACTGTTTGGGAGGTGGTGGAGGTGCAGCCATCTATGGACTTGAAATGTTGTCCCATAATGGGGTGAGGTTATGTCTCAACAAGTTCTACTCCCTAACACTTGATTAGGAAGAAAATACGCCTTAAGGGCTGCGTAAGCATAACCACAAGTTGGAGGTCTTACCTTTGCCTCTGTCTCGACCTACAATTTAGTTCAATTCATAAACACGCAATCATAACACTCAATCAATTCGTCGATCAATCGACTCAGTCGATTACATGTCATCACGACCCTTTCTTGGTCGGCTCATCTCATACTATCTATAAAGTTCGCTCATACCAGGATTGCTCACTGTTAAGTTGATAAATAGATAGTATAGCTCGCTTCTAGATGATCGAGTATACTGCTTTCTATCTAAGCTGCCATATCGCCTATAGACTAATATAGTGTACCGACATTGCTCAATCTAAGCTGATAAGGTATACTGCTCTCTGCTAAGCTGTCATATCGCCCGTAGGCTGATATAGTATACCGGTATACTGCTCTCTGCTAAGCCGCCATATCGCCCGTAGGCTGATATAGTATACCCTCCCAAACATACAACCAATTCAACATTTTTACCAATCCCGATAAAATAGCCATGTGTGGGTGTACAATCAGCCTTAGTCAAAATATAATAATTTTACTTTTGATCCTCCCACTTCTTTCAACGGTCCAAAAATAGATTTTTGGTGCTGTAGATCGACGCCCGGTAATTTCCAACTAATTACCAAAATTAAACCAATTTAGGAATAAAATCCTAAAATCACAATTATGCAAAATTAGCACAAATTAAAGCTCAAATAAATAAACAGGTTGCACCACGATAATCAACATAAAATTCTGGTCGATGGCTAGCCCGATCTAATTTCCGGAAAATAATAAATAAATACGGAAAATATTAAATAAATGCCAATAAATCCAACTTAGGCCCGCAATGCCTAATTAGACGTCGAAATGGACCCAGAAAATTTTCGAGTCACTCTAGATAAATACTAAAGCTCATCTAGGCCCTATGCACTAACTATCCACCTAACATGCATCGTCAAATAACTAAATTTCACTAATCTAATCTAACTAATCATCTAACCATACTTAACTTAATCTAATTAGCCATTAGTCGTCATTAACCTACCAAGCGATGATTAGTGAGTTAAACTCATTTCGAGATCCAAACGGCTCAAATTGTCGGGGACGCAATGGGGCTCACTTTTCTCCAAAGCAAGCCTAACTTTTGAGGTCGGGAACACCTCCAAAACGGGTCAACATTGAGCTAGAAACCCACTGATTTTTGCTTCTGTTTTGGGCTGCAAAATAGAGAAACAGGTGCTAGTTCGGTGAGGCAAGAGTAGCGATGGACCGACGGAGGCTTTAGCGGCTCGGACGGGCGGTTCATGGTAGTCAGAGGCGACTCACGGCGGCCTGAGCTAATCGAGATAGCTCCTTGGACGTCTGGACAAGCGGCCTGGGTGGAGGCACGCGCGGTGAGGCGCAGGGCAGCGCGGCACGCGGACAGGGGCGGAAACAGCGAATGGCAGCAGGTGATGGCGTTGTGGGTGGTCTGGTGGTAAGGCTGGCTCCGGCTAGTCTTCTGGCTTGCTGTTAGCATCCGAAATGGATGGGAGGAGGCTAAGGAAGATGCTGGTCGACTACAAGGGGGAGAGAGGGAGACAATAGGGGGCCACAAGCTTCAATCCTTACCCCATTTGGTCCCCTTGACCAATTCCCATCCACAGCTACGTCCCTAGGCTGGAAATCAGCCACCAATGCCCTATTTTGCACTCTTGAAATGATCCAAAAGCCTTAAGTGGTGGGGGGTTACAAATTTCACATATTTCTCCCTAAATTGGATACCAAATCTCTCTTGATTCAATCCAATTTGACCCTCATAAATTCAATTAGCACCTCAACAATCAAATTGGTATTTTTCCTCACCAATTGGAGGAAGTTTCCTCCAACTAGAGACGGAAAAAGTGGCCTATGATCTTGTAAATAGACTCTATGCTACACACGTGCTCAAAACGGTTACCGTAGAGAATCTCCAGTTCATGGGGATCGGATAATGGAGGCTAATTTTTGATTAAAATATAACTTCATATGCCCTCTTTAATATGTATTGATGTTTGGACTCTTTTCGTTTGTAGTACATAATTTGTGCCTTTCTAGGATTTCATTAGACCTTATAAAATTATCCAAACAGTATGCAATCAGTCAGAACATAAATATTATAAAGCTTTATCATATCGTCTGTAAGAATCTTCTTTATGAAGATTACCTCCAGAATAGAGGCAAATTACACAAACCACCTTTCTTGAGTGACTCCTGGGACATTAGTGTATATGGCTTGTGGTTGCTGTTAGGGGTGAGCGGTTCCCGGTTCCGGCTCGGTTCCGTCTGAAACTTAGAATCTACCCTCGGGTACAGGTTCCTCATTTTTTGGAACCTGGAACCTACCTGTCAAAACCAAGAACCTGGAACCTACCATGTCACAGGTTCTAGGGTCAGTTCCAGGTTCCTAGTTCCAGGTTCCTACAGGTTTTTTTTTTTTTTTCATTGTCAAATTTGAACTATAATGAAGAAGGAAAGAGACAAACCGAAGCTTCTATGTCCATAAATTGCCAAAAACAGTTCCTTGGGAGCATATGCATAAAAAAAAAAGAGCACATTTCTTTAGTCGACTATAAAAGATACACACTAGAGTAGAATAGAATGTACCGTATAAGAAATTATGCCCACACCGAAGCCTTCTAGCAATCTTCCCATGTACAAAAAAGAAGAATCCTAAAAGAACATTGTAAATGTCAAGCTTGAGCACTTCCCTTAGATATGCCACAACATATGGCATAGATAGTTAAATACAAAAACTCACTTTGGCAAAGGAAATGGCAAGCCATCCAATGATATTTGGGATGGAAGCAATCATCAGAGACTGCAATTGACAACGTACAGTAAACTTCCATCACATTAGTCAGAACAAGCAAATCTTACTGCAAAAATGCAATGTTGACAAAGAAAAGCTAATCAACAAATTCACCCAACCCCTTTTCGTCCAATATACTCTGCAATCTGACTGCTGGCTATTGCCCTAACCATAGCCCCTACATTTGATAACGAACCAAACCAGGAGAACTGACCCAGAATCCGATTAGCTGCTGTACTCAAGAAAACCCAATACAAATTTGAGATAGAGAGTTGAGAGATTCACACCTCTGAGACGGTAAGACCAAGATCCTCTACGATTGCAGATTGTGTAGGCGATGAGTAACCCGACTGTTTATAAGCAATCAACACTCAGATAAGAACATCAACAACTACTAATGTTCAGTCAAGCGAATTGAGTTCAAAAGCAATGCCAATTTTTGAAGTTACCCATCCTCATTTGCTCTTGACCAGAGCTGATTTCATTGTTTGACAATCAAGAGAATGGGGCTTTTCACACTTTGTAGTAGTGCTTTTGCAATCGTGCTCGAGTGACTGAACGGGCAAATAGATAGACAAAGACAGATTGAGAAAGCTGCTTACAGTGAAGCCGAACTGAATAGGACCCAAAGCAACGATTAAGACGCAGGCAACAACCGATATGGAGCTCTCGCGAATTGCCTGAGAAGAGCCCAACATGCTGGATTGCCTCGAGCTCATCCGATACCAACTTCCCGTGTGCAAGAACGGCTTCCGAAGATTCCTCCCCTCTTCATTCTCCTCTCTGAAGCTCATGTTTTCCCGCAAACTCCCGACACTGGACTCCTCTCAATCGGGTCAAGAATGATTGAAACAGACTTTGCAAACACTGCCGAGTAATATGTGACAGAAGGTTCTTATCAAGATTTAAAGGTAATGAAAAAACATGACAAATGGAAGATCTGAAGCTTGTCAATCTCTAGTCTTGTCAGAAGGCCATGACAGCTCATCAATAAAATAGAATTCATATTGGTTTTAAATTGCTTCTTCCTTCTTTGAATTCACGAAGATCGACCGAAACCATTCTTCTTCATTATCGTACACCCTGATCCACCAGACCACATAGCAACAGACATCAGATCAACAAGTTTCTGTATTACAACTCACAAGATAATCTTTTCCTTTCAGGCCCTCCTAATCATGACTCAAACAAACCCACATCCTAACTCTGAAAAATCGAGCAAGGCCATATCTAATGAAAGCACAAAGAAACTAATGAACCCGATGGTCCAAAGCGCATCTTAAATTGCCTCACTAACACAAACATCTCACTCTTCCAAACTAGTCAATCACATTCTCAATCAGCAAAAGCCAGGATCTTGTCATCATTTTTGTTTTCAACAATCTCAATTGACCTATAAGAAGCGGCAGCTCGTCAAGATACAACTAAAAAGAACACATCCAAACTCCACCCTCCAAAAAGATATCGCAGGGAGCATCAGACCTATCATCCGCCATCATCAAAGCAACACCCACAAACCCCATTGAGCAGCACCAACATAAAAGCGCGATCGAACAAATGGGCAAGCATAGAAACACGCATTATCCATGACTAGATAAAAAAGAAATGAAATTTTTCCCTTGACATATGCAGAGAAGCGACCTGGTGTAGAAACTGGTGGAGAGATTGACGAAGGTGGGGAGGCCGAGCTTCTCGAAGAGGTTGGTGCCGTCGATGGCGAAGAGGTTTGTGCCGTCGATGGCGAAGGCAACGGTGGAGTCGAGGGCGAGCGGCAGTGGCGTCGAGGGCGAGCGGAGGTGGCGTCGAGCAAAGGTCAGCGGTGGCTCGCCGAGCAGAGGTCGGCGGTGGCGTCGAGGGCGAGCGGCGGCTCGCCGAGCCGAAGGCGAGCGGCGGTGGCGTCGAGTGGAGCAGAGGTGGCGTCGAGCGGCATAGAACGGGAGGAGAGAACTGATTTGGGAGTTTTCTATTTGGGGCTTTTTTTAGCCCTAATCGGTTCCGGTTCCCATAGGAACAGAACCGGTCCCTTTAGAATCGGGAACCAGTTTTCCGGTTCCCGGTTCTACCCGGGAACCGCGCTCACCCCTAGTTGCTGTCGCCGAAGAGAAGGTAGAGGTGTCGAGCCAGGGATCGCAACTGGTCCTCGTCTTGAGAGTCCTCACTTCTTCAAGATCATTCTGTCCTACACCTTTGAATCCGGAAAGCTCGTAAGTTCCACATTTTCGCAGTCTGCTTCTTAAGATTGAGCTCTCAAGTGTTGGAATTTTGTTTGTTAAAACAAAATGAGTGTATTTTACTTTGTCCCACATAGAAAAGGTGGGAGCAGGAGGGTCAGTTTATTAATGTGGGATTTCCCTTTTGTAGTTAAAGGAGTGATTAGGTGGGGCTAGACCCCACCATACCCGCGTGCGGGTGCGCCAAACTTAGCACTTAGCACTTAGCACTTAGCGATTTAATTAGCATTAATCCCTTGCTATTTATTATTATTTTTAATATTTTTTTTAGCTCAAAGGTTGCCTTTTAATTTGAGAATTTCGGAAATAAAATATAAATGAAAATTCGAAATTGTGGGGCAAATAAATCCTTAAAGAAAGTGATATCACGCCTCAAAGTCCGAGTTGTTTTTACTCGATCCGATTTCATTGTTCAACCCATTTCGAAGACATATTTCACCAACAATTTTAAGGATTTATTTTGCTACAATGGAGTCGGAGACAATCAAAGTTATGAATCAAGATATGGTCAAACTAGACCGGTTCGATGGTAACAATTTTGCTCGCTGGAGGGACAAGATGATGTTCTTACTCACGCTCGAAGATCTCCTACATTCTGGATCCTAACTTGGCGCCTATAGAAGATCCTAAGCCTACTTTCGATGGAGGACAGCCAAGTGCGGAAGCCATTGAGAGGGTTAATAAGGAAAAGAAGAAACGTGCGGAGGATGAATTACTTTGTCGATGACACATTCTGAACACACTCTCCGATCGTACGTACGACTTATTCACTGAAATGAAGTCGGCCAGAGAAATTTGGAATGCACTGGAATTCAAGTACAAAGCGGAGGAGCAAGGTACCAACAAATATCTAATTGCAAAGTATTTTGATTTCAAGTTTATTGATACTAAGCCCTTGCTGGAACAAGTCCATGAATTGCAAGTGATTGTGAATAAGATTCGTGCTCTCAAGATTGATATTCCAGAAGCTTTTCAAGTTGGAGCAATTATTGCGAAATTGCCTCCAAGTTGGAAAGACTATGGAAAAAGGCTGATTCACAAGTCGGAGGACTTTACTTTGGAGCAAATACATAAACATCTTCGCATTGAGGAAGAGTCACGTTTACGTGATAATTCTGTTTTGTACAATTCCAAGGTGAATTTTGTGGATAAAAAAACGGAAACTCGGCCAGAACTTCAAAGTAAAAAGCAGGGGGCATAAATTCAAGAGAACACAAAAGAAGCAAAAGGGTTGTTGTTTTGTATGTGGCAAACAGGGACACTACGCCAAGGATTGCATTCACCGTAAGATCATTTCAAAGGACAAGAACATTCCGGTGGTGAAAGCAGATGCAGATCTGGTTGAAGAAAATTATGTAGCCATGATTTCGAACATGTTTTCGAACATGGAAATTTCTGAAATAAATGATGCGATGGCTATGGTTTCTGAAATTAATTCTACCACTGTCCAATCCGGTTGGTGGATAGATTCTGGAGCAAATGTTCATGTGTGCAAGGACAAATACATGTTCAAGCAATTTGAAGAGATTGTTGACTCAAATGTTCAAGAGGTCCTGATGGCGAATAATTCTCTTGCAAAGGTTGCTGGAAAAGGCACGGTGGAGATAGACTTCACTTCTGGAAAGAAGATAACTCTTCTTAATGTGTTATTTATACCCGAAATTAGGAAGAACCTAGTTTCTATTGATTTACTTTGTAAGAGGGGGTTTCGGGTTTTGTTTGAATCCGACAAGGTTATCCTCTTAAAAAATGGGCTGTTTGTTGGGAAGGGTTATGCCAATGATGGCATGTATTAACTGAGTATTAATAATAATATTTCTAGTTCTGCTTATATTGTTGAGTCTTCAATTTTATGGCATAGTAGGTTGGCACATATAAATATTCGTTATTTGAAGAACATGAAAAAATTAGACTTGATAAATTTTAATGGCGAATTTGATAAATGTGAAATATGTGCTAAGTCAAAACTTACTAAGAAGCCATTTCCTAGTGTTAAAAGAAATTCGAATTTATTGGATTTGGTTCATAGTGATATATGTGAATTTAATGGTATGTTAACACGTGGAGGTAAAAGGTATTTTATTACCTTCGTGGATGATTGTAGTAGGTTCTTATATGTTTATCTCATGAGATCGAAGGATGAAGCATTTACCATGTTTAAGAAATATAAAGCTGAAGTAGAGAATCAATTAGAAAAGAAAATCAAAGTTCTACGATCAGATAGAGGTGGAGAATATTTCTTTAATGAATTCTTTTCATTTTGTGAAGAACATGGTATTATTCATCAAGCTTCAGCACCATATACTCCACAACAAAATGGTTTAGCTGAAAGGAAAAATCGATCTCTTGGAGAAATGGTTAATTGTATGCTTTCAAATTCAAAGCTACCAATTAATCTTTGGGGAGAAGCATTACTTACTGCATGTTATATTCATAATAGAATACCTTCCAAGAAAAATGACATAACCCCTTATGAAATATGGAAATGTAGAAAGCCAAATTTGTCATATCTTAAAGTGTGGGGGTGTTTAGCGTACTACTGAGCTCCAGATCCTAAGAGAACAAAGCTCGGTCCTAGAGCTATCAAAAGTGTTTTCGTAGGGTATGCTGAAAATAGTAAAGCTTATAGGCTTCTTGATTTAGAGTCTAATGTCATAGTAGAATCGAGAGACGTCGAATTCTTTGAGAATAAATGTTTTACAAGTTCTGAAATGATTGAAAATAATTCAAGATCTATTGAAACTCAAAGTGATTTTCAAGAGAAAGAAACGAATTCTAAAGACATGATTGAATTAAGGAGAAGTACTAGAGCTAGGAAAATAAAAGACTTAGGTCCTGATTTTATTACTCATGTTTTTCTTGTTGAAGGAGATGGAGATAATAATGTGGTAAATAAATACCCTTTAGTGTTAAATTTAGAAGATGATCCTGGAAGCTTTGATAGTCTTCTAGAGATGCTTCTTTTTGGAAAGAAGCTGTGAATGATGAAATGGACTCAATTATGTCCAATAATACTTGGGTATTAGTAGATTTACCAAAAGGATAAAAACCTATTGGATGCAAATGGGTTTTTAGAAGAAAATATCATTCTGATGGTTCTATTCAAGCTTTTAAAGCTAGGCTTGTAGTTAAGGGATATAGACAAAAAGAAGGAATAGATTGTTTTGATACATATGCTCCTGTTGCACGTATAACTTCCATTCGAGTTCTTTTTGCTCTAGCTTCCATTTATGATCTTTGTGTTCATCAAATGGATGTTAAAACTGCTTTCTTAAATGGAGACTTAAATAAGGAGATTTACATGGAACAACCGGAGGGTTTTGTTCTTCCTGGAAATGAAAGAAAAGTATGTAAATTGATTAAGTCTTTTTATGGACTTAAGCAAGCTCCTAAGTAGTGGCATGAAAAGTTTAATTCAGTCATATTGTCAAATGGTTTCATCAATAATAGTGCCGATAGGTGTATATACTCTAAATTCACTAAAGACTATGGTGTCTTAGTGTGCTTGTATGTTGATGATATGCTTATCTTTGGAACGAATATGATTGGAGTTAATGAAACTAAGAAGTATCTAACTTCCATGTTTAAAATGAAGGATTTGGGTGAAGTAGATACTATCTTAGGTATTAAAGTTAAGAAAAATAGTGGGGGTTATTCTTTAAGCCAATGTAGTTATGTTGAAAAATTATTAAATAAATTTCAACATCTTGGTTTTAAAGAAATAAGTACTCCATTTGATTCTAGTATTAAATTAAATTATAATACTGGTAGAGTGGTGGCACAACTAGAATATGCAAGTGCTATAGGGTCTTTAATGTATGTGATGCATTGTACTAGACCTGAACATTGGAGAGCTATTACTAGAATTTGAGTAGGTATACAAGTAATCCGAGTACAGAACATTGGAGAGCTATTACTAGAATTTTTGGTTATCTTAAGAGAACTAAAAATTTAGGATTGTTCTACAATAATTATCCAGCTGTATTAGAAAGATACACCGATGCTAGTTGGATTACAAGTGTGGGAGATGAGCGTTCCACTTCTAGATGGATCTTCACACTAGCTGGAGGTGCTGTATCTTGGGCGAGCAAGAAACAGACATGTATAACTCACTCAACAATGGAATATGAATTTATTGCTTTGGCGGCAACTGGGAAAGAGACTGAGTGGATTAGAAATTTGTTGTTGGATATCAAATTATGGCCTAGTCCTATGCCTCCTATCTCTATCCTTTGTGATAGTCGGCCACTTTGGCAAGAGCCTATAGTAGCACCTATAATGGTAAGTCTAGACACATTAGTCTAAGACATTAATATGTGAGACAATTGATTAAAGATGGTACCATAACAATTGTCTATGTGAGGTCAAGTAAAAATCTTGCCGATCCTTTGACGAAGGCTTTACCAAGACATATGGTAATAACGACCTCACAAGAAATGGGGCTGAAACCCTTTAATTGAAATCACCAATACTGGTAACCCGACCTTTTTCTAGAACATCACTAGTTACAAGGTTTAATGGGTAAGAACAAGTTATTGAATGTGATTGTTTGATACTGACATAGCCCTGATATGAGAAGTCAGAATTGTCTGTTACGTTTTGTAGGCTGAATTGAATTCTTAATGAAGTATGATACAAGTTTGTAGTGTGTTGATAATAACAGAAACACATGGTAGATACTTCACCTATATGAGCTTAGAAGTGGTGCCGCTTCTTACGAAAGTGAGGGTTGCTTTCTAGAGAGCTCATGAAACAGGATCAAGCACAAGGCCATAATAGTGCGGAGTAATATAGAAATTCTCGTTGAAACAAGAGGTTAGTGTGTGTGTGGTATGTCCGGTTCTATTACATAAAAGTACAAGTTTAAAGCCGAGCTACTTGTCACTTTGATAGAGCTTTGATATACTTGCACTAAGTAAAGGTTTAACTCGAAAGAGACCTTTATGTATGTATATTAATCTTACCGAAACTTTGGCTCTATGGTTTTTAAAATTTTATTTTGAAATTATGTTTTACAAACAAAGTGGGGGATTGTTGGAATTTTGTTTGTTAAAAAAAAATGAGTGCCTTTTACTTTGTCCCACATAGAAAATGTGAGAGCAGGAGGGTCAGTTTATTAATGTGGGATTTCCCTTTTGTAGTTAAAAGAGTGATTAGGTGGGGCTAGACCCCACCATACCCGCGTGCGGGTGCGCGGATAATTGGGCGATTTTGGCGCACTTAGCACTTAGCACTTAGCCCGCGATTTAATTAGCATTAATCCCTTGCTATTTATTATTTTTTTTTTAATATTTTTTTTAGCTCAAAGGTTGCCTTTTAATTTGAGAATTTCGGAAATAAAATATAAATGAAAATTCGAAATTCTATTTAAAAAAAAATATTCCGAATTTTGTTTGTGTCTTTTCAAGACAACCTTTGGAAAATTACTTATTCGGTTTTAATTTTTCCGAAGGATTGCGATTGTTCGTTATTCGACTTCTTCCAAAGAGTCGCATTGGTTTATCCGAACAATTTTCTAAAGACGTGTTTGTTCGCAATTTTCACGAAGAGTTGCAATACCGTTTCATATATATACTTGTCATTTTCGGAAAGAAAAGTGTGTTGTCATTTTTCGAGTCCTCTTTCTGAAAAACAACAGCCAATTTTTCGATTGTTTCTTAGAGAGACCCTGGAGAAATACTAAAATTGCTATTTAGTATTCTCATCCAAGACTTTGTTGTATCTTGGAGGATTTTTGCCGGTGACCATTAGCAACGTTGTGGGGGCAAATAATCCTTAAAGAAAGTGATATCACGCCTCAAAGTCCGAGTTGTTTTTACTCGATCCAATTTCATTGTTCAACCCATTTCGAAGACATATTTCACCAACATCAAGTGTCAGCAGAGTTTCTCTCATGATTTATCTCAATCTGGAGAACTTTCCATGCGTTTGGCTTTGAATAAACATTTTGATTCCAGCGAAGGGAAGAAAAGCCCAGAACCTTGAAGAAAAAGTGTTTATTTTCAATTATTCCAAGTAAAAATCGTTCTTTTTTCACTTTTTTACTTTGAATTGAAGATTGGTTGACTAAGGATAGTGTTAGACAAAGGCGTTGGGTCTCTCTAGCTTTACTCTCGTCCAATGAAGCGACTATAACTAAAACTCAATTCGCGGGTTCCCGCTGACAGCCTGCTCGTGTGCAAACCAATCTTACATCGCCATGTTCCAGAATGCAAATTTTACTCAGTGTTTTTCCTTTTGTTCCCTGCACTTTCGATCTAATTTTGATGAATTCCAGTCATGGACCTATAACTTTTGAGTTTTTCTTAATAGGGAATTCCGAAAAAATTCTTAGGAAGATATGGAAAGGATCTCTCAAGCCTGGTGCTACTCAAGGCTCCGGGCAATTCAACCAGGACTGTAGGAATAGAAAAGGGTAACAACGGCACGGTTTGGTTGTGGAACAGGTGGCGAGAATTTATGCAGCAATACTCCATTGGTCATGGGTCACCTCATAGTTTTCAAATATAAAGGGAACTCCACTTTTCACGTTTAATATTCAATAAGAGTGCTTCAGAGATCGATTATTCGTCGAGCAGCATATCAAACCTCAGGAGTGGATTTATTTCACCGAAGAAGGAGGACGTCGTTGAAGTTGAAGAAACGGAGGATTTCGCTCCTTGTCAAAAAATGAGGGTAGAACCACATTCACCATGTTCTCAGCCGGAGTCCAAGCTGCACATCGCAAGATCTCGAGAGTGTGACTTATCTTTTTAGAAGTCATGTATCTTCTTACATCACTCTCTCCTTCGTTAGTTTCTTTTGGAGTACTTGAGGAACCTTTTAATAAGCTTGTTTATGTTAACTGATAGCACAATGATTTTGGTAATGCTTATTGTGATTTAAGTGGTTACAGCTTCTAAAGTGAAGCGAAGCAAATTTTTCATCTGGTCAACTTATCTAAATCTTGATTCCCATCACTGTATTAGTTTCCATTCTGTGCTAAATCTTTATGGTGAGTAAATCAACTAATGAAAAGTCCAAACTGGCGTCATCTAATCATTTCATTTTTTTGAAGAACAGAAGAGATCAGACAGTCTAGATTAAAAGCGAGCCATATTCTGAGCAGGTTTTTGTTGGTCCTACGAGTTCGTGGCCTCTCCCTAGTTTTGAACTGGCCAGTGAATTTGACTCGGAGTATCCCTTTTTCAAGGTGGTGATTTGGCCATCTTATATTAAACAAGATATGGCGGTAAGATTTTGATTGGATTTCTGTACGAGACTATCGTTTACCTTGGATCTGTTCATTCCTATTTGTTTGGGCAAAGATCCTCTCCACCCTCATGCTAGTTCTAAGAGCAGAGATTTGACATTTTGACTTTTGGCCGTTAAGACTGTTGATTAGAGTTACTAAAACTACCATATCAGTCTACATTTTGCTCGCTTGCTTGAATAAGGGAATGCTTCCCCAGCCTTTCTTTACCAAGCACGGGTTGTTCAAACGTGTGGGCAGAATGTTCCTCGTAGGTTCATAATGCAGCACATTCTATAAATGAAGGAAATTGCTACTCTCAAACATTCAAACAGATCATGGCCGGTGAAGCTTAGGAGCTATCCACGTGGGCCGATGCTCTCTTCTGGTTGGATTGCAATTGTGGGAGGAACTCACTTGCATGTAGGAAATGTCTGCGTGTTCGAGCTAATTGATAGGGATGATATTGTGCTCAAAGTCTACATTTTCAGCAGAGCAGGTAGAAACTTCATTTACGTTGTTTGAGTGAAACTTTAGGCTGGTTGTGGCATGACATGAGTTCTATGCGAAAGATCTTCATAGTCAATTAAAGAAACATTTGCACCGATGATGTCTCTTAAAGTTCTCATTTTAACTCCAGGCGGGAACAAACAATCTAAATGCGGAGTGAACCATTCTGAGTCAGTATTTCGTGATCCTACTCCTTCAATGCCTCTCACTACTCCTGAGTGGAAAATTTGGTTTGGAGCATCCCTTCTTCAAAGTGGTGATACAACAGTCTCATTTTAAGAAAATGGTACAATCTCAAGCCTAATCCACCACTGTCATATCTCAAGTTCGATTACGATCCCTATCTAATCTTGCCTTAATATTGTGTTTTCCCAGGTTGATTTGGTTTGGATTGGGAACCATATGACGTGCTAGTTTTCCTAAAGTGATTGTGGGGTATCCCCATGGTGGAGTAACGTAGAATCAGGAAAAAAAGAAGAAGAAAAAACAGTAGTACAGATTGTAATGAGGTCCAAACTATCCATTCTTTTAGATATCCTCGACAAGCTGCTCCATCACCGTCTGAGTGGAAGGATGGATAGTCACTTGAATTGCGCACTAACCTAAAATGGCAATTGATGGCAGTAATTTGTTTGAAAATGCTTTTTTACATTGCGGGTTAAGATCGATTGCTTTCATGAGCCTCTTCAGACTGTTGACTTAAGCTGGCCTTGTGTGCTTTCTTCCCAAGAGCGCATGCTTACATTATTGTCCTTCTTTCGCCATACATTGGTTGTTCAAACATCTGCCCATGCGCAGCATGTTCCCAGTCAATTCACTAGGCAACGTATTCAAGAAAACAAAAAAAAGGGAACTCTTAGGTATTCAGACAGGTCGTGGCCAGTGAAGCTCTCAAGATATATGCAGGAAATCCGAGTGTTCTTCTCTGCCGGTGGGCTTGCATTTGCAAGAGAAACTGATTTGTGTATAGGAAATGCCTGCATTTTTGAGCTCATTGATAGGGAAGATGTTGTGTTCAAAGCCTACATCTTCAGTAATGGTGGTAAGGACCTGATTCACAGTGATTGAGTTGATCATGGGAAATGCCTGCATTTTTTAGCTCATTGATAGGGAAGATGTTGTGTTCAAAGTCTAAATCTAGGCCATTCATAGAACTGATATGAAGCCAGGAGACCTAATTTTGATTACGTATTTCCATTTTGGCGAGAATCCCTCAGATTTGGCGCTTCTCTGAGAATTCTGGGTGCCCAACTGTTCTAAAAGGTTCTTTTGTATTTTCTTAACATCTTAAAGTTATGTCTTAAACATCAAAGCTTTTTGTAAGAAAGTAACAATTCAAGAAAGTAGTTTTTTTTTTTTTTGGTCGGTCAAGAAAGCAGTTCATTCGTTAGCTTTTTGCATTCCTTGCCTTTTAGCCTATCAACAACATGTTTATATCGTTTTATGGCTAAATAATATAAAATATCAACATTTAGAGAAAGTTGCATGGGTAAGTGCTCAGTTGTACATGACAAATTCCTGTATCAAATTATGTCTCCAATTCAAAGTAATCTCAAATTGAAGTCCACGCCCACCACTCTACTGAAGAAGCCTTCTTCAAATTGATAGTACCAGTTTCTTCAAAAAAAAAAAGTCTTGGTCAAAATTGAGAAATCAGTGCCGAGAATTTAAGAACTGACAATAGTAAATGCTAATATAGAAAGGAGAAGTTGTTTGACAATCACTAAATATCTATAATTTCTTTCCAAACAAAGAATCGCAACCCTAATGGGTAGTTCCTAATTGTATAGTTGACAAGATTCTAATAACCATCAATTATATCTTCAACTGAATTAACTAAGTAACCCTTTTCAATGAGTTAATTGAATATTTTAAGACAACTCTAAGTAGAGTTATCTAACAAGCTCAATATCATTAAGTGTCAAATTTTTAGCATTGGGCTATCACTAGTGACGAGTTTGATATGACGTGCGTCGAATTTATTTTTTAAATCGCTATAAGGGTACGTGGTTTCTTAAGGAAGGTTTTGTGTTGATTGTTTACTAGTTAGATACTGGGCCGGGCCGTACTGGGGCCAAGCTTAAATGACCCATCTATCGTTCCTACTTTCCTGGTTATGTCCTTTAGTTTAGTCCATTTAGAAATCTGGACATGATCTGCCCAAAAATGATGTCACGGGATACTTACTTTGCCCAACAAACGAAAAGGTGCAATCTAATGTCCAATAACTCCTATGTACTTGTATGTAATCCTTTGTTATCTTAGGTATTGATGCATGCGCATTTTAAGAAAATAGTTTTATAATAGCTCTTACACTAAGTTGAATGGTACAAATAGACTTAATTGCCAGAACTCATCCATGAAATATATACTAATTCAGCATATACTTAGATACACTACATATGCAAATCTAAATAATCGATTCAATGCTAAAAAAATTTGACCCCCGACCCGCCCCACGTGAATTCCAAATAATTTTAATTATTATGGGCACCACATAAACACTTGGTGTTTCGTCAATCTCAACCATCATAAAATAAATTTAAAAATGCCACATTGAATTTTGGTCACAATTCAATATAGTTTGTCGTTACGAATGAATTAATTCCACGTTTTTTTACAGATTTTTATGACAGCAATATACGACTCCAACTTCATATGCTTGGATTGTTGCCGATATGGTTATAAAAAGCTGTTTTTCAGGAAATTTAGACCAAGTTTCACTTTCCTCCAGGGGCACACTGTCAAGCATATTTGCCTCGGTCACTGAACAGTCCATCTTTGTCCTGAACCGATTGAGATGAAGTGAACCGTGCCATGGTTCAGGTTTCCACAACATCCTTTGAACATTACTATTCCGCAGTTCGGTTTGACTGTGATGAGTTAACGTCATGGACTTGTAGCTTTTAAATTTTTATGATAGAGAATCAATTCCAAAAAGTCTATTGAGAAAATGTGAAAAGAATCTCTCAAGTTCGGTGTTTCTCAATGTTCAAGGCAGTTCAACCTGGACTATAGAACTAGAAATGCGTAATAATGACATTATTTCGCTGTTGAAAGTCTGGTGGGAATTCACATAGCCTTACTCCATTGATCATATTCCCCTCATAGTTTTTTAATATAAAGGGGACTGCTTTTTTCGCCTAATATTATTAAATCAAAGTGCTTCGAAGATATTATGATGGTGTACAATTGTGAAAAAATGTAATCACTAATTAAACTAAGCAAGCAATTCTATTAAATTGTGTACATTCCAAAGGACACTCAATATGTGCATGAAGTCAATTGAACATCGGCATGGTGCCTATGTTTTATTAAATGAGATTAGGCTAGACTAATATGGAGTTGCAAAATTACCACACCACATCATTCAATTTCACTCCCCAGCAAGGGCATTTTAGTATATTAAAAAAAATAGCTATATGGACTAGTCGCATGATGATATGAGAAAAGGTAATTGAGATATGAAGAACAGAAAAGTGTGGTAACAAATCATACAGGGGAGAGGGGAGTAAAGAAAGTTCTGCTCATGGATCAAGTTAGGCCCAGTTGCGAAGAAGGTCGCATGCATGCTGGCAACAGACTAGGGCACGTCTCGATCATGCATTAGGCCCCGTCCCGGTCATGAATCACAGGCTCTGTATAGTTGTGGCTTGATTCATTCTTTCCCTTTTTCAATTGCATGAAACTTATCCGTTTTCTTTGTCAATCTCGGCATCCCCACCTTCCACAAATGTCTTGATTCGAACTTTTGCTTAAGGTTATCCAAGGAATCATGCCTGGGTCCATGCCATTATGGTTGGAAGGAGGGAGGGCCCGGGCTTAAAAAGGGCTTTCGGACTTGACCTTCAAAATCGAAATGGGCCAAGGCTTTGCGTGCATGCTAGGAGGGTCTTATTGAGAACCACATTAATCCATACCGTGAGGATTTCAAATACTTATATGAAAATTTTCAATCAGGTTGATCTGGTCAACAAAATTCTGTGACTTTATCTAAAAAAAAATTCCGCAGTTCCTAAATATGGAAGAATGCTGTTAAAGGATGAGAACATGAGAATAACTTCTTCTTTTTTGTTAGAAATTAGTCGTAAACTTTTAAATAGTCATAAAAAAATATGGATTTTGGAGACATTCTAACTAACCATTATGGTTGAGGAGAAGATAAAACAATTTCAAATGTTCGTTATGAACTGAGTTTTTTTCCCCTCATTTAAAGGGATGGTTTGAGGGACTTTTGGTCAACAAATCTATGAAAACTTGAAAGATAATACATGAAAAGTTAAGGCTTATTCTCAACTAATGGTCAACGTTAATTAGAAATAAAGGTTTGAGTTAGCCCAAGTCTAATATGTCAGTTTGCGGAAGATTATCAGAAATTGCTCTTTATATGTATGTAAATGTATCACGTGACCATTTTATATTTTATTCAGTGTTTTTCTTAAATTCTAATTTGGAATTTTATGTTATTCTGAAATTTAAAGTCAATAAAGAGAGAAGTTTCCAATTGATTATTGCGTTAGAAGAACAAAATGGAACATTTGCCAATTTATGACTTAATTAAATCTCTGTATGATAAAAAAGAACACTTACCGACTAAGCAGTTGAATCAAAGGGTAGGGCCTGCAAAAAAGCATTCAAGTGAACAGAAGGATGCGGAGGTAAATCTTCCTTACGTAACACAATGCATAAAGGTCAAACATTTAGAACCCTTATTCTTTTTTTTTTTTAACAACTTAGAACCCTTATTCTATACTTTCGTTTTCTATGACATTTTTATTAAAATTATTATTTCCAAAATAGCAGCCATGCATTATTACAAAAGTCCAAGGATTGAATCATTCATGCAAAAATAGGGTCCACATGTATTCTTTTGTCGGATAGAGCTTTGTTACTGGAAAAAAAGCTATGTAGAAATAGCAGCCATGCATTATTACAAAAGTCCAAGATTGAATCATTCATGCAAAAATAGGGTCCACACGTATTCTTTTGTCGGATAGAGCTTTGTCACTGGAAAAAAAAGCTATGTAGAAATAGCAGCCATGCATTATTACAAAAGTCAAAGATTGAATCATTCATGCAAAAATAGGGTCCACACGTATTCTTTTGTCGGATAGAGCTTTGTCACTGGAAAAAAAAAGCTATGTAGAAATAGCAGCCATGCATTATTACAAAAGTCCAAGATTGAATCATTCATGCAAAAATAGGGTCCACACGTATTCTTTTGTCGGATAGAGCTTTGTCATTGGAAAAAAAGCTATGTAGAAATAGCAGCCATGCATTATTACAAAAGTCCAAGATTGAATCACTCATGCAAAAATAGGGTCCACACGTATTCTTTTGTCGGATAGAGTTTTGTCACTGGAAAAAAAAAAAAGCTATGTAGAAATAGCAGCCATGCATTATTACAAAAGTCCAAGATTGAATCATTCATGCAAAAATAGGGTCCACACGTATTCTTTTGTCGGATAGAGCTTTGTCACTGGAAAAAAAAAAAAAAAAGCTATGTAGAAATAGCAGCCATGCATTATTACAAAAGTCCAAGATTGAATCATTCATGCAAAAATAGGGTCCACACGTATTCTTTTGCCGGATAGAGCTTTGTCATTGGAAAAAAAAGCTATGTAGAAATAGCAGCCATGCATTATTACAAAAGTCCAAGATTGAATCATTCATCCAAAAATAGGGTCCACACGTATTCTTTTGTCGGATAGAGCTTTGTCACTGGAAAAAAAGGCTATGTACTTTTCAGGCCAAAAAATGCAATAATGTGAATAGGCATTAGACAGTGGGGTGTCCCATCTAGCTCCTCCTCGAGTCCACCTTAAATAAAGACGCTTTATAAAAAAGATAAAAATTTGAAAGCGTTGATAATTCCTAAATAGCTTAGCTTAAGCAGCATCACACACAAAATATTTTTGCTACAATGTGGAAATAAACCAATAGATTAATGATAAGCCAAGTTGTTTATTGATGGGAAAAAAAATGGGGTTGGTAGGCAATTTTCATTTTTGCAATTGAAATCGCTTCTGTTTTGTTTTGTACCTCTGTTGTGGTGAGTTTGTTTTGGCATACTCGTGTAATGGTCTTGTTTCATATGGGTCATGTCGCTTGTTGGTAGGGGTGTTGGGGCTTGATTCTACTCGCTGCTGTATCCCATCAACCCTTTTGTTTAAGTCGAACGTTTAAGCTAAAGATTTAGTGACTTGGGGCTTTAGCCGTTCGACCAAGCACCGATGCCATTTATCTAAGAACAAACAACGCCGTTTCATGTTATTTTAGTCCACGTCACACCATTGCCATTACATGTAAGCTATGATTGCATTGTCACGTGAGATAAATTAAACAAAACTTTGGTTGAGAGGACTTGATTACACTTTTCCTCAAAGTGTTGGGACAAAATTTATTCAATTAAAAAGTTTAGGGCTTCACTACATTCTATATAATAGGTTTTAGACTAATCGTGCAATTTTCCAGCAATAGTTACACTCCAGCAGCCCGTACTTTGATGAAAATAGAAGATTCTTGAGTATGTTTACCCATTAATCACGACGAAATCATAAATTCATACATTTCTTAACTATACGGGTAAAATGATAATTTGCACTTGTCAATTTTGATCCTCTAATTTAATGTCCTCCCTTCGTGGCAAAACTCTATTTCCACATGTTAAAAATTTTACTCTATTATAATAATTAGATAGAGTGGTATTAGGGCAATATTTAAGTTCAACGTGCATCATTTGGGCGAAAAATGATGTAATATAAAGAGTGAGATCATTTGGGCTCATGAGGACTGGATTCATGCAATTAAACAACCGTTTTGTTTCTTCAAAATTTGGTTCTGAAAGGCAACAAGGAACACCATTCACTCATGCGTGATGGAGTTTCCTAAGCCATGGTTATGGTCAAGGTGAAGCTGATCTTTTCTATTCTTCTTATTTTTACAACCATTTGAGTCGAAATAACTCATCTTTTTCAAGTACTTCTATTTTTTAAATGGTAATGACTTCTCAGTCTAGAGTTTAGAGTACACTTGCGTCTAGCCAAGCACCAATCTAGGTAAAAGTTTATAATTTTTTACGCACATACCGTTTGAATATTATCAAGAAAGAGTTATATTACAACTAAAAGAAATAATTTATAAAAGTGATGTGAATAAGCTGGGGTCTGGCTAAAGCATCGTTTTGTCAAGCATTTCCAAATGAACTATTTTTAGCAGGATTCAATTAGCCGGCACATTTGAATCAGAGCGTTCATTTTTTAAAGTGGTGATGTAGCCATCTTTTGAGAGATTCGTGGAAAGATCCCAAGCTTAATTCATTGATGGCATGTCTCCAAATTTGAAATCTTGCCTCGTATTTTAGTTTGTGTGTAGCTCGAGTTTTCACTACAACTTTACTTGAGATTACGTTATCTACCCCCACGTACGATCTAAGAGCACAAATTTTGATAGGTTAAGATTGATTATTTACAAATTATGCAATCTATTGTATAGTTCGGGGTGCTGATTATAAATTTTGAAACTAGCAAATACTACCAAGTGTCGTGAGCATACATACATCTTTTGTCTTCTTTCATTCTGTATGTTTATATTATTGTAGTTCATTTGTATTCATACATTGCTTGTTGAAATATGCATGCAAACACTTCCCTTTGGATTGTTCAAGGTAAATATTGAGTAAAATAATAATTTTGCACCTCCTATTAATTCACATGGATCATAAAGGGCGAAGTTAAAATCCATCACTTCTTGTCAAAAAAATAAAGGACTGAAATGCATTTACCTTATTCTTTGCCATGCCCAATGTTGTCCGCTCATGTAAGGGTCAATAATAAAAGAGGGACTAAAACAGATCGAGAAGATACAATAATTTGAATAGAAAATTGACAGTGGGGAGTCCCATCTGATATTGCTAGTATGAGTACCTAGAGGGGGGTGAATAGGTATATAAAAGATTTTTCTTCAACAATTGCACAATACTAGACAGTTGATGGATTTGAGACAAATGATAATCAAAGTAAAACTGAGAGAAGAGAAAATTGAACACGCGGTTTATAGTGGTTTGGCTTATATCAAGCCTACGTCCACTCTTCTTCACTGATAGCCTATTGGCTGGATTCCACTTATGAACAAAAGAGAAGTTATAAGACGGTTTTTGCCTTGATTCCACAGTGTAGATGTTCTACCACACCTCCTCAAGATTTCTCACAAATATAGACTCTCTTTTGTATACAAGTATTCGCTCAAAGGAATTGTCTAAACAAAAAGGAGCTTCAGACTTTGGAATTCATCTATCGCACACACCTTGAACAACTAAGACCGTCTTCCTTATATACTCATTTATGCCATCATACCCGTAAGACTTACCAAAGGAATTCCTCCAATCTACCCGTTGGACGGAATCAATTAGGAAGATTGTTCAAGCTATTAAAGGAACGTGTTGATAGCCCATCAATCATGTTCGCCCATACAATGAGGATCTCGGTTTCCATAAGCAGAACCTTCCAATAATATTTAAGCAATCACCGGATCTTTAATTTATCGAGTCAATCTTCGATCAATCAAAGGACTCCGTTATGTCTTCTCCAGCCACGAGATCTTCTCCAGTTGATAAGGTCAAATCCTTAACGAAACATCCAGTTCTAGATAACCTTTCTTCAACGGATTAGAGGCACAACGATGAGGATAGACTTTGAGTCCTGACGGATGTCGGAGGTCTTCGACTTTAAATAGAAGTCGCAAGCCTTCAGACTAGATCGATAAACGTTTTGTCAACTTCAAAACACTTCAAGAAGATTTCTCCAACAATCTCCCTTTTGATGGTGACAAAACTTTCCTGCAGATTTGGATATCTTTGACCTGCAAAACATTTCTCAAACACATATGCATATCTTATAGATATAAATGGCTAAAAGAATAACACTAGAATCTGCAACCACAAAAAATAGGTTAGTCTAGTATATGATGAAGCCATCCATAAGATATCAATATTAGTTAATAGAAGCAGTCAAGTCCAAGTCTAGTTCAGTTCTCATCCAGACACAAAACAAAGTCAAACAGAGTTCAAACAACAAAACAATCCAACAAACAGTTAAAAGTTTAATGATTGAAAGTTTTTGTTCAAATCTTGCATCTCTCTCCCCCTTTTTGTCATCATTAAAAAGGATGAGATGAAGTCAAGATTGCTTGGGAACGTGGACAAGCTGGAAATCTTCCATAGACTGAACGATGCCTTCCAGCCTTTTAAAGTCTTCCTTTAGTTGTGCAATCTCCTCACTCTTGGCATTGGCCTGATTCTGAACAGAGAGGGCTTGCATCTTATCATTCAATGAACAAGAAGAAGCTTGACCTTCATTCTTCAAGCTTTGAACTTCGCATCCCAAGGCATAAATTTGACCTCGCATCTCCAAGAGAATATCCATGATTCTGCGAAAATCTGCTCCATTATCAGTCTGAGTACTTGCTTCGGCTCGATCTGATGGAGTAAATGCAGACGATGGTAGATCAACATAATCTCGAAGGTTTGGCGATGAAACTTCATGACCTTCCTCTGGAAATTGAGAGGCATAAACATCATCTGGGTCTGCAGGTGAGCGACTGACTCCTTCACTTGCATCAGGATATGAAGACTTCACTCCTTTCTCCTGATCTCCCCCTGTTTCCATGCCTTCATGTGGAGAAGAGTGTTCCTCAGGTTCTCCTTATTCTCTTCTTTCTTCTTCAGGTCTTTCCTCCTCTGCTTCTTTTTCAGCTTCTCTTTCTTCTTCTTCCTTCTCCTCTGCTTATTTTGTCATTTGTTCCGATTCTTTCTGTGGAACAGGACGACTTAAATTCTTCAAAGCCAATGCAGAGATGGTGATGTCTTCATCATCATCTTCATCCTCAACGAGGAGAGCTCTTCTTCTCTTGGATGGAGCAACCATGGGCTCCTTCCCTTTTCTTTTAGCTGCAGAAGAGATTTGATGAGATTTGGCGGGAGTCTTCTCCTTGAATTTCTCCAACTCCTTGCTCAGTTCCTTCAGACGCATTTTGGTCACCATTTTCAGTCCTACCACCATATGATCGCATGGTCGAACACAAAAGATTTGTGGAGGCTGAATATTCAGATGTCTGAATAACTTCGTAACAAGGCTTGGGTAAGGGAGTTGACCTCCGTCCTTCATCATTGCTCTATACATGTGAAACATAACATTGTGAGGGAGAGAAAACCTTTTTCCAAAGAGAATGGCATACATCAGCTTGGCCTCTGAACTTGAAACATCAGTCTTGGAAGTTGATTTCGGTCGGAGGCAATTAATCACAATCTTGTGAAGCAAGATGTTGAATGCACCCATCCTTAAGTAGGTGATCTTTTCATCTGTTCTCCTGTCCTTCACCAGTTCAAGTGTGGCCCGAGCAATGGAAACTTTGATTGGTTGATATCTTCCTCTTTCAACTTCTAACACATCTGCCAGCATATTCATATCCACAACATAGTCTTGGTCTTTAACGCTGAAAGAGAATCTATTCGCATCCAAAAAGTTAAGATTTGAATAGAAATATGCAGTTAATTCAGCATAAGCCTCTGTAGTGTCAGAGCAGAACTTTTCAAATTGAAGATAACTGAACTTTTCCGTCAAGTTCATATTCACAGCATCCAGAAAATCAAAATCCACACTCCTATGGTTTATTACCCCACGTTTCAGCAATTTCGAGTACAGATCCTTTTGCTCCTTTGATCTGAACAAATCTCCCATTTTTCCTTGATTTTCAACCGCAACACCCATTTTCGGTTGAAATTGACTGTATAATTTGTCATCATCATTCCCATCTACAGGATTCGGCCCCTAGTCACGAGGATCACTTGGGATATTTGCAAGGGTTTCCTCAGCCACCCCTTTTCGAGCAATTCCCAAACTTTCCATTTTTCGCAGAAAGATATATTCGTTCCCATGTCCTTTTTTTTTTAAGAAAATCATCAATGTAGTTCAAAGGAGTACGAATTCCTTTTAAGGCACGATATAACTGGTAATTATAAGCGGGCTTTTGAACTCTTACGAGTGGTGCATCCTCGATGATTTCTTCCGTTGTTGATGATCAACGCCTTGAGGACTAGATGGAGGAGAATGACGCCGCCGAGAATGTGTGTGGGCTCGCTTGCTTTCATTCGGAGACACTTCTTCTTCAGTAAGATCGAAGTGCGTAGGCCCTCACTCATTCGTCGTGGTCCTGCTTGCGATTCTCGAAGACTTTCTTGAAGATGACATCATTCTCGTTTTTGGAAGATTCGCTTGACTTTCCAGGAAAGATGACAACTTTTGAAGATTAAACAAAGAAGAAAAACGGGAATGGAGGATCGATGCTTTCTAGGGTTTTTTGAGAGAAAAGTGAAGAGGAATCGACAGTGCACGATCGGTTAAAAAGAGGGATAAACGAACCGTCACAAAGGAAATAAAAAATGCCTTTTCAAAATAACTGTCTTTTTCCGTAAAAATAGCTATTTCAAAAATAACTTCCTTTTTGAAAATGAAACGATGCAATAATTACGCCAATTAAATATAGCAACAATTAAAACACAGTCTGATGATCGTACCTTTTCAAGATGAGATTTAAGAGAGAAAGACTTACAGTCTGACGGTCGTACCAAGACTATCTTAAAGATAAAGTCTTGTAAGTCTGAGTCTGAAAGTCTTTAGACTTTGATATCCTCATACCTCAAATTGTTGAGTCTGGAACGGATATATTCAAATTGATTTTTCTCCAAAGGCTTTGTGAATATATCCGCTAGTTGGTTCTTTGAGTCAACAAATTGAATTGAAACATCTCCATTTTGAACATGGTCTCTAATAAAGTGATGTCGAATCTCTATATGCTTTGCTCTTGAGTGGAGAATTGGATTTTTGGTGAGGTTGATAGCGCTGGTGTTGTCGCAATTAATCGTTGTGCATGAGTCTTCAATTTCAAAGTCTCTTAGCTGTTGTTTTATCCATAGAATTTGCGAACAGCAGCTTCCAAGGGCTATATACTTTGCTTCTGTTGTTGAAAGGGACACAGTTCTTTGTTTCCTTGAAAACCAAGACACTATCCTGCTTCCAAGCAACTGGCAAGTTCCCGAAGTGTTTTTTCTATCAACTCTGCAACCGGCCAGATCTGCGTCTGAATATCCCAGAAGATTAAAGTCTCCCTTCTTAGGATACCAAAGACCGATGCTTGATGATGAAGCAACGTATTTAATGATGCGTTTCGCAGCACTGAGATGGGATTCTCTAGGATCTTATTGAAACCTAGCACAGATGCAAACACTCAACAAGATGTCAGGTCTAGAAGCAGTAAGATAAAGGAGTGAACCAATGATGCTCCTATACAGCTTTTGATCAACTTTCTTCCCTTCTTCATCTTTGTCTATCTTCAAAGAACTTGACATCGGTATGTCAGTCTTTTTGCACTTTTCCAGTTCAAACCTTTTGACAAGATCATTAACATATTTTTCTTGATAAATAAAAGTTCCTTCCTTCAATTGTTTTACTTGAAGACCAAGAAAGAATGTTAAATCTCCCATCATACTCATTTCAAACTCATCCTGCATAGACTTAGAAAATTTCTTGCACAGATTTTCATTAGAGGATCCGAAAATAATGTCATCCACATATATTTGAACAAGTAAGAAACTTTTGTTTTCCTTTTTGATAAATAAAGTCGTATCTACTTTACCTTTGACAAAACCATTTTTTATTAAGAACTTACTCAATCTGTCGTACCAAGCTCGAGGTGCTTGCTTTAAACCATACAAAGCCTTTTTCGCCCAAGACCGAGTCGGCTTCTTTGGGTCTTCAAACCCGGGGGTTGTTCCACATAAACTTCCTCATGGATAAATCCATTTAGGAAGGCGCTTTTGACGTCCATTTGGAATAACCTGAAATTCTTATAACAAGCAAACGCAAGTAATAGTCGAATAGCTTCTAACCTTGCTACTGGAGTGTAAGTCTCATCATAGTCTATTCCTTCTTCTTGCGTATATCCCTTGGCTACGAGTCTTGCTTTGTTTCGTACGACTTTTCCTTTCTCATTCATCTTGTTTCTAAACACCCATTTAGCTCCAATAACTGTTTTACCTTTTGGTTTGGATGTCAATTCCCAGACATCATTAATGTTGAACTGTCTGAGCTCTTCTTGCATAGCTTCAATCCAGCTTTCATCATATAAAGCTTCTTCTATGCTCTTTGGTTCAATTTCAGAAATGAGAGCTACAGCACTAGACTCTTCTCCCCTTTTTGATCTGGTGCGAGTTCCTTCATTAATTTCGCCGATAATAAGATCTTTGGGATGACTGGACTTATGCTTCCAGTTACTTGTTGATTTGTCTGGTTGATGATCTCTCTCTTTGTTTGGATATTCACGAACAACCTGATGCTGGTTTTCCAGAGTTTGAGATGCTTCTTGAGTTGTAAGCTTTAGAAGGTCTGGAGCAGGTTCAGACTCTTCTTGATGAGTCTGACTTGATTCATCTTGCGTTGAGTCTTGAAATTTGACATTCATTGACTCCTCTACATACTGGCTCTTCTTGTTATAGACTCTGAAGGCTTTGCTTGATGTAGAATATCCAAGGAAGATACCTTCATCTGATCTTTCTTCAAACTTACCAACTCGATCTTTTGCATTTTTCAATATAAAACATTTGCAACCGAATACATGAAAGTATGAAACAACAGGCTTCTTATCTTTGAATAACTCATAAGGGGTTTTCTCTAGAATAGGTCTTAAGAAGACTCTATTGATGATATAGCATGCTATTGAAACAGCTTCAGCCCAAAATCGTGAAGAAATCTTACTTTCAATTAAAAGAGTTCTAGCCATTTCTTGAAGAGATCTGTTCTTTCTTTCCACAACTCCATTTTGCTGAGGAGTATATGGAGAGGAGAACACATGATTAAAGCCAGATTCATCACAAAATTTTGTAAAATCTTGATTTTCAAATTCACCTCAATGATATGTTCTTATACTAGAGATAACACATCTTTTTTCATTTTGAACCTTTTTAGCAAACTTTTCAAAATACGAGAAGGTTTCGGACTTACTTGCAAGGAAATATACCCAAGTAAAACGGGAGTAATCGTCCACAATTACTAGGCAATATTTCTTACCTCCAATACTCGTGTTCGGTTGGTCCGAAGAGATCCATATGCAGCAACTGTAGTACATGATTAGTAGAGACATGATTTATTGGTTTAAATGAATTTCTTACCTGCTTTCCCAGAATACATGGAGTGCATGGATCAGTCTTTTGATAAGGTAATTTGGGTAGTCCTCGAATAAGCTGCTTTGATGAGATTTTGGCTAATTGCTTCATGTTGACATGACCAAGCTTTCTGTGCCATAAGCTTGCTTCGTCTTGAATTGAGATAAAACATTGCGATTCATTTGGTTTCACATCCAGAAGATAGATGTTTCCATGTCTTTGACCCATGAAAGACTGAGTAGAGTCTTTACTGATTCCAGAACATATTCCTTCTTGAAAGAAGATCTTGAAACCAATATCACACAATTGACTAATGCTAAGAAGATTGTAATTGAGTCCTTCCACTAAGGAAACATTGCTTATTGAGAGATTTCCAATTTTCACAGTTCAAAATCCCACAATACTTCCTTTGCTGTTTCCTCCAAACGAAACTTTTCCACCATTTACTTGAGCAAGCTTTATAAAACAATTTGAGTCTCCTGTCATGTGTCTTGAGCATCCACTGTCAAGATACCACTTTACCTTTTTCTTGACGGCGACCTGCATTTAAAATAAAGTCTCAATCTTTCTTTGGTACCCAAACTTTCTTGGGTCCTTTGGTGTTAGTAACATAAGCAGTATTAGCCCATATTTTCTTAACAGGTTTCCAAACCATAGGACACTCTTTTTCAAAGTGATCGGACAGTTGCACTTTGAACATTTGAGAGCATTTCTACCTACTGCATTTTACAAAAACTTTCTTGAAATGATTTTTGTAAGCCTCTCTCGAGAGTCTTTTCTTAATTCTTTCTTTTACTTTAGGAAAATCAATCAAGGGAATTGTTTTCGCTGTCATACCTAGACCGGACTTATTGAAGTAAGGTCTTTGAATTTGAAAAGAATTTTTTCAAGTTTTTCAGACCCTATTGAAAATTTCTTTGAAATATTTGATAAGTCTGTTTTTAAAAGAGCATTTTCTTTTAAAATATTATCTTCATTTTCTTTAAGAGTGGAAACAGTCAAGTCTAGACTTTTAACTCTTTCTACTAAAACATTTTCCTTTTGTTTTAGAGCTGAGTTTTCCTTTTTCAGTTCGGAAATTCTTTTGAGAGAAGTCTTAAGACTAAAACACAGTTCATCAATGTATTTAGAAACTTTGACAGAATTTTAAAATTACTTGCCTCAAATTCACCGTCCCGAGTCGATCCAGAGTCCGAGTCGATTGTGCCATCGACATAGATTGGCATATTCATTATCACTTTCTTCACACTCAGTATCACCAGGGTTTCGGCTTTGAGAGAGCTTTTCGAAATTTTTCAGCTTTTCTCTCTTCTTCTTCGAGAAGAGGACAGTTGGGTCGATGTGTCCCTTTTTCTTACATTCAAAAGCAGACTACATCTTTGTTTGGTTCTTCATCATCACAGACTTGGTCTCTCATTGTCTTTGAAAGCTTTGTTTCTTCGAGTTGAATCTTCTTCCTTTTCTATTCGTTTTCGAATCTTCTTATCATGAGAGCAAGCTCCTCATCGTCCATATCATCTTTAGAATCTGTATCATCAGAATCATCAATTGATTTTATTGCAATGGATTTCTTACCTTTTGGATCTTCATCTTCATTGATATGTTCCACTTCATAAGATCAAGAGTTCCAATCGCCTCGTCGACGAGATAGTGGCATAATTCTTTCGTCTCTCTTATCGAAGTCTTTATGTGATTCCAATCCTTGGAGAGTCCACGCAGTAGCTTGTTTACCTTCATGGGATCGAAGTTGGTTGACCTTGATTTTCAAGACCATTCACAATATCTCGTAAAACGACTAAACATGTCGTTATAGATTCTCCTGGTTTCATTCGAAGGCTTCGTATTGACCGAGAAGAATGTTGATTCTTGTTTCCTTCACTCGATCTGTTCCTTCATAGGTGATATGCATCTGTCCCAAACTTCTTTTGCTGTAACACAAGAAGATATTATATTATATTCAGTTGGTGACAAAGCACAATATAAGGAGTAAATTGCTTTTGCATTGAGTGCTTGTCTCTTGATTATCTCTTCCTGAGTCATTTCGCTGGTCTCATCAGTTTCTTTTCCTCTTTCAGATACTGATGCAGTGGTAGGAGTAATTCCTTTTTCTACAACGTCCCATTCCAGAGGATCCTTTGATCGTAGGAAAGCTTTCATCTTGTTCTTCCAGATGTTGTAATCCTTTCCATCAAAGTAGGGTGGTCTGGTATTGCTTTGCCCTTCCATCGCCCCTGGTGCTAGCATACTAGCCATGGATCTTTTTTACGAAGTAAAACACTTCAAATAAAGTAAGTACACAGGCTCTGATACCAATTGATATTGCTAGTATGAGTACCTAGAGGGGGGTGAGTAGGTATATAAAAGATTTTTCTTCAACAATTGCACAATACTAGACAGTTGATGTATTTGAGACAAACGATAATCAAAGTAAGACTAAGAGAAGAGAAAATTGAACACGCGGTTTATAGTGGTTCGGCTTATATCAAGCCTACGTCCACTCTTCTTCACCGACAAATTGGCCTATTGGCTGGATTCCACTATGAACAAAAGAGAAGTTATATCACGCTTTGCCTTAATTCCCAAAGTGTAGATGTTCTACCACACCTCCTCAAGATTTCTCACAAATATAGACTCTCTTTTGTATACAAGTATTCGCTCAAAGGAATTGTCTAAACAAAAAGGAGCTTCAGACTTTGGAATTCATCTATCGCGCACACCTTGAACAACTAAGACCATCTTCCTTATATACTCATTTATGCCATCATACCCGTTGGCACTTACCAAAGGAATTCCTCCAATCTACCCGTTGGACGGAATCAATTAGGAAGATTGTTCAAGCTATTAAAGGAACGTGTTGATAGCCCATCAATCATGTTCGCCCATACAATGAGGATCTCGGTTTCCATAAGCAGAACCTTCCAATAATATTTAGGCAATCACCGGATCTTCAATTTATCGAGTCAATCTTCGATCAATCAAAGGACTCCGTTATGTCTTCTCCCACCACGAGATCTTCTTCGGTTGATAGGTCAAATCCTTAACGAAACATCCAGTTACGGATAACCTTTCTTCAACGGATTAGAGATCGTCAATGAGGATAGACTTTGAGTCTTGAGTGCGGGCTGTCCAGAAGGTCTTCGACTTTAAAATAGCGAGTCTATGACGCCTTCGACTCAGATCGATAAACATTTTGTCAACTTCAAAACACTTCAAGAAGATTTCTCCAACACCATCTATCTCCCTCTCGTGAATACCTTTAATAAAGACGCTTTTATAAAAAGCTGAAAAGACTAAAGGATGGAATTACTCGTAGACAATCAATTTTGTCTATTAGCTATGGAATGGAGGCCAGAAATTATCAATAGTCACTGTTTAAGCAAAGGAACAATGATGCCGAGAGTCACCCACTTCTACACTAAGAAATCAATTGGTGTTTAGTTTAGACCTAAACTAAGGTTAAGATGCCCAACTCCATTAATATTTGGATAGTTTTAGAAATATTTAGAATATTTCCTCTGAAGATTAAATGACCAGAGATGACGTTGACAAAAATCTAGAAATTACTGAAAATGAAATGACTAAAGATGGCTACATAAAACCCACCCATGGGCAACATAGATGGTGTGCATGCTCTCCCTCATCGCCGAGGTCGAGGGTTCGAACCCTCTCGTTGCATTTCATGACTTAAGTGGGGGTCCTAAGAGTAGATTACTGGCCAGCCCCCCGAGGTTTTACATCTACATAGTGGTTAGCGACGACATCCGACGGTGCCACCGGGCATTGGTGGGCGGTGTGATCCCGTAAGGGAGTCTCTGGCGGTTCCTTGGTTACCAAAAAAAAAAAAAAAAAAAAGATGGCTACATAAAGGAATAAAAAAGGCTAGAGTTTAATTTGATTCATTTTCTCTTGATGACTTAAGGAAACATCCTAAATATACAGTCTGCATCAATCTCCTATTACTCTCTTGTGGTTTGTGTTTTTATTAAAGTTCTTAATCGTTGGATCTCTCCTTTTGAAAATCAACCCGTTGATAATAAAAAAATTCAGAAAAAAGTTGCTATGTTTCTATAACCAAAATTTAAAGATCGTCATGTCAAGAACCAAAATCAAACGAAATTGTAATGCTTAGTTATAATGACTCATCACGTATTTCTCTTTACCACCCCCGAATAAAAACAACAAAGACATTATCGTGGCCCATTTATTTAAATAAATCTGGAATTTGACCCTTCAGTAAAAAGTCCTGCTGTTCTGAAAAGAAATCATGATTCTATTAGTTATGATTGGACTAATGTGTCAGATAAATCAAGTGAAACTTGTCCATAAAGACTTTATTACAATTTTCCTCAAAGGATTAAGACTAAATTGGTTTAATTAAAAAATTTAATACTTCATTACATTATGTATAATAAGTTTTAGACTGATTGAGCAATTTTTCCTGCAATAGTAAAACTCCAGCAGCCCGTACTTTGACGAAAATAGAACATTCTTGTGTATGTCTCCCCATTAATCACGATAGAATCTTAATCTCATACATTTCTTTATTACAAGAGTAAAATGATAATTTGCGCTTGTCAAGTTTGATCATCTAATTTTTATGTCCTCCCCTTGTTGCGAAACTCTATTTCCACATGTTAAAAACTCTAAGCTATTCAAATAATTAGATAGAGTGGTATAAGGGCAATATTTAAGTTCAACATGCATCATTTGGGTCTCAAGTGAAAATGACATAATACAAAGAGCGAGATCATTTTGATTCATGTGGACTAGGTTCATCTAGTTACAAAACCGTTTTGTTTCTTCAAATTTGGTTCTGAAAGGCAATAAGGAACTTCATTCGCTCAAGCGTGTGATGGAGTTTCTTAAGCCATGGTTAATTGGTTGTGGTCAAAGGTGAAGCTGATCTTTTCTATTCTTCTTATTTTTACAACCGTCTGAGTCGAAATAACTCATCTTCTTCAAGTACTCCTATTTTTCAAATTGTAATGTCTTCTCAATCTGGAGTTTATAGTACATTAGTGTCTAGCCAAGCACCAATCAAGGTAAAAGTTTATAATTTATTACGCGCATATTGTTTGAATATTATCGAGCAGATATATGTATATGACAACTAAAAGAATTGATTTATAAAAGTGATGTGAATAAGCAAACAATCGCATCATTTTGTCAATCATCTTCAGATGCATTATCTTAGCAGGATTCACTTAGCCACCACATTTGAATAAAAGTATTCATTTTTCAAAGTGGTGATGTAGCCATCTTTTTTAAGAGATTCATGGAAAGATCCCAAGCTCAATTCGTCAGTGGCATGTCTCCAAATTTGAAATCTTGCCTCGTATTATAGCTTGTTTTTAGCTTGAGTTTCCACTTTGTTTTCTTTTATCCCTTTTGCACGCGGCTTAGACTTCAGACTACGTTATGTATGGTCTAAGAGCACAAATTTTGATAGGTTAAGATTAATTACTTACAGATTACGGAACCTATTGTATAGTTTGGAGTGCTGATTATAACTTTTGAAACTAACAAATACCACCAAAAGCCGAGAATAATTACGTGGGCAGACGGTTCCCTTTGAAATATTCATGGTATATAGTGAGGGAAATAATAATTTTGCAACTTTTATTAATTTAGATAAATCGTGGAGGGCTAAGTTAAGGATCCATCACATCTCGTCAAAAAACAAAAAAAATAGATGAGTAAATTGCATGTATCTTCTTCTCTCCCATGCCTGACGTTGTCAACTCATATAAGGGTCGATAATGAAAGAGTGACTTAAACAGGTTCGGAAGATGTGATAATTCGAATAGACATTTGCTGCTAGGTGTCCCATCTATCTCCCTCTCGAGTCCACCTTTAATAAAGAAACTTTTTGAAAAAAGCCAAAAAGACCAAAGGATGCAAGTACTTGTGGACAATCAATGTTTGTCCATTAGTGGTGAAGGAAAGGATGGTGACTTGAAATTGTCGATGGTCACTGTTCAAGCAAAGGAATAATAATGCAGAAAATCATCCATTTCGTCACTGAAGTAACCTATCGGTGTTCAGCTGAGGCCAAAACCAAGGATAAGTCACCGAGCTCCATCATCTGTGTTAGAAATATTTAAAATATTTCCTTTGAAGATGAAATGACCGAAGATGGTCTTGACAAGTAGAAGTTACTGAAAATGAGATGACTAAAAATGACAGCATAAATGAATAAAAACTAAGATTTAATTTGATTCATTGTTTCTTGATGACTTAGGAAATATCCTATATGTCTCTAAAATTCTATACCAATCTCCTCTTTCTTCCTCGTGGTTTGTCTCTTTGTTAAAGTTCTAAATGGTTGGATCTCTGAATCTTAGCCGATGATAATCAAATATTTCATAAAAAAAGCTGCTGTGTTTCCATCACCAAAATCTAAAGATCATTGTGTCAAGAACCAAAATCTGGCGTGCCATAAAATGAATATGTAATTCACAATTATAAAGACTCATCACATATTTCTCTTTATCACCCTCAAATTAAAACAACGGATACATTATCGTAGCCCATTTATTCCAATAAATTTGGAGTTAGACCCCTTGGTAAAAAGGCTTGTTGTTCTTAAAATAAATCATAATATTGTACTGCCATTAAAATTCACTGGAGAGGAAGAGTGTGAAAACAACTTCAAGTCACCGCTAATACAACTGGCATTTGACACCAAGGACTATGCTGTATTACTTATTAGTGTGTCCATCTTCACTTTCCCGGTACCAAACTTTGACTTTGAAACAATGATATGAGATATTAAAGCTGTCGGTGAAAATAAAATTGAACTTTTTATCCTGCAAAAAGGTTAGCTCTCAAAGAAGATCACAATATATTTCACTTATATTTCTATCCGCATCTTCTTATTAGGGGTGATGTTTCCCAATAGATATGTTTCAAAACAAAAATTTGGAATCTGCTTTGTCAAAATCGATTTCCTATTTTTAAAATCATGAATTGAAGTGATCGACCCTATAATGGCTTGAAGCCACATTAGCTAGTTCTAGGGTCGATCTAGGAATTAGTCTCTCTCTTTTCTTAATCTTTTTATTTGATTGCTCTATCATATTCATTATTTTTGCAAAAGTTTTCAATTAGGAAATCAGCCTACTTATGTTGAAATGTTCAACCTTATTATTTCTACAAAAGTTTTCAATTAAAAGACTTGTACGATTTGATTTTGAGCCAATTCAAAAGCGGTTCTACCTGATGATTGACCTTAAAATCGCTTCTACCCGAAACATTTCTAGCTAGGAACCAGTCTTCCCAAGGAGAACCCATCAATTCAAGGCCTAGAATTTGAAAGCAATTTGGTTAAGGCCAATCCCAAAATTTTACCCAAACACCGAATTGGTTCTCGTGTAAATCAACTTGAAATTAGTTGGTTAAGACCAATTAAGTTTGACTATGTAGTTGAACTGACTCGGTTGCTCACCCCTACTCCTTATCATTAAAATATCAAGAATATGTGATTGGCTCTATTCAAGAAAATTGTAGTGGGGTTCATCCTCATCAATATTATGCAAATCAATTACCGAAAGAAGCAAAACCATACCATCTAACTAGAGACCATATTTTCTTAAGAAATTATGCAAAATGAATAATACACTTATTTTTTTACTTTAAAAGGTTATACTTATTTAACATCTCTAAATTTGCAATTCTTGAATATCAACTATGATAATTATATGTTGAAATTGTCATATTTTTAAAAATAATATAGAATGCATAAGACACTTATTATTTACACTTAAAAATTATGCTTACTTAACCCAATAAGTTGGCCAACCGAATTGGGGTGGTAGGGATTTCCATCTTAGGAAGTCCACGTGTAAATTATATTGGGTTAAAACCACCTTCACTAGCCAAAAGCCTAATCTTAACCAGTCATGAGGTTCGCAGGATATATCATGAATTACTAGGGAGATGAGTCTCCATGCCAATATCCTTACATTATTAAAAAAACACATGCTTACTTTATGTGGTAATTTTTTTAGGGTTAATACCACGAAAAACCTAAAAACTGATACACATTTGACAAATCTATCACAAACTAATTTTTACTACAAAAAACTCCAAATGAATATACATGTGAAAATTTTACCCCAAGTTAATTTCTTACCACCAAAAGCCCCAAATTACAAATTCACCATAAACTACACATGCGATAAATTTACCATCCGTTAGTTTCTATTTAATTTTACTATCAAATTGTTGAGCTAGATGATATGTGGTAATTAAAGGGTATACTAATTTGAGGTTTTACTTTTCGTTTGTTATATGTATACTAGTTTTGTCATTTTTCATGATGTTAATCTAACATAACAGATGACCATTTGCGGTGGCAAAGGATGAAAGGATGGATACCTTCTCAATGTTTCTCTATTTAGGTGGGGAAGAGGACATTGGTGATGGTGACTAGTCCAGTAAAAGTAACAAAAATGCAGATAATCATCCATTTTTATACCCAATAAATTGACTGATTTTTAGTTAAGGCCTAAACTAAGATTTGGCTAACAAGCTCCAAAGTCTGTACCCATCTTCTCTTTTTTCGTCATGGTTTGGATCTTGCTAAGATTCTAAATTGTTGGATCTTTGCAGAAAATCAAATGTTCCTGTGAAAAGTTGTGTTTCTATCGCCAAAATTTGAAGATTGTTGACATGTCAAGAACCAAAATTGGACTTACTGGGAAAAGAAAAATTAATGCTCATGCATTAAGACCCGTCATGTATTTCTTTCCGTCACCATTTATTATAAATGACACTCACCAATGGAGCCCCTTTATTCCAAGAGCTAGACCCCTCAGTAGATAGGCTTCAATGTTCAAAAGAAAAATTATTGTACTGTCCTAGTAAAAAAAATCACCATAAACTACAGAGGAAGAGTACTTCACGTCGCGGCTAAGACAACTGCCATTTGACACCAAAGGCCATGTTGTCCTACGCGTCAGTTTGTCCATCTTCACTTACCACTACTGAACTTTTACTATGAAAAAATGACACCAGAAAAGCAGCAATTTCCCTTGTAGTGGGGGATGGGGAGAGAATAAAGCTTTCGGTAAAAATGAGATGAACTTTTTATCTTGCGAAAAGGGTAAAATTGCCACATTTATTTAACTGGTCGGTCCTGGAACTAGCTTGAACTGCCTGGAACCAACCTAGAACCGTATCAATGAGTTCCAACGCTGGCTTAAGAATGGGCCTACTTTTTTTCTATTTCATTTTTTATTAAATTATTCTTTCATATTCAATATTTTTTCAAAAGTTCTCAATTAGGACGCCATGATGTATGTTTATGTTGGAATAGTCAACCTTATTTTTTTGCAAAAGTTCTCCGTTAAAAGACTTGTAGGGTTTGGTTTTGAATCAATTCAAAACTGGTTCTAGCCGATGATCGGCTTTGAAATCGATTCTACTTGATAATTAGCCTTGAAACAGATTCAAAACCATTCTAGTTCTTCCTAAGTAGAACTGATTAGTTCAAGGCCAAGAATAGGGAACCGAACTCAAAGTTGTACAAGGAAATCAAATCAGTCTCAATGTGAATATACTTGAAATCGATCAAGTAAGATCGATTCAATTCGATTTTCCGTTGAATTGGTGAGTTGTTCATCTTTACTCCATAATCATTAAGATATTGTAAATATGCGATGTTTCTATTTAAGAACATTGCAGTGGATTTTCCATCCTTGTCAAATTTATGCAAATCATTCACCGAAAGAAGCAAAACCATGTCATTTAACTAGCGATTGTCTTTTCTTAAGAAATTATTCATAATGCAAAATACAATTATATTTTACAATAAAATATTATAATTACTTAACATCTCTATCTTGCAATCATTGAATATCAACAACATGATAAATTACTATTAGCATTGTCATTTAAAAACAATAATACATAATGCAAAATACACATTATTTACAATAAAAATACTATGCTTAACCAAAAAAATTAGTGCAATTGATTGGGTTGTTAGGAATTTCTAGTTCAGAAACAAGATGTCACCCATTTGAATCCCACGAACTACTTGTAAACTGCTTCATGATAGAGCCATTTTTCCTAGCCAAAAGCCCGAGACTAGTCTTGATGTCTATATCCTTGATAATAGACAAAATGCTTACTTTATGTGGTCATTTTTTAAAATACTTTAATACTTGTAAATGCAAAAAGGTCTTAATCAAGAGAAAGTAACTAATGACTTTAATTAGTCATAATATTCTTGGATAAAAATTCAAGACACACAAAGTTAGGAGTAATTTGACTTTCTAATATAACAATTATGTTTGGCAAAAAATTTAAGTAACTTCTTTTTCCTTAAGATCCGAGTTTATTTTTTCATTTTTCACTTAAAAGGAATGATTTGAGGGGTTTTTATTAACAAATCTGTGAAAGTTTTCAACTAACAGTCAAACATTAATTGGATAAACTGATCTAAGCTAACCCAAGCCTATTATTTCAATAAATAAAAACATTACAAAAAATTGCTATTCAATATATAAAACGACAACATGGCTGTATTACTTTTTAAAACTATTTCGATTTGTATATCATTTTGACCTTCAAACTTTCAAATTTTTTTCCTGTAGCTTAATTCTAATGTTGCTTCTATATTTTAACATGGTTTCAATGACCTGCACCGGGAGTGGGTTCAGCACCGGTACTTAATCAATGTTTGTCCGTTAACTGCGGAGGAAACGATGAAAGGATGGATAACGACCAGCACTTGGCGCTGGGAAAAGGAAGAAAAGGACCATTTGCAGTGCGAAAGGACAGAAGGATGTATACCTCATCAATATCTGTCCGAAAAGGACCATTTGCAGTGGGAAAGGACAGAAGGATGTATACCTCATCAATATCTGTCCATCAGCGGTGCAGGAAAGGATGGAGACATGGACATTGGCGATGATGACAGGTCGTGTAAAACAGCAATAATGCAGAAAATCATCCATTTCTAATTTATTTACTCGAGAAATTGACTTGTGTTTTATTAATTCCTAATAAGCTCCATAGTCTATAACCGTCTCATCTTTCTTCCTCGTGATTTGGTTCTTTGCTAAGGTTCTAAATTATGATATAACCGGTACTAGATCTGATTATCAATAATTCCAGCAAAAAATTGTTGTGTTTTCTGTCACCAAAATCTGACTTACTGGGAAAAAAATAATGCTTAGGTATAAACACTCATCATATAATTCTTTCCATCACCCTTTATTAAAAATAATACACATTATTGGAGCCCTTTAATTCCAATAAGTCTGGAGTTAGACCCCGGGGGCCAGCTTATCCTATTCGGATCAGATCTCGAGTTCAGTCACTTTGTCCTTCTCTTCTAGGATTTAGAAAGTGGAGCATAGCGGGTTTTAGCAACGTTATGCCAAAGATGTAATTTTTGGAACACGAGGAAAAAAGGGTTCGGAAGCTAATTTGACCTCATCGTTTTATCAAATTATATTACACTACGCTGGATTAAGTCATGGTTTTAAGAGAAACTCGCACGTAGTAGTTGTCTGAATGGCTCAGCATGCTGCATATTAGTATCCAAATCTCTTTCTAGTTATATTAATTATTTGCCGTAAGCTACCACCGCCATCAAAATCAGTTCATGCTCGCAGGAATCCTGCTCTTGAGAATGCACTTCCTGCTTGCCTTGACCGCATTCAAGAACGAGAATCGCGGAGCAAATCTCGTTATAAGAATTTGTTTGAGGAGCGAGAGTGTACTCTCGACTGAGATTGACGGTGGCCGAGACCGCCTGGCTCGATTCTGGCGTGCCGCTTGGCAAAGTCGTTGCACCTCCAAGGTCGTTGATGCATTGTCGCAAACACATTGAGCGCAAGGTGAACTCATCCTTCAAACAAGGAGTAGAAGAGACTTTCCCAGCGAGGGCGGTGGACGGGAATCTAGGTCCTGCTCCACAGGCGAATTGGGTTGTGAAGATGAAGAGGGTTTGAAGGAGAGACGCGGCATCATTTGGCACGCATGGACGAGCTACGCCAGCTAAAACATTACCTTCCTAAATGCGCTAATTCGGTGCTTCATCATCATCCTCATCTGTCCGTCACCGTCAACCTCCATTAATGAAAGCACTCGAGCGACCTCAGATCTGCATTGCGCCATCTCATATGTGATGTGCGCAACCTTAAGTGAGGTGTCGCACTTCAATCTCAAGAGGCGAGCTCCATTAATGGAGGTCGACCACACACAGAGACACAGAGAGAGAGAGAGAGAGAGAGAGAGAGAGAGAGAGAGAGAGAGAAACGCGATGGCGGCTTCTGTATGATGGTGGTCGCAGTGGCGGTGGCCAAGTTTGATCTTGACGGTGGTGGTCGAGTTGTTTGTGATGGCGGTGGCAGCAGCGACGGTGGCTGCAACATCTTCTAAAAACAACAAAAAGCTAGGGCTTCCAGGCAAGAAGATGAACAGCAACTTAAGAACATTTTAAGAAATAGAAAAGATAATAGAAAAAGAGAAAATGAAAAAAGAACAAGAAGCAAAACATGTCATTTTGAATAAAGTTGAACAAATTATGTCACTCACCATCAACATAGGATGACTAATAATCACTAGGCGCTACATCAAATATTTTTGGCCCCTATTTATCATAAGGATTACAAAGGAATTTATGTAGATATTTATGATTGAATTAGTAAATTTAAAAAATTTAAGATCAATTAGATAATTTCTTCATTAAAATTGAGTTAAGAAATTGATTTACATCCCAAATTGGTACTCAAAACTGCATGTCATGTGGGCGAGGATTCAAGTCCGATCTTCTTTTCTTTTCTTTTTTAATATTGACAGCTGGTCTTTTGTTACTATGCGGGCCTGGCTTTCGTTACTTTTGCAATTTTCTCATACGCAATCAATTTGAGCATTCGAACGAAAAGAAAATTCGATTTGTGCATTACCGGGGGAGGCTCAGACGTGAGTGATGGTGACCGGTCAACTAAAAAATAATAATATAATGCAGAAAATCATCCATTTCTGTTACCTCGACTGTTCATAAGTCCACCATCCTATTCATGTCCTGATTGAGGTCTTATTTAATTTTTATCTTATGCCAGTTTCAGTTGGAGCAATCCGTTATCAAGTTTTCAGCAACCCAAGGAATTAACTAATGTCTGGTTAAGGCTTTGACCATGGTTAAGTTGCCGAGCTCTTTTATACTTAAATTGATTGCTCTTCCCTCTCCTTCCTCCATCCTTGTTTGCGCTCAAATCTCTCAGCCTTCTTCATCTCTCATCGTTCTTGCTCTGTTTCACTCTTTCTTCACCTCGGCACAACCGTTCTTCTTCCTTCTCTTCTTCTTCGGTATCTGCTTCTCTTTTCCATCATCTTCTCTCTCTGTCTCCCTATTTTCTCGTCCTTTCTTTCTCAACAAAAGAAAAAAGAAAAAGAAAAAAGAAAAAGAAAAAGAAAAAAGAAAAAGAAAAAAGAAAAAAGAAAAAAGAGAAATGTCGATGGATGCTGCTATTGCTATTGCGTGGGATGTCTTGAAGTCCGTAGTTGCTCCCATCAAGCGTCAATTCGGATACGTGATCTACTCCAAGAGGCACGCCCAAGATCTTCAGAAGGAAGTCGAGGAGCTTGCGGATGAGGTTGATAGGGTCCAAAATCTCGCCGAAGAGGCCAGAAACAATATTCGGAATGTCTACGGTCGCGTCACGGAGTGGCATGCAAGTGCTGAGAAGGCCTTGAAGGAAGCGCGAGGCCTGTTGCGCGACTTCCAAGAGGCGAGCAAGACTTGCTGCTATGAAACTCTTCCTGATCCCAAGTGTCGCTATCAATTCAGCAGGAAGGCCAAGGACAAGATTGAGGTCATTCAGCGACTCACTCAAAAATGCAGGGAATTCAAGGAATTGAACGACATCTCCTCTTGCAATCCTGCTTCAGGGAACGTTGCTGCTCTGACTCCGGCCAAGAGAGAGGGCATCTCCTCCAGCAATCCTGCTCCAGGGAACATTGCTGCTCTGCCTCCGGCCAAAGGAGAGGGCATCTCCTCCAGCAATCCTGCTCCAGGGAACGTTGCTGCTCTGACTCCGGCCAAGAGAGAGGGCAAAGATGTCGTCCAGTTGGCCACTGTGACGGCCTCCGCTTCTTTTGCCTCGACGTCGAATGAGGTTAGGGACAATGATGTCTTCAGATCCAGAGCTTCTATCATTCGGGACACCATGGCCGCTCTTGCTGATAACAACCATAGCGTGGTCGGGGTTTACGGGATGGGCGGGGTCGGCAAGTCCACACTTTTGGCGGATGTTGAAAGGCGAATAATAGAAAAGAAGTCGTTCGATTGGGTCACTAAGGCCGACGTGTCGGAAAATCCAGACATCAAGAAGATTCAAGGAGAGATCGCGGACGCCTTGGACCTTACTGAGATAACGAAAAAAGAGACTATCAGCGGGCGAGCAAAACTTCTGCATGGGAGGTTGGAAAATGAGGAGAGGGAGAAAAAGAAGGTCCTCATAATACTGGACAACCTGTGGAAGGGGCTGGACTTGAAATCAGTGGGCATTCCTTGCGGACACGACAACAAAGTCACAGGATGCAAGTTGTTGCTGACGTCGAGATTTCAAGATGTTTTGCGAAGGGAAATGAGCTGCGACAGGGACTTCCGCCTTGAAGAGCTGAAGGATGAAGAGGCAAAAAGACTGTTTGAGAGGACGGTGGGAGACAAAGTTCATGATGATCCGTTCAAATCCTTGGTGAATCAAGCACTCCAGAAATGTGCAGGTTTGCCTTTCCTAATTATGGCAATGGCGAATATTTTTAAAGACGCTGATTTTTATGAATGGAAGGATGTTTTGACACAAATCGAGAAGGCTACGGACATAGGAATAAGTGAGAGCGTAAATAAGATGTTGCAGTTGAGTTACGATCGTTTCAAAGGGAAGGATCGCGAAGAGGTAAAGTCATTGCTACGACTCTGTGTTGTCTGTGGTGTCTCTAAGCCTTCTCTTGAAAACTTGGTGAGGTACAGCGTGGGTTTGAGGTTATTTCGAGAGGATAGCAGCATGGACGAAGTTCGAAATAGGTTAAACACACTGATCCAAAAATTGAAAGCAACCTCCCTTTTGTTAGAAGACAATGAAGATGTTGATGGTTTCAAGATACATGACTTGGTTCGTGGATTTGTTGCCTCGGTCTCTTCAAGAGAGGAACCTTTTCTCGTGTGGAAAAATAATGATAAGTTAGTAACGGAGTTGCCTAAGGACAAGCTCAAAAGTTGTACAGCATTATGCTTTCCCTATGTTGAGATGGAGGAGCTTCACGAAGAGTTAGATTGCCCTGAAACAAGGATCTTCTTCTTGTTCACAAACAATGAATCTCTTAAGGTCCTAGATTCGTGTTTCAACTCTATGAGAAAACTCATGGTCTTACATCTTTCTCGGGTATGTCTCACACTTTCACCTTCACCGTTTAAGTTCTCGAAGGACTTGCACACTCTGTGTCTTGATGGTTGTTTGTTAGAGGATGTAACCATGATTGGCGAGTTAAAAGGGTTACATATTCTCAGCTTTGTGAACTCCAATATTCACCGATTACCAAAAGAAATTGGACAATTGGTAGAGCTGAGGTTGTTAGACTTAAGCGAATGCTCACGACTTGAGATTATTGAACCGGGTGTGCTTGGAAGCTTGATGAAATTGGAGGAGTTGTATATGTGGAATAGCTTTGATAAGTGGAATGCCATGGAGCAAACTCCATCAACTAATGCTGAGCTTATTGAGTTGGATAACAAGAAGAATCTCCAGACTTTGCATGTGTCCATTCCCGATTTGAGGATGCTCCCAGAGGATCTAAACGTAGAGAAATTAACCCAGTACAACATCCGGATAGGTGGAGCATACTGCTATCGACGTTACAAAGGATCGAGGGTATTGGAACTTAAGTTGCATTCAATAAGCGATTCTCTTCAAAAAGGATGCATACAAACTTTATTAGGCAAAACTGACTATCTACTTTTAGACGGATTAAATGGAATTGAGAGTATTTGCTCATTATCTCACAAAGGCTTTCAAAACTTAAAGCATCTATGCGTTGAGTATAGTCCCTCCATCCATTATGTCCTCCAATCGTCGTCTCATACAATTTTTAAGATGTTGGAGTCGTTATATCTCGATAGTCTCGTCAACTTGGAGATGATATGTAGCAACCATAGCTTCTCCAAATCCTTTAGTGCATTAAAAGTAATACGAGTTGAAAGTTGCGACAAGATGAAAGTTTTGTTTCCTCTTTCATTATTGAGAGAACTTCCACAACTCGAAGAGATCAAAGTTGTCTGCTGCCCCTTAATGTGGGAACTTGTAGAAGTTGATGATTGTGGCAATGTTGAGTTGCCTAAGCTATGTGTATTGATATTGTGTGACCTGCCAAATGTCAAGAACTTTTTCTCGGCTAAGATGTCTCCTTCATGTAGTACATCAAACGACCAAGTTGGCAGTCAAGTTGCATTCTTTGACGGACAACAGGTAACTCTCTATCAAAAAGAAAAAAGTACTATTTATTAATCTTCTGTTCATTTGCTAATTAGACGTCACATAGATTATAATCCTTATTCATTTATTTTTTATTTGCAGTTCATTTTCTTCCTATTTACCTTATCCAATCATGCCTTAGCTGTAATTAGATAAAGAACTTTTTTGTTTCTCTTCATTGTGTAGAAGATTCAACTAATCGAAGGAAATCCACGTAAATTTAGTTGTTATAGGATCTGAGTAATTTTCAACTTACATGCTGCAAGTACACCTACCTTAATAGGGTTTATAGAGCAACATTGAAGGGATTTTGGCATTAAAATAATCCATAATAACGTGATTTCATAATCTTGTGAATGGATTCACTGAATTTAGATATCTAACTTTGTTATTATCTATAGAATATATTATCTAGGTGACTTAGCTAAAAATCAATATGGAGAATGGGCAAGGGGATTGGGTTTTCAAGTAGTAGAAACGATCCTAATCTAATTGATGCGTGTCTTTTCCATATTTTTATTTCAATTAGCACTTAGTCATTGCATAGGTCTTATAAGAATAAAAGTGCACAATTTCATGCACGTTCATGCTTTGCAAGCATACGAAATTGTATAAAAGGTATAGATATATTTGCCTGCACTTTTGGCATAATAAACAAAATATTCAACTTGTGCTAATATTGCATAATCGTAGGCATTAGTGAGCGACTTTTAGGAAAGACTACATGAAATCCCCCACGAAGATTTTAAGTGGAACACATTTACTTTATATTTTGGTTATATAAACTATGGCGTATGGAGCATAGCTATGTGATGTTATCATCCAATGGTCTTTTTAAATAGCTGACTGGGGATGCTATTTGCAAAAAGAAATAAAAAAATTTATCCTTTCCTATGATTGTTTTATATGCTTGGGACATATTTGAAAGACTAGTAGATGTTTAGCTCTTTTCATGAAGTCAACCATATCATTAGTAATTTTTGTCTTGATCCCTTTTAAGATCTTTGCGTTTTTTTCCTCATTTTTCTTTATTTATTTTGGAAATTTTTAACTCATTTTAGTGCATTCGGAGGCCAAAGGATCATTTAACTAAAACAGATACAAAAGAACTACAACTTTATCGTAAAAGATCACATGTAACATGCAAATGGTAAAATGCCCAAAGGGTTGACATCCACAATAAAATCGAAGTTGAACAAATTCATGTAAAATTTAAAAGGTTAGGAGTAAAGGTATGCTCCCCTCAAAGTTCATAAGTGGGTTGGGTAATTTCCCCGTAATTTTTATGTTCTTTTGTAAGTAAATAAATGTTCTATTTATGTAAATTAGCATCATTCAAGAATGAGGGAAAATATAAGAGTGTTAAAATTAAATAGTGAAATTATGGAGAGAGGAGGAGAAAGCAATTAATAATGAGTGGCTTGTTGAGAGAGGAGTTCTAAGATTGTCGTACAGGCAATTTGAAATACATGCAAATCAAGTTCTAATGTTAGTGTTGTCGACAAACAGAAAAAGATAGTATTTTATTTTTCATGAAGTTAAGTATAATTTTTACCTAAATCAAGGGGATGTTACATAGATTTTTTCCCTAATAGAGTGGAACCTTGATTATCATAATTAACAGAAAAATAACTCACCAATTCTATGTTAAGCGGTGAAATATCATTGTCATTTTCCCGCTTTGTTTACTCAAAATTTGGGCTTAATTTTATTAATTAATTCTAGTAATTAAGTTTATTTTCTCATTTCTAAACTACTTCATGTGCTTTGTTCCTTCATTATGGTCAAAATCATGGTCTTACTTGGTGAAACATTAAAATGAAATGATTTTCAAGCGAATACTTGGTTTGAAGCATTATTCCAACAAATGGTCGAGGCTCGAGCATATAAAATGGCAATTGATATATAGTAGACCGTGACATTCATAATAAAATTAATTAAATGATTATGGATAATAAACCTTTATATCCTAGAAATCGGACTTAGAAAATTGTCTGAAGCAGTATGTAATTGAGAATTTATGAATATGAAGTTGATAATTTAGATCATCACAACAACAATTAATGGCATTTAATTGAAATTGAGGCCGTTTATGTATAGTGAATTAAATTGATTATTGTTAGTAAGAGAAGTTAACTATGTATAAGCAGTGCTCCAATTAAGGAAAACGCACAACCGTTTTGTACAACAAAAATTTCTTAAAGCCTTTTAGTTGACTAGACATGATTGTCCTATTATAATGACGTAATAAAGATCCGTGGAAATTTAAGTTGTCATAGTAGATTAACAAAGTATAAAACGGAAGTTTGAGTATGGGCGTTTGCGGCCTATTGTGCTACGGCACGTATTGATGGCCGATACGTGTCATCATGCTCTTCTCCTTTTTGTGGCCCCCCCTCTTCTCTCTCTCTCCATCTGAAAGTTGTTTAGCATTGCGAGAGGGACTGCATCTTCTATCACTCCTACTCACCCCGCGCTGAAGGGTTGAGAGCCAGATCAGCTTACTGACACCGTCGACAAGCTCATCTTCTCCTTGTGGACCAGGCGGAAATTCTATCTCTATTTGTTTCTCTCACGAATTCAGCGTGACAAGCAAGCTTGACGCTGCTACGAGCCTTGGTTGTGCTTTTCTGAAGTTGATTTTTCGGTGATGTGAAGAGAGAGAATGAGGATTTGGTAAAATGAAAAGAGAGAGAGAGGAAATAAGGTGCCGTGTGTTTAACTATTGGTGTGAGTCATAGACAATAAGTGTAAGGATCGCAGTAGACCATCCACACCCGGATAGTTAATATTAAGGATTGAAGGTATTACATTCATGTGAAGATACAAATTATAGGATAATTGTTAAAGAGAAACCCCTCGTGTAAATTTTATCGAATCTTACTGAATAAATTATAATATTTCATGAATAAATTGATTAGGTTTGGATAAGTCCAAGTGGGCTTAGATAGGTGGCCCGGGAAAAAAGAAGAAGTTACTTGTAGAGACTAACCTTTTATAATAGTAATTTTCCCTTGTGAAGTAATAAATTACTTTTCAAAATTGCTAAATTTCTTTAGGTAGGTAGTAAATTAAACCTTCTGTAATTAAGTCTTATAGCATAGTAATTTACTTCTCGTGATTGCAATCTCGCTTGTTTGATCACTTATTACAATGATATATTTTCCTTTGTCAGTAAATTGCCTGTCTTTCGTAATCACGGTCATTCTATAGTTTCTTTATTTTTTTTCATCGTAGAAATCTCCATTGTGAGATAGTAGCAATCATCTGATAAAATGAGTAATATATTCTTTTACATTTTTTTTCCGATGGAAGGGAGCTCTTGCTTTCAGATTAATCATACCTCTAAAGCTTCGATCTATCTTAAATGCCAATCTGCGCAATTTAGTTTTTGCTATTTGCTTGACCATTTTTATGGAGGAGGTGGTGATGATATTGTTTTTTTTTTTTTTTGGTGCTCTACCCGGGGGGTTGGGCTGGGTTGAGTGCATGCATTGTGCTGGGGTGGTCAACAAGTCAACGTTGTGAATTTAAGGCGACCCTAGGGGGTTTGCGTTCCCCTGCTCCGTGAGCCTACGTGATTGCACCCGTCTGGGTTGAATCTCGGGGATATCTAGGTTACTTGTGAGCCATAGATGCAATCTCAGCCGTTGTGGGCGCGCTTCAACAACGCTAACTGACTGCTCTTGAGTGCTTTGGGGTGCACAGGATTGTCACTCACGTGGGGGTGGGGGTGGGGGAGCACTTTGTGGTGCTATTTGGAAGTGGGGACTTTCCATGATGTGGTGGGAGGCCATTGGCGGAGAGGTAGAATGGGAAGTGGGAAAGTTGCTAACAGGGACAACTCAACCACGGTTACTTTATTGAAGTGGCTTGATTATCGTAGAGAAACAACACAACCAAACTTGCCAAAATTAAGGCCCACCGCTATTAAGAAATATTGTCCTTTTTTGTTATCAAATATTTTATATTGCCTTTTGAGCCGTCCTTCGAAAATATGGGGAGATTAATATGTGTCAAAACATAAACAGAAGAGCTTTGTTCATCTTATTGTTTTGTATGGTCTTCCATCGTTTGGTACGATCTTTGCAATATGAGGAAGCGTTCATCTAATAAGACAGCCACAATTGATAGATCAAGATTGATAGGACTATCGCTTCTTCCATGTATTTCCTCGCATCACGTAATTTTTCTTTTCCGCAATTAAGAAACTCATAATTTGATTTCAAGGTTGAAGCGAGCAGCTAATTCTGTACTGCCACTTTTGATGGATGATTGGTTGCCGTTTTAATCTCAATCTCTTCATTGTTTGCTTTCTAATGATGACACTCTTCCTCAAGCAAGCTCTTCTATATGTAATGGAACTTTATGAACTTTTAATCTATCAAAATCACTAATTTCACCTGCAGGTTGCATTTCCTAGCGTGGAGACATTAGCAATCAAGGACATGGATTATATTGAGATAATATGGGACAATCAAGTTGCTGTGGATTCTTTCCACAAACTAAAATCGCTTGATGTGTGGAGATGCAATAAGCTATTGAACATCGTTCCTTTTTGCATTCTTGGACGGCTCAAGAGCTTGGAAATTTTAACGGTACAATATTGTGATTTGCTTCAAGTTGTTTTCAAACTTCAGCCACTAAAACCTCTAGATGGACATCCTGTTGCTCATTTGCCATTAAAAAGGCTAGAGTTACATTGGTTACCAAAGCTAAAGTGTGTATGGAAGAAGGAACTCCTAAGTCGAGTCAAATTCCAGTGTCTCCGTTTTGTTTCAGTTTATGGATGCAAGAGCCTCACCTCTCTATTTCCAGCCTCATTAGCAATAGATCTAACCCAACTTGAGGAATTGGAGATTGATAAATGTGGTATTGTGGAACTTATCGAGAAGGAAGACATAGGAGTTCCTAGGTTTGTGTTCCCAAAGTTAACCTCCCTCAAGCTTCAACGTTTAAGAAAGTTGAGGTGCATCTGCATCGGAAAATATGTGTCACATTGGCCAGCATTGAAGACCCTGGACATGTATGAGTGTCACAAAGTAAAGATACTTGCATCACACCCTCAGAATGATATGCCATTTGATAAACAATCTCTCTTCTTGGTAGAAAAGGTATGACCCATGATTATTATTATTATTTTTTGCTTCGATGGTGAATATTGGAAGTCATGATTAATTGTTATGCTAGCCAACTAAATAATTAAAATTAACAAAAAAAAGATATAGTTGTAGTTGAGACAAAGCATAATCGCCGAAGCCCCCCTTTGGTTAAAATTGGTTGCGTTAAGCATAATCACGGCACCATAAAATCTAGATAAGTCAAAGTAGAGTTACTATTCAAATTGTGATTTTAAATTGAAATGAAGAATTTAAAGTAGAGTCACTTTCTTCAATGAGCTCAATTGTTAACTCTCAAAATTATGGGGTAACTATATAGTAAAATATTTTGTAATGTAGTCATTGAACTTTTGTTTAATCACCTAAGGCAACTTTATAATTTATGCACTTTGACAAAAAAATCTGAAATTTTCCGGCGAACTATCGATGCGCAAGACACGTGGCTAATTTTCAAAACGGGCTACCATTTTCCACTTCACTACCGAATCATCACCTCACTGGAAAATCTACTATAAATATTTAATAGTCACTAAAAACTTGCAAGATGATCATTCTCCTTTTCTTGTACTAACCACTCATCTTGCTTCCAATGAGAATTCCTCTTTCTCATATGTGATTGCCTTGTTGGAGGCCATGGGTCTTAATGAGTTTTAGCATTGCAATTTAGCAAGGTAACACATCCTATTATATATTTCTTTTGATGAATTTTGTAATTTTCTCTCAATATTCCATATATATATATATATATATAAATATAATCACACTATGTCATATAACTCAACAATTATGAAGTTTTAAATGTTATCAAATCCCTATGTTTTACATAACATGAGTTATGAATTTAGCCTTTTTTCTTCAATAACGGTAGATTCATATGAAATGAGACAATTTAATTAATTACTTGTATTAAAAAAATATTCCGATTTTACATAAATGAAAGATTCCATGTCTGCACAAACGGGTGAGAATGCTGCTAATTACCTATTAATTGAAGAAAGAGGAATCATGCAAAGGAGTCTCTCAGCTTCTGCTTATTGGGTAGGCATATAGGTTATTGAGAGAAGTATTATGAGCATTCTGAAGCTTTCACGTTAGCATCTGTCTTCCAATTGTCTTTCAAAAGTAACTAAATATAAGTACTTTCTATCAAAATAAAAATAAAAATAAAAAATCCAACTGGCTAGCAATTTATGTTCATCTGACAATGCTATATTTTTGTTAATTTTGCCATAAATTTACGTATATTAAAGTTCATATCTATTCGTGTCATTTTTGAAATGGTCAAATAATCATTTACGAATATGTTAATTTGTATAATGAATTGTCAGCCCTTTCAATTCCTATATTATTTATATATTATTTTGAAACTCAATGGATGTATAAATTTCGTAATAAACACAAATAACATTACTCATGTGACGAAAAGGGAACATGCTACCATCTTGTTAATATGATAGAAATGTTTATTACCTCATAAAGTAGATTATACACCTCTCCAATATTCTCTTTTAGATAATTTTGGAGTCGTTTCAAAAATCAATATATCGTCAAAGCGAGCTAAAAAGAAATTGTAAATATTGGATAGTTTATCACAACATAAACCTTATTAAGAAGTAGACCATCAGGAAGTAAGCAAAATTGCATTAAGAGAACATATGAAAGGAACAAAAAAAAAAGAGGAAAAAGCCACGAAAAATCCTGTACTTTGCCTAAAGTGACACATTTACCCCTAACTTTTTTTTGTGACATGAAAAACCCAACTTTTCAAACCGTGACACATTTATCCCATCAATGGCATTTTTGTCCTTTTTTTTTCTATTTTTTCCTTTTTCTATTTTTCTTCTTCTTCCCTTCGCCGGCCATGGCCGAGGGAAGCCGGTGTTCGGCGAGGGTCACCTTTGCCGGCGTCGGGCGGCCCTTGCCAGATTTGACGAGGGCAAGGTCACCCTCGCCGGCGACGGGCGAGGGCAGGGACACCCTCGTCCAACGCAGGGGAGAGCGGCCCTCGCCGGCGTCGGGTGAGGACGGCCCTCGCTAGATCTGGCGAGGGCACCCCTTGCCCAACGTCGGAGAGGGTGACCCTTGCCCGACGCCGGCCAGCTGACGGAGGGAAGAGAGAAGGAATAAAAAAAAGAAAAAAATTTAACAAATGAAAAGACCAAAATGCCCTATAATTCTAGGGTAAATATGTCACACGACAAAAGTTTAGGGTTTTATGTATCACAAAAAAAAGTTTGGGGTAAATGTGTCACGGTTGGCAAACTTCAGGGTTTTTCACATCACAAAAAAAAGTTTGGGGTAGATGTGTCACTTTGGGCAAATTTTAGGGTTTTTCGTGGCTTTTTTCCAAAAAAGAAAAAGAAAAAAGAGGAGAAATTTCTATCATAAATGCACGCATGTGGAAGGGAAAGTAATAAAAGAAATAAGAGAGAAAGAAAAACATGAGGAGAGAGAAGATCACACAAGTTTGACATTATACATACATATACATATATATCTTCTTTTCTTTTGCAAATTTTTTTCCGATGGAAGGGAGCTCTTGCTTTTAGATTAATCATACCTCTAAAGCCCGATTCTATCTTAAATGCCAATTTATGCAAATTAGTTTTTGCTAATTACTCGACCATTTTTATGGAGGAGGTGGTGGTGAAATTGCTTTTTTTTTTTTGGTGCCGAGGGGGTTGGTTGGGTTGAGTGTGGGCACTATGTTGGGGCGGTGGACAAGTCAATGTTTGTGAATTTAAGGCGACCCTGGGGGTTTTCGTTCCCCTGCTCGGCGAGCCTACGTGATCGCGCCCGTCTAGGTCAAATCCTGAGGATATCCGGATAACTCGCAAATCATAGAGGCAACCTAAGCCGTTGCGCCGCATGTGCCCCAATGTGCTTAGACAATGCTAATGGATTGCTCTTGACTGCTTTGGGTTGCACAGGATTGTCACTCACGTGGGGGTAGGGGTGGAGGAGGGGTGAGGGAGGCAAACTTTGTGGTGCTGTTTGGAAAGTGGGGACTTTCCATGATGTGGCGGGAGGCCATTGGCGGAGAGGTAGAATGGGAAGTGGGAAAGTTGCTAATAGGCACAAATCAACCGCGATTACTTTATTAAAGTAGCCTGATTATCGTAGAGAAAACAACACAACCAAACTTGCCAAAATTAAGGCCCCCCGCTATTAAGAAATATTGTCCTTTTTTGTTTTCAAATATTTTATATTGCCTTTTGAACCGTCCTTCAAAAATATTGGGAGATTAATATGTGTCAAAACATAAATAGAAGAGCTTTATTTGTCTTATTGTTTTGTGTGGTCTTCCATCCTTTGGTATGACCTTTGCAATATAAGGAAGCGTTCATCTAATATGACCTTTGCAAGATTAGGACTATCACTTCTTCCATGTGTTTCCTCGCATCACGTAATTTTTCTTTACTGCAATTAAGAAACTCAAAATTTGATTTCAAGGTTGAAGCGAGCAGCTAATTCTATACTGCCACTTTTGATGGATGATTGGTTTTCTTTTTAATCTCAATCTCTTCATTGTTTGCTTTCTAATGATGACACTCTTCCTCAAGCAAGCTCTTCTATATGTAATGGAACTTTATGAACTTTTAATCTATCAAAATCACTAATTTCGCGAGGGAATACCACAGGTTGCATTTCCTAGCTTGGAGACATTAGCAATCAGGGACATGGATAATATCGAGATAATATGGGACAATCAAGTTGCTGCGGATTCTTTCCACAAACTAAAATCGCTTGAGGTGCGGAGATGGAATAAGCTATTGAGCATTGCTCCTTCTTGCATTCTTGGACGGCTCAAGAGCTTGGAAATTTTGGAGGTACAATCATGTGATTTGCTTGAAGTTGTTTTCAAACTTCAGCCATTAAATCCTCTAGATGGACATCCTGTTGCTCATTTGCCATTAAAAAGGGTAAAGTTACATTGGTTACCAAAGCTAAAGTGTGTATGGGAGAAGGAACTCCTAAGTCGAGTCAAATTCCAGTGTCTCCGTTTTGTTTCAATTTATGGATGCAAGAGCCTCACCTCTCTATTTCCAGCATCATTAGCAATAGATCTAACCCAACTTGAGGAATTGGAGATTGATAAATGTGGCATTGTGGAACTTATCGAGAAGGAAGACAGAGGAGTTCCTAGGTTTGTGTTCCCAAAGTTAACCTCCCTCAAGCTTCAACGTTTAACACAGATGAGGTGCATCTGCATCGGAAAATATGTGTCACATTGGCCAGCATTGAAGACCCTGGACATGTATGAGTGTCACAAAGTGGAGATACTTGCATCACACACTGAGAATGATATGACATTTGATAAACAACCTCTCTTCTTGGTAGAAAAGGTATGACCCATGATTATTATTATTATTTTTTGCTTCGATGGTGAATATCGGAACTCATGATTAATTGTTATGCTAGCCAACTAAATAATTAAAATTAACAAAAAAAGATATAGTTGTAGTTGAGACAAAGCATAATCGCCGAAGCCCCCCTTTGGTTAAAATTGGTTGCGTTAAGCATAATCACGGCACCATAAAATCTAGATAAGTCAAAGTAGAGTTACTATTCAAATTGTGATTTTAAATTGAAATGAAGAATTTAAAGTAGAGTCACTTTCTTCAATGAGCTCAATTGTTAACTCTCAAAATTATGGGGTAACTATATAGTAAAATATTTTGTAATGTAGTCATTGAACTTTTGTTTAATCACCTAAGGCAACTTTATAATTTATGCACTTTGACAAAAAAATCTGAAATTTTCCGGCGAACTATCGATGCGCAAGACACGTGGCTAATTTTCTAAATGGGCAACTATTTCCACTTCACTACCGAATCATCACCTCATTGGAAAATCTACTATAAATATTTAATAGAGTCACTAAAAACTTGCAAGATGATCATTCTCCTTTTCTTGTACTTTCCACTCATCTTGCTTCCAACGAGAATTCCTCTTTCTCATATGTGATTGCCTTGTTTGAGGCCATGGGTCTTAATGAGTTTTAGCATTGCAATTTAGCAAGGTAACACATCCTATTATATATTTCTTTTGATGAGTTTTGTAATTTTCTCTCAATATTCCAACAATGTTATATTATATTATATTATATTATATATATATATATATATATATATATATATATATATATATATATATATATATATATATCATCACACTATGTCATATAACATCGACAATCATGAAGTTTTAAATGTTATCAAATCCCTATGTTTTTGTACATAATACGAGTTATGAATTTAGCCTTTTTTTCTTCAAAAAGGGTAGATTCATATGAAATGAGATACAATTTAATTAATTACTTGTATTAAAATTATATTCCGGTTTTATATAAATGAAAGATTCCACATCTGCACAAATGCGTGAGAATGCTGCTAATTACCTAGTAATTGAAGAAAGAGGAATCATGCAAAGGAGTCTCTCAGCTTCTGCTTATTGGGTAGGCATATAGGTTATTGAGAGAAGTATCATGAGCATTCTGAAGCTTTCATGTTAGCATCTGTCTTCCATTTGTCTTCCAATCGTAACTAAATATAAGTACTTTCTATCAAAATAAAAATAAAAAATTCGACTGGCCGGCAATTTATGTTCATCTGACAACGCTATATTTTTGTTAATTTTGCCACAAATTTACATATATTAAAGTTCATATCAATTCGTTTCATGTTTGAAATTGTGAAATAATCATTTAGGAATATGTTAATTTGTATAATGAATTGTCAGCCCGTTCAATTCCTATATTATTTATATATAAAATTCTAGTAGTTCTCATGGACATGTACAAGCTTTTGGGTACTTTGAAACTCAATGGATGTATTAATTTCGTAATAAACACAAATAACATTACTCAAGTGACGAAAAAGGAACATGCTACCATCTTGTTAATATGATAAAAATGTTTGTTACATCATAAAGTAGATTATACACATCTCAAATATTCTCTTTTAGACAATTTTGGAGTCGTTTCAAAAATCAATATATCGTCAAAGCGAGCTAAAAAGAAATTGTAAACTATTGGATAGTTTTATCACAACATAAACCTTATTAAGAAGTAGACTATCAGGAAGGAAGCAAAATTGCATTAAGAGAACATATGAAGGGAACAAAAAAAAAAGGAAAAAAAGAGAGAAGAAATTCCAATCATAAATGCACACGTGTGGAAGGGAAAGTAATAAAAGAAATAAGAGAGAGAAAAACATGAGGAGAGAGAAGATCGCAAAAGTTTGACATGTATACATACATATACATATATATCTTCTTTTCTTTTGCAATTTTTTTTCCCGATGGAAGGGAGCTCTTTTTTTTTTCAGATTAATCATACCTCTAAAGCCCCGATTCTATCTTAATGCCAATCTGCGCAAATTAGTTTTTGCTAATTACTCGACCATTTTTATGGAGGTGGTGATGATATTGTTTTTTTTTTTTGTTGGTGCTCGGGGGTTGTGGTTGGGTTGAGTGCGGGCACTGTGTTGGGTTGGTGGACAAGTCAACGTTTGTGAATTTAAGGAAAGCTTGGGGGTTTTCGTTCCCCTGCTCTGCGAGTCTACGTGATCGCACCTGTCTGGGTCGAATCCTGGGGATATCCGAATAAGTCGCAAATCATAGACGCAACCTAAGCCGTTGCGCCACGCGCGCCCAAGCGCGTTGAGACAGCGCTAATTGATTGCTCTCGAGTGCTTTGGGTTGCACAGGATTGTCACTCACGTGGGGGTAGGGGTGAGGGAGGCACACTTTGTGGTGTTGTTTGGAAAGTGGGACTTTCCATGATGTGGCGGGAGGCCATTGGTGGAGAGGTAGAATGGGAAGTGGGAAAGTTGCTAATAAGCACAAATCAACTGCGATTACTTTATTGAAGTAGCCTGATTATCATGGAGAAACAACACAACCAAACTTGCCAAAATTAAGGCCCACCGCTATTAAGAAATATTTTCCTTTTTTGTTTTCAAATATTTTATATTGCTTTCTGAACCATCCTTCGAAAAGATGGCGAGACTAATATGTGTCAAAACATAAACATAAGAGCTTTGTTCGTCTTATTGTTTTTTGTGGTGTTCCATCCTTTGGTATGACCTTTGCAAGATAAGGAAGCGTTCATCTAATAAGACAGCCACAATTGATAGATCAAAATTGATAAGGACTATCGCTTCTTCCATGTGTTTCCTCGCATCATGTAATTAAGAAACTCAAAATTTGATTTCAAGGTTGAAGCGAGCAGCTAATTCTGTACCGCCACTTTTGTAACGACCCGAGTCCTATTGTGTAATATGATCCGCTTTGGACACTGAGTCCTCACGGCTTTAAAACGCGTTACACAGATTAGATGGACTTAAGCCTTTATAAACTAGCCTAGGACTCCCCCCTAATCGATGTGGGACTAGAGAAGGACCCCTTCTCCTTCCCTGCGCACGTTCGGGGACCGAGGTGTGGACGCACCGCCATCCCTCCTCCCCGCGCACCGTCGCTTGGGCTGTCACAACTTTTGAAGGATGATTGGTTGCCTTTTTAATCTCAATCTCTTCATTGTTTACTTTCTAATGATGACACTCTTCCTCAAGCAAGCTCTTCTATATGTAATAGAACTTTATGAACTTTTAATCTATCTGAATCACTAATTTCGCAAGGGAATACTGCAGGTTGCATTTCCTAACTTGGAGACATTAGCAATCAAAGACATGGATAATATTGAGATAATACGGGACAATCAAGTTGCTGCGGATTCTTTACACAAAATAAAATCGCTTAAGGTGTGGAGATGCAATAAGCTTTTGAAAATTGGATGGCTTAAGAACTTGGAAAGTTTGAAGGTACAATCATGTGATTTGCTTGAAGTTGTTTTCAAACTTCAGCCACTGAATCCTCTAGATGGACATCCTATAACTGATTTCTTGTTAGAAAGGCTAAAGTTAGATGGATTACCAAAGCTAAAGTGTGTATGGGATAAGGAACTCCACAATCAAGTCAAATTCGAGTGTCTTCGTTTTGTTACCGTTTTTGGATGCAAGAGCCTCACCTCTCTATTTCCAGCCTCAGTAGCAATACATCTAACCCAACTTGAGGAATTGGAGATTGATGAATGTGGCATTGTGGAACTTATCAAGAAGGAAGACAGAGGAGTTCCTAGGTTTGTGTTCCCAAAGTTAACCTCCCTCAAGCTTCAACGTTTAACACAGTTGAGGTGCATCTACATCGGAAAATATGTGTCACATTGGCCAGCATTGAAGACCCTGGACATTTATGAGTGTCACAAAGTGGAGATACTTGCATCACACCCTAAGAATGATATGCCATTTGAAAAACAACCTCTCTTCTTGGTAGAAAAGGTATGACCCATGATTATTATTATTATTTTTTTGCTTCGATGGTGAATATTGGAACTCATGATTAATTGTTATGCTAGCCAACTAAATAATTAAAATTAACAAAAATAAAAATAGTTGTAGTTGAGACAAAGCATAATCGCGAAGCCCCCCTTTGGTTAAAATTGGTTGCGTTAAGCATAATCACGGCACCATAAAATCTAGATAAGTCAAAGTAGAGTTACTATTCAAATTGTGATTTTAAATTGAAATGAAGAATTTAAAGTAGAGTCACTGCATATACAAAAGTTGGATCATTAATCTTCAATTAACTCAATTGTTAACTCTCAAAATTATGGGGTAACTATATAGTAAAATATTTTGTAATGTAGTCATTCAACTTTTGTTTAATCACCTAAGGCAATATATTTTCATTTGTTTATAATTTATGCACTTTGACAAAAAAATCCGAAATTTTCTGGCGAACTATCGATGCGCAAGACACGTGGCTAATTTTCTCAATGGGCTACTATTTCCACTTCACTACCGAATCATCACCTCACTAGAAAATCTACTATAAATATTTAGTAGTCACTAAAAACTTTCAAGATGATCATTCTCCTTTTCTTGTACTTTCCACTCATCTTGCTTCCAACAAGAATTCCTCTTTCTCATATGTGATTGCCTTGTTCGAGGCCATGGGTCTTAATGAGTTTTAGCATTGCAATTTAGCAAGGTAACACATCCTATTATATATTTCTTTTGATGAGTTTTGTAATTTTCTCTCAATATTCCAACAATGTTATATATATAATCACACTATGTCATATAACATCAACAATTATGAAGTTTTAAATGTTATCAAATCCCTATGTTTTTTTTACATGATACAAGTTATGAATTTAGCATTTTTTCTTCAAAAAAGATAGATTCATATGAAATGAGATACAATTTAATTAATTACTTGTATTAAAAACATATTTCGCCTTTATATAAATGAAAGATTCCACGTCTATACAAACGAGCGAGAATGCTGCTAATTACCTAGTCATTCAAGAAAGAGGAATCATGCAAAGGAGTCTTTTAGCTTCTACTTATTTGGTAGGCATATAGGTTATTGAGAGAAGTATTATGAGCATTCTGAAGCTTTCACGTTAGCATCTGTCTTCCATATGTCTTTCAATTGTAACTAACTATAACTACTTTTTGTCAAAATAAAAATAAAAAATTCGATTGGCCGGCAATTTATGTTCATCTGACAATGTTATAATTTTGTTAAAGTTCAAATCAATTCTTGTCATTTTCGAAATTGTCAAATAATCATTTACAAATATGTTAATTTGTATAATGAATTGTCACCCCTTTCAATTCTTATATTTTTTAAATATAAAATTCTAATAGTTCTCATGGGCATGTACAAGCTTTTGGGTACTTTGAAACTCAATGGATGTATAAATTTCATAATAAACACAAATAACATTACTCAGTGATGAAAACAGAACATTCTACCATCTTGTTAATATGATAGAAATGTTTGTTACGCCATAAGGTAGATTATATACGTCTTCAATATTCTCTTTTAGAGTCAACACTTTTGGAGTCGTTTCAAAAATCAATATATCGTCAAAGTGAGCTAAAAATAAATTGTAAATATTGGACAGTTTTATCACAGCATAAACCTCATTAAGAAGTAGACTATCAGGAAGTAAACAAAATTGCGTTAAGAGAACATATGAAAGGAACCAAAAAAAAAAAGAAAAAAAAAAAGAGAGAGGAGAAATTCCAATCATTAATGCATGCGTGTGGAAGGGAAAGTAATAAAAGAAATAAGAAAGAAAGAAAAACATGAGGAGAGAGAAGATCGCAAAAGTTTGACACGTATACATACATATACATATATAACTTCTTTTCTTTTACAATTTTTTTTCCCGATGGAAGGGAGCTCTTGCTTTCAGAATAATCATACCTCTAAAGCCCCGATTCTATCTTAAATGCCAATCTGCGCAATTTAGCTTTTGCTAATTGCTCGACCATTTTTATGGCGGAGGTGGTGATGATATTGTTTTTTTTTTTTTTTTGTGCCGCGGGTTGGTTGGGTTGAGTGCGGGCACTGTGTTGGGGTGGTGGACAAGTCAACGTTTGTGAATTTAAGGCAACCCTGGGGGTTTTTGTTCCCTTGCTCCGCCAGCCTACGGGATCACGCCTGTCTAGGTCGAATCCAGGGGATATCTGGGTAAGTCGCAAATCATAGACGCAATCTATGCCATTACACCGCGCGTGCCCCAGCGCGCTTTGACATCGCCAATTGACTACGCTCAAGTGCTTTGGGTTGCACGGGATTGTCACTCACGTGGAGGTGGGGGAGGGGTGGGGGAGGCACACTTTGTGGTATTGTTTTGAAAGTGGGAACTTTCCATGATGTGGCGGGAGGCCATTGGCAAAAAGGTAGAATGGGCAGTGGGAAAGTTGCTAATATGGACAAATCAATCACAATTACTTTATTGAAGTAGCATGATTATCGTGGAGAAACAACACAACCAAAAATGCCAAAATTAATGCCCACCGCGATTAAGAAATATTGTCCTTTTTTGTTTTCAAATATTTTATGTTGCCTTCTGAACTGAACTGTCCTTTGGAAATATGGGGAGACTGATATGTGTCAAAACATAAATAGAAGAGCTTTGTTCGTCTTAATGTTTTGTGTGGTCTTCCATTCTTTGGTATGACCTTTGCAATATGAGGAAGCATTCATCTAATAAGACGGCCACAATTGATAGATCAAGATTGATAGGACTATCGCATCTTCCATGTGGTTCCTTGCATCTCATAATTTTTCTTTACCGCAATTAAGAAACTCATAATTTGATTTCAAGGTTGAAGTGAGTAGCTACTTCTATACTGCCACTTTTGATGGATGATTAGTGGCCTTTTTAATCTCAATCTCTTCATTGTTTACTTTCTAATGATGGCACTCTTCTTCAAGCAAGATCTTCTATATGTAATGGAATTTTATGAACTTTTATTCTATCAGAATCACTAATTTCACGAGCAAATACCGCAGGTTGCATTTTCTTGCTTGGAGACATTAGCAATCAGGGACATGGATAATATTGAGATAATATGTGACAATCAAGTTGCTGCGGATTCTTTCCACAAACTAAAATCGCTTGAGGTGTGGAGCTGTAGTAAGTTATTGAACATTTTTCCTTCTTGCATTCTTGGATGGCTCGACAGCTTGGAAAGTTTGGAGGTACAATCATGTGATTTGCTTGAAGTTGTTTTCAAACTTCAGCCACTGAATCCTCTAGATGGACATCCTGTTGCTGAATTCCCGTTAGAAAGGCTAAAGTTAGATGGATTACCAAAGCTAAAGTGTCTATGGGATAAGGAACTCCACAATCAAGTTAAATTCCAGTGTCTCCGTTTTGTTACCGTTTCTGGATGCAAGAGCCTCACCTCTCTATTTCCTACCTCAGTAGCAATACATCTAACCCAACTTGAGGAGTTGGAGATAAGTGAATGTGGCATTGTGGAACTCATTGAGAAGGAAGGACCGGTTCCTAAGGTTGTGTTCCCAAGGTTAACCTCCCTCAAGCTTGAGGATCTAATAGAATTGAAGTGCATCTACGCCAGAGTACATGCTTTATGTTGGCCAGGATTGAAGAACTTGGAGGTGCGGGGCTGTAACAAAGTGGAGATACTTGCTTCGCAACTTGAGAATGAGATGCCTCCGCGTAAACAACCCTTGTTCTTGATAGAAAAGGTATGACCCAAGATTATATCTTTTGCTTCAATGGTGAATATTGGAAGTGATGATTAAGGTCACAACCAAGCATCTCATACAAGTAGCTATACATATTAAGATTTAAGCTACATGACTCTCCTCGAATCAATAGAACTATTACAACATGGAAACATCGTATGTTCTTCAAATATTGAATGAAAATTCTCGTCAATGTCTGATGTAATGCATAACCATTATTTTTTTTAAAAGGTTTAATTTATTTCCAATGGTTCAGTTCTCTCTTAACTATCATGAAGATTTAAAATACGTGACATGGGGTGTGATATTACAGAGTTGTAAGTGTGTTATCTAAATTGGACTATGTAAAGATGGCTGATTTTATGCTAAAACTGGAAAGATGTGATGTTTTTGTTGACATTAGTCTCTGAAATTTGTGCAATTATGGTTATAATTGATGGAGAAGTTATTTTCACAAGGTATGTATCTATAGAAATGGGAATATAGGGATTTACTTGAGTTCAAATATGGGTATAAAGTCAAATATAGAATATTGGTGATAATGTCTATTCCATGAACCTTTCCATTAAATCACATGAGACTCAACATCTTAAGAAGCAGTTTATTGTGCATGATATGTAGGGCATATATCATAATACACGAATACTCTTTTAATTAAAATGGTTTTAGATCATAATTTGACTAATTTCTCAGGGTGCATTCCCAAATCTGCAAGAGTTAAAATTGGATTTATTTGGACGAATGGAGATATGGCATGGGCATTTTCATGATGGAGAATTCTTCAGCAAGCTTAGAGTTCTCGAGCTTCATCATTTCTCAAAGGAATTCACAATATCCACATGTTGTTTTCTCCAGAGCTTAGCCAACTTGGAAAAACTTGTTGTTTGCGAATCTTACCAAGAAGAGCTGAGCATCAATATAGAAGTCATAGTAGGTCCAAGTCATGAGCTAGAAATAATATTACCCTTTTCATTTCAACATTTGAAGACCCTAGAAATGTCAAATTGCGACGGATTATCTCCATCCATATTATTACCCTTTTCAGGATTTTTTCAACACCTCAAGACTCTAGATATGTCATTTTGTGATGGGTTGTCCAATATATTCACTTTGATAATAGCTAGAAATTTGGTGGAACTTACAAAATTGAGGATAATTAATTGTAAAATGTTGACAGAAGTCATTTGTGACGAGGAAGGTGAGGAGGGGCTTTTGGTGGTTTTCAATCAATTGAAGTATATTGAGCTTGATAGGTTGACAAGGTTGAGATGTTTCAGCTCAATTAAATACACTTTGATGTTCCCTCTCTTGGAAGATGTCATAGTGAGTGGATGTCCCCACATGAAGTTCTTCTCTAAGGGACCAATAGAGGCGCCAAAGTTGGAAAGAGTACAAGTATCAATAGAAACAACAACAATATGGTTTTGGAAGGAAAATCTCAACATCACCATCCAAAATATGTTTGAAGAAATGGTATGCATCGATTTCCAAATTCTGTGCAATTCACCAATAGAGTAATTTCTATTTGCTAACTAGAAGTTTGCATTAATGATGCTTTTTCTAACAGGAAATGCTTAGTAGAGTGGAGTTTATACAGCTATCTGAGTTCCCCGAGCTAATTGGAAAATGGCACGGCGAACTTAATTCCATCAAGTCATCTTGGCAATTAGAATCATTGATGGTGGATAAATGTCCATCATTTATTAATGCTATTCCATCCAAGTTGATGTTTCTTTTAGTCAAAATGAGAAGGTTGCAAATTTGTGATTGCGAGTCTCTAGAAGAAATATTCGATCTTAAAGGGCTGGTGGGTTTGGGAAGCACTCAGATGATATCTTCTTCCATGACTTTGGACTTGGTGAATCTACCAAAGTTGAGGCGACTATGGAACAAAGATCTTCAAGGGTTGCTGCCCTACAATTTTCTATATTATATAACCCTTTATAATTGCAGCAGCTTGAGACATGCTTTCAATCCATCCATGGCTCAGTGTCTTGCCAATCTAAGTCAGGTGGAAATAAAGGAGTGTGATCGGATGGAAGGAGTGATCGAAAAGGAAGAAGGGCAGCGAAGCATGCCGGAGAAGATTACATTCCCGAATCTTGAGAGGATGAAGCTAGAATGCTTGTCCAATTTGACTAGCTTCCTTTCAGGGAAGAATCAAATACTGGAATGCCCCAACTTAATAGAGTTGACCATTGCTCATTGCCCCAAGATGAGTAGTTTGACCGAACAATCCTTGCTGGAGATTGACCACCATAGTCCTTCACTTTTCACCCCACAGGTTAGTCTTTTATTCTTAATCCATTGCTTTTGATTTTTAGATTAGTTATATTGTCAAATGGAAGTACCAATGGAACGCCGGTGCTTTGCATGAAACAATTTCAGTGCCAGTGCAGTGCAACGTCCGCTTTTTTTCTTTCATTTGTTTTTGCCTCTAATTCTTGGACACACGGTATCAATCAAGGATAAAAAATTGGTTACCCATTACAGGCTTAAAGATATTGTATTTAAGTGTCAACAATACCCAATAAAACTTAATAACTGTAAACCCATTTACAAATGGGTTAAATTGAAATCTTCCCAATCACTGAAATCACAAATCAAGAATTAGTTTTCTTGAATAAGGTAAAATGAAAATGAATTGCATGTTCAACTTAAAGCAAATAAATCGAAATTTTTTTACCTTATAAATTAATTGCGAGCAACGTTTTGTCTTTTGATATTCAAACTGAGAGGGAACTTTCCAAGAAGTCATCATGGCAACTTTCCAAAAATTAGAGGGAGAAGGCGTTGCCATTATTTAATGTCAAATAAGCCAATTAAAAGTCAATGTTCACTATACTATTAATTATAAATTGCATTTAGGAGAGCTTTTCGTCGAGGTAGAATAATATTGAAATATATGTACATGCCACCATCTAATTTTTTGAAGAATAAAAGTCAATTGTCAAATTTATTTTCATTGAATTCAGTGAACACAAGCTAATATCTTTACCAATTTTTTTTTATTTCCATCATATCTTAAAAAAGGCAATAAACACATACCAACTCTTCAGGTTAGTTTTTTTTTTTTTTTTTCCGTCACTCCTTTTTTTATTTCAAATACTTTACAAGTTTTAATCAAGGTCGTGATTTTTCCACCCCTCATTTAGCTTAAACACTTCCTATCATAATATTTTGACCATATTGTCCTTATATGGCCTACCTTTGAGCATTATTTGCTTCTCTTTTTTCACGTTCCCACTTTCCTCCCCCTTCTTATCTTTCCATGCCTTTTGTGTTCTCTCGACAATCCCGTTTCTCTCCATTCCCTTTTTTTCCTTTTTTTTTTTTTTTTTGCTTCAGACATGCCTTTGTTGTCTCATTTTCTCCCCCCCCCCCTTCCTTTTTTTTAATCAAAAAACATTCAAACGCCTCATGTGAGTCCCCGACAAAAGCTCAAAAGGAAGAGCAAAATATGACGGAAAATGTCAACTGAACTTGTTGGCGTTATTGTCTGCTCTTCACCATTCACAACTTCATTATCAACTACTTTTAACCAATTTGGAAATAGAGGGACACTCTCTTTGCATAACCCCACAGCGTCTTCCCAACCCCATCCCCTCCTCCGCGTCTAAGAACATGTGCTCATCAACATGACACCCAACTCTCCCCGATACCTCTCGCTAACTCCTCCGATCCCCACACCACCTCCCTCACCTCCACTCATTCCCCTTAGCCGTTTGCTTCCACGTTTCTCCTCAACTAGGAGGATTAGTGCAACATCAGTGAGGACAACATGATTGGCCCCGAGCCGAGCCGCAATGAGCCTAGGAGCCCAACCGAGCTCGATGACATTCTTGCTAGTGAGAGAGAACAGGCGGAAGTGAGCTTCGATAGAGAGCCACTTGGAGAGGATGAGGGTGGAGTCCCAGTGCCAGGATTTGGTAAGGGGACGACTCATGACTGAATCGTAGACCTCCTCGTCTTGTTCAATGACGTGTATCGGTGTCTTGCGACTCTGATCTCCCTCGTGGTTATTAAACCTAGTGTTTGCAAGCTGCTTCAACGTGATTCATCAGTTATCACCTTATAGGAGCTAGGAAAAATAAATGTTGTGCGGGGGTCATTTTCCTTTTGGTTCCGTGAATGCGATTGCCAGCTTGAGTTCTACGCATTCACTACTCAATGCTTCGTCTTTTAATCAAAATTCTGGGACTTTTGGCTTAATCTTTCTTCCAGCAATTCTCCTTCTAGAGTTTATACATGCTTAGAAGCCTTGTCTAAAGCGAAAAATGGAAAAAGAGGGAATAGCAAAGGAAAGATAAGAAGAAGAGAATAGAAAATTGAGAACCATGAGGAAAGAAAAGAAAAGGAAAAGGAAAAGAAATAAAAACGAAGGAAAATAACCAAAAGGTGGGCCACATAATGGATAATATGGTCAAAATGTTGTAATATGGAGTATTTGAGCCAAATGAAAAGTGAAAAAAGCGTGACGCTTTAACTATTGCTTTCTTTTTACCGACCAAAAAAAAAACTATTGCTTTCTTTTCCGGTGGAGGAAATGCTTGAGTTTTTTCTTATTCTAATACTTTATCCATTTATTTATTTATATATTGTCATGTGTGAGTAAGACATTGCATCATAATTAGCATCCACACTTTTTTTAGTTTTCAACGATAGAAGTTACTACTAATTGTGCATTTACTTCCAATGCCATTAATATGTCGTTTATGAGTTGTCATATGCCCACATTGTTAGAATACTTCAAAAGGCCATCATATTACTCATTTTAGCATATTAATAGATAAAGAAGTATGAAACTAGTCACCTAATTTTTGTTAGTGACAAATTGCAATGACGTTATTTCATTTATTTGTCAAATATGAGGTACCCGTCACATCTTTTTAAAAAATTCAAAAACTCATCCTAATCCTCAACTTAGAATATTAATAGGTTTAGGGAAGTATGGATATAGTCATTCTGTTTTTTGCTAGTAATAAGTCATAATTGTCTTAATTTTATTGAAACCAAATAAAAAATGTCAATACCCGTTTCTTATTGGACAAGTTATAAGAGCTCATAACATCGTTGATTTTTTGTAAACAAACATGATGTGCTCATAGGGATCATTTGAATAAGGCAGATGTCTTGGTGGACCATTCGATACTTGTATGACAAACTTGTCTTTGGTAATTGAGATTGTAGCATGCCGCAATTTAATTAATTTTATCATGATGAAATGAAAATTCCTTACGGGCTATTAAAATGAACAATTCAGAGCAGCTCTTACAATGGTTTCATTTTTTTGTATCACAATCAATTTTGGCATAACATCTTTCATTTGTTCATGAAGGTTAATTGCATTTGCCCAAGTATCCTTGTTTGCATAAGAAAGTCATCTTAAAATTTCACGTCACATGACAGGAAATTTTTAGAAAATTGTAGAAGTATTCATGTTGTATTTGAGACCATAATTGCATTCTTTGGGTCGTAACACAACGGAAAATGTTTCCTATCTTTTTCATGCATGAGTGGTATGGACCGGAATTTACTTTGTTGCACCCACTTTGATGTTTGTTCCAATGCAATAGACTTAGCCTTAGTCATCAATCAATTGAAATGAAAGCATCAAGCAACCCTTCCTTGATTTTGTCACTAGCAAGTTCTAGAATGTTATGATTCATGAGAGGAAGGGAAGTTTGGAAATTCCTTCTTTGAGGTCATCACTCAATGTAATCAAATTTATTGTGTTATTTTTCCAATATGGCAGGTACAATTTCCTCGGCTTGCATCAATGGTTCTCTCCCACATGGACAATTTAATCAAAATATGGACTGATAGTCCTCAAGATACTCTCACGTTTGAACATTTATGGAAAGTGAATGTTGAGAATTGTAAGAGCCTTGAAAATCTGTTTCCACATTGGGTGGCTACAAGTCTAACCCAACTTCAGAAACTTCGAGTGGAGTCATGTGGGATCGAGCAAATAGTTGCGAGTGGAAATGACATTTCACACTTTACTACGGCTCAATTTCTTTTTCCGCAACTGACTTCTCTAGTGTTCCATGACATGCCACAACTCAAGGGCTTTTGTTCTGACTTGCACAGTTTGAAATGGCAATTCTTGGAAAAATTGCGAGTGACCCACTGTGACAAACTAAACATGTTGTCCTTTCTGGCATCCATGAATAAGTGGGCTCAAAGAGATAATCAACACGACCTTTCAGACCATGAAGCACACCTCTCATTTGAGAAGGTATGATTGCAACTGCTCTTCCTCTCTTTCTTCTTAATTCTTTTATTCATCCGATATATCTTATGTCTACAGCATAGTCATGTCACATTATAATAATACAGTAGCCTATCAATTCATGGACAACATAAGATATTTCTAACATCTTTAAGCACGCTTTTCATCAGTGGACACCCAAAATGTTTTTAATATCTTGTCACCCGAAATTTCAAGGAAGTACAATTTTTTTTTTTTTGACTAGATAAGATATTCCTAGAAGATGAATTTGGTCGGGGTGATTACTTTATCGGCCTCTACTTAAAAATTCTCTTAAAAATTTTCGATGCAAATAAAAATGTGAATTTCCTATGAGCTAAATTGAGAATCAAGCATTGACATTTAGCAATTTTTTATTTTCAAATTGCAACGAGATGACCATCTTTCTTTTGATATTTTCTGGTAAAATGAATTCTCATTCGTTTATTTGATCATTCCTATGTCAATACAGTTCTTTCGCTTCTATCTTATCATTATGATGTGGGCGTATAGCCTACCTTGGCTGGCAGATGGCCATACTGGAGAATTTGTTTACGATTTGCATTTTGTAGCTTGACTTGAGAAACTTGAGACTTGTATGCATGGCTCTAGAAACTAATGAAATGTAAGAATAGGGCCTCCTTTTATGGGAGTTAACCGACTTAAGTTTACCGCTGAGAGCCCATGATTTATTGTCAAATCTTGTTGAATTTACTTCTCTCATTGTATTGGGAATTTTGTAGGGCATTCCCACCTTAGAGAGACTTTTATTAGTTGACAAGGATATTCATACGATACATAGTGGAAAACTTTCTGACGACTTCTTTCGCAAGCCAAAAGCACTAACATTGGCATGCTTTCATGATGAAAATGCTGTCTTTCCTCTCATATTCCTCCTACAAAGATTTAAGAACCTACAAAGTCTTGAGGTCTTATGTAGTTCTTTTGAAGATATATTCCTTGATGAAGAGCTTGTTGACGAGGGAAAACATTTGGTGCTTGATAATTTAAAAGAACTCAAGTTAAGCAAGCTACACAACCTAAAGCATGTCTGGAGAGAAGGCTATCTGGTGGCGAAAATTTTTCAGAGTATTAGCATATTTAAGGTGTGGGATTGTCCCAGTTTGACAACATTATTTCCAGTTGTGACATCCTTCCAAAATTTGACGGAGTTAGTGGTGAAGAATTCTTCTGGATTGGTACATCTAGTGACAGTTTCAACAATTACAAATTTGATGCAACTCACTGACATGACTATAATTGGATGCGAAAGAATGAAAGAAGTAGTCACAAATGATGAAAACGGAGAAAGAAAAGTGATTTCTCTTGGGAAGCTAGAAAGATTGACCCTCCAACATCTGCCAAGCCTAGAATGCTTCTCCTCCACCACAAGATGTAGCTTCAGGTTCCCATCCTTGGAATATGTTGAGGTGGAAGAGTGCTCAAAAATGAAAATCTTTTCCAATGGTACTCTAAGCACACCAAAACTAGAATGGGTGAGACTGTCCAGATACGAGTGGGATGGCTACTGGGAAGGTGATCTCAATGCAACCATACAAAAGTTATCAGCATAATAAATGCACACAAAATTGGTAAGATCCAGTTAAGGTCATTCTCATTTATTATTATTTTTCGCTTGCCTCTGCTTCTCAAATTTTCTATCAGTTGAAGCATCATAGGTTCTAAAATTTTTATCTGTTTAACTTGTCTAGTCACTGATAAGGGGAACGGCAGATGCTTGAAAGTGGCGTGGAAATTTAAAAGTTACCAAGACACAATCAAAGGTGGAGATGAAGAAAATTTATGTTGAGGTAGCGATTCTATTTCCAATTTCTCTCTTTCTCCCTAATAAAATCACAGTTTTGCAAAGGGACCCTTGACTGGCCCGTGGCGCCCGCGGGGGGGGGGGGAGAGGGTTGTGGATAATAGGTAACGACATGATTTTCTCCCTTTTGCCACCTTAGCATAACTGCCTAGATTGCACGCTCTTCATTTTTCATAACTAAACATCCCATCTCTTTTCTGTCTCCTTCAACTCTCTTCTCATCCAAACGAATAAGCATGTTAATCCGTTGTTTTTTTTTTTTTTTTTTTTTTGAGGAACTTTCTTAGAAAGATCTCAAACCTTATGCTTAATGTGTAATCGTGTTCTAAATTTTTAAAATGTGCAATTAAGTCATAAAGGTTTTGAATCAAATGTAGTGAAATCCTTCCCAACAACCACTTGGTCTTCCTGATGACCACTCTACCAAATTTGCTGATATGGCATGTCGGAATCCTGCATCAATTTTCAAATAGGTATTGCTCTCTGGTGATCAGTACACAAGTAGATTCAGATTAAAGTCTATTAATCACTTACTTAAATAATCACGGATGAATATTAGAAGCCAGCATTGACATTGAGGGGGGAAGTTTCATAAGAGGACTAGTCGCTCAACTTTTCAAATTAGAAAAAATGAATGAAATTGAGCAAAATAATCATGAACCTTACCTAAATATTAGCTGATAAAACCTATATTTGATCGACTTAAAAGTACTGGACTCACGACTAAGGAATTTCTGAAGGCTAAGGATCTTCGGTTTGTAGCAGGTACCAGTGTTTTTCTTCCAATTCTTAGTTATAGGAATTGCTAGTGAGACTCTCCTAGTTAATATAATCTACATGCTAATCTGAACTCAACAAAGGAAATAAAGATTGACTGGCTCAAACATGATAGATACAACCTGTTGAGTTTGAGTGAATGATCTTTTCTTTTGGCCTAATTATCTCTAACATTTAGAAGAGGTGTTTGGCCTCACGGCATAGTCTGCCGAGGTCCACCAAGCCGCAGGTGCAAAGAAGCGGGCCAAGACAAACAATTTTCTTCTTTAGCTCGGTACTTAGAGCTAGATCTGCTCATTGGTCAAGTCTTCTAACTGGTAGGCTGAGTATCTAATGGCGATGGTATACTAATTACACATCACTTTGTAAATCAAATCTATCGATTTTAGCCTCAGTACCTCTAACATTATTCTTGATACAATTTTGATCAACTAACAGATTGTCCATCTTTTCATCCATTCGATTCTGTATATGCTCTTCTTAATGAGCTTCTTCCAGATTTTTTTTTTAACTTTTTGTCCCGGAAATGTATTGCTTCTCCAATTAGATGCTTCATTTAATTAAGTTAGCTAGTATAAAGCCATGAAACTAGTTTAAGTTCAGACGTTAAAACTTACTACACAAATTATGCTCAGGGGATGACTTCTCGTCGCCGGAGAGAAGATGAACAGCACCGGAAAAGTTTTGCATTTAAGGCACCTTATTTCTTCAAGATCATACTCTCTCTAAAGGAAGGAGATTGTCTGTGTGTTCGAGCTTGTTAGAATTGATAATATTGAACTGAAAGTCTCCATTTTCAGGAGGAATGTCAAGACTCGGGCATAAACTCTGGTATGCCTGCAAAAAAATCTCTGCTTCGCAATGTTTTGTTTAGTTAATCAGATCGAGAAAAGCAAAACTTTATGCTGCAACGGATTGAATGGTGATGTATTTCTTGATTTTTTTTTTTTTTTTTTGGAGAGTAGTGAACATCGTTACACTTGGACATTGCATCTTTCCCAAATTCCGGGTATGGTATAAGTCGAATTCATGCTGAGCGTGGGATTGATAAAATAAAAGGTTGAAGCCAATCCTCATCTATTGCCATTATAAGATCACTAGAATCTGGAACTCAGTTCCAAACATGACATAGAAATTAATGGACGAACAATTGAAATGCGCTCGATGACGCAAAATGCAGAAAGCATACCAAACCTTCCTCAGGGGATGTCCCAAATCGCTTCTGGAATAGAAGCAGAGCATGCTCTGGGTTGATCCAAGTCAAATTCATCATCTTCGATGAGGAAGAAGGGTGGGCCTGAAGCAGCAAATTGGACGATTCCGAGTTGCCGCTTGGCTTTTTACTCATGATGATTTCGAGTTGTGATTTGGGGCTTTTTTTTTGTCAGCAAAAGTCCTAAATTTCGAAAAAATCGGGTATTGCAATTATCAAGTTGGGGGGAAATTCGAAGAGGCGAGGCTTCGTAACTAAATTTACGCGCGTTGTCAATCTTAATTCATGGAGAGATCACAGGTGTGATTTTGAAATTTCATTTTCTTAAATTTATGGGCTCATCAGATTACCAATTCTAATAGAAGACGGGCGTCCTTTTTTCTTTTTCTTTCTTTTTTTAAATCTAATTGGATGTGTATAGAAAGAAAATAACTATTATTTATAAATTGAGAGGTTGCAATCAGGGGCGTCTAACTTAACTGAACCGTTCGGGTGTGCAACAAATTTGAACTGAACCACGCCTTGAAATGAGTTCGGTTCCAATCGATTTGATTTTTCGGTTTTCTTTTATGAAATATTAAAAAGAGGTTTACGGAAAAATGAGAGAGATTGTGTGAATTGTTAATCATACCTAATTCACCTGAACTGAGAAGAAAATACGCAAAAATTCGGCTCAGTTCAAGCTTCGATTCGGTTTTCTAGTTCGGTTTTGACACCCCTAATCGCAATAAAGATGATTAGTGTGTTAGTAACCCATGAAGCATTGTGTATGCTATTGTAGAATTTGAGAGCACAATATTAATAGCATGTAGGTATCAAATTGCCTGGTTGGGATTGAGAACTACAAATTTTTAAGCTAAAAAATACGAGCATAAATGGACATCTTGTTTGCCTTTTTCTTTAGGGTTTGCTCTTATTTATTCTTTTTTCTCATCATATATTGGTTTGCAGAACTTCTACTTGGGAGAGTGTTACTTGCGAATTTGTGAAGAGATACATTTAAAAGAACCGAGAAATTGCGACTCTTAAGTATTTAGACGGATCGTGGCTAGGGCAGCTCAGGACCTATCAACATGGTTAGCCCACATTCGCAAGAGAAGCTTGTCTGCATCAAACGTCTGTATGTGTTGAGCTCACATCGGTAGGGATGATCTTGTGTTCAAAGTCTCGATCTTCAGCAATGCTGGTAAGGACCGATTGAGACAAACATCATTTAGGCCTGATTGAGACGAACATCGGAAGTGTCACTTGAGGCTGTCTATCAACCCTATTGACAGAGGGCTGCAGACACAAGGTCGGAGGGTTGAAAAAGGCAGTAAAAACCATAATTTAGCAATCTAATGATTTTCAGTTTAAGTATAAATGCCTCCTTGAAGTATCGGAACCTGATAAGGACAATCTTTGTTCAGAAAATATTGGAGTTTGGTAGACAAGAAGGAGCAATTCTATCTTTGGAATATCTTCTCCCTCTAATCCTCGAGTTCTGGCTCTTTCAAGCTCTGTTATCCTCTCGAATTCCGTTTTAACATCGATGCACTCCAATTGTTGTTGTTACGTAAGTATCATTAAATGAAAATGAGATGTGTTGTCTATTAATTGTCATTCTGGAAGTTCTCCTTGTCGACGTGTCCCTCACTTTGATATATGTGAAACAATAATTTGCATGTGATAATTGTCATTTTGGGACTCAAGGTCGACCCTTCTTTGATAGGAGTAGCAGAGAAAGCCTCTCCTGTGAGGGCGAGAGCGGGAGCAAAATCAGGAGATAGGGCTTTGCTTTTGAGTGGACGAGGGTCTACCAGCAAGTCCAAATTGAAAATTGGCAAACCGATTGGAGTTTCGATTTGGGGCTTCTTATGTGGACAAATTCCCTAAATTCAAAGCCATCGGGCCCTACATTGTTAATTTGTGATGGAAATTCGAAGAGACGAGGAGCACGCGGAGCATGGGATCAATAAAATAAAAGGTCAAAAGCAATCCTTATCAGTTGTCCAAATGGAGAGTTGATCTATAACAGAGACCTTTAAGTATATTCCTTCAAGTAAAATCTGTCACAATTGAAGTGGTCACAGAAGAGGAAAGAAAGAATGTCCTGCACCAATTCCATATTCATGAAATATGGGGAGGTCTCTAGAGATCGATACACAAAGATGGGGAGGTCTCTAGAGATCGATACACAAAGATTTACGGAAAGGTGAATTAAGGATAATTCTTGCTATCCATCAATAACACAAAAGGAAGTTTCAATTAGAGGGCTAGTCTTTCACCTTCTTGCCTTCCAAAATGGATGAATGACATCGACGGATCAATGATCGTAAAACTGAATCGGAATAAAATTTCCAGAACTCATGGTCAGCAGGTATCGCGATGTTCTTGACCATAGGGCTTTAAACATAAAGCAATAACACCATCCGTAAGTGAACTTGCTTGTCTCCCGTCAAATAAATCATTAGCAGTAGAACTATCCAGCAGCTCCTATGAGTCAGACACAGCCGGATCAGAAGAAACAGGACTGCTAGGCTTCCCCTTTTTGCTGATGAGATTGCTGAAGCGACCATTGACTTCCGCTCGATAGATGTGCCCCATCTTGAACGTTTTGTCTCCAATTATCTCTTCTCCTTTGTATGGGAGTTACTAGGGGGACTGTCTCAGCAATCATCAGGCCATAATCTTTGAGCCCCACGTACTTCATCAGCTTTCATAGTTCTGACTCCCTGGTAGTCAATATGTTAAGCACTAATACAGATGCGTCAAATGCTGTAAAAAGAAATGATGGAGTGATTCTTTAGAGTAATTAGATCTCATCTTTTTAAGACAAGAAGTTGAAGCTCCGCTTTAGTGACCAGCTTCCTCTAATAGTCCTACAAAATGATGTACAATTTCTGAAACTGTTGCCTCTCACATCAGTATAGCTTCTGACTTAAGGAAGAAATACCTGAACACTGATTCCAGACTCTTGAGAGTAAACAGGCAATCCAAGTTCCACATTTGCTTCCATGGAATCACGCCCACCATCCTGCAGGTTATAGGCATGTAATATGTGCCTCAAACCTACTCCTCTCCTTTGTGCCCTCAGGGGTAGACCAGCACGGCCCTACCAGCTGCTTCTATCTGCTGCATCGCAAGTGCAAGCTGGTCACAGTCGCATCTAGCAGATCCAAACATGTCTCCTGGGATGCATCCTGAGGATACCCTCACAAGGACATCTTGATCACCTCCAACGTCGCTCTGTTCAGAAGTTAAACAATAAAGTATGAATCACATGATGGGAAATATTGCTGTCTGAAGGGAGGACATAAAAGACGAAAAACTAGAGATACTGCTTTTAATCAAAATTACGGCATTCCTATATCAATTGCAGACACATACAGGTCCCTTATCAAGCATTTCATAGACTAAAAGAAAGAATTATTGTTCCCAGCAGTCGACTAAAATCCTAACAATCATTTCTCCCAGTGTTAACTTTCCTGTCCAGACAAAATTTGTTATCCAACTAAGATAAATTTGTAGGTACTCCAAATTACGATTGACACATGATTAGACCTTTTTTTACAAGCTTCCAAAAACATTTAATGGAGTTCCACCCAAAAGATACCATCAATTTTTCAGTGGTGTGATTATTCAACTCTAAAGCTTGACAGCCTGCTCTAGTAAAATCATTGTCAAACAAAATCATGCAATGGGAGCGCAAATTGAAGTTTGGCTGAAAAATTGGACTGCTACAAACAAGATCTTCTAAGTTTACAAATAATCAATTCAAAACTCTGTTCAATAGTTTCTGAATTCTTAAAACAGTTTTAGCAATTAACTCATAATCTATCTCAAATTGACCATTGCAATTTGCTCGATTCCGTCTAATATTGACCTATAGCAATGGGCTGTAAAAGGCCCCGCATTGTTGGTAATCTTGCAGCAGCAGCACGTTCAACTCATTTATCTCTTTTCCAGCTGTACCTATAAATTTATGCATCTAATGAGCAGTGAATCATTTCTCACTCACACAGTGTAAGAAGCTTCTCAATATACAAGTCAGAATACAATCTAGATGTTCATTTCCTGGTGATAATGCTGAGAATGCACCTCAAACTCTGCCTCAGTAAGTGGTCAACTGACATTCAGACATGGGTTTTGAAACGAGGTATATACAAGAAAATGTACATAAAGATAACTGCAGCCACAGGCTCATTGACAAAATTTGACAAGAATCCTGGCCATTCATAACCATATACTAATCTAACGACACCATACACCTAAAAAATTGCGAGAAACAACTCTTCAGAACCCCCAAAACCATTGATCTGCATGGTGTTGACGAATGGAATAACAACCACAAGCTTAAAGCATAAACTAAACTTGAGACATCAACAGACCAAAATGGCTTATGCTTCTCTCCCTTTTGCTATGCAACAACAGCCCAACAGTAACCCATAAGAGACTCTTTTTTCCCACCCCACCCAGGGTTCCGAGGTTTCTGCTCTTCATTTATCCACTCCCAAAAGGGGGAGATGCCGCAGCAACATCTTGACCAAAAGAGCCAACACTTAAGAAGTGACGGTTGCAGCTGAAATTGGATTTGATCGTCCTTAAAAAGTATTTTGCATTGGATTGCTGGGAAGAGAATATTTACCTGATTAGATCAGCAATAGATGCATTTTTCAAGTTCTCCCGCTGTGCAAACCCATGAAGCTTAGGTAATCTTGCCATGGAGCCATCATCACCAATACCTCACAAAGAGAACTGCCACAGGTTAGCGAACACAGCAAGGTCGACAGAAGCCTCTGTATGCGCAGCTCTTTTCAGGACACCGCCCTCCCTGTACTTCAATGGGAAAACATGTCCCGGCCTGTTGAAATCTTCAGGTTTTGGAATCTCTAGACTCAAGAGCCAAAGCTGTCGCTGCCCTGTCACGCATTGATACGCCTGCAGTCGTCCCATGCTCTGCATCCTATAACAATATTGCTTAACTACCATCCATTACAAGGCAAGAGAAGAGATGATTAAAGAAAATAACTAAGCTGATCGAAGGCTATTAAGAAATCAAGAATTCGAGAAAACAATATTGTTCTACTGAACTATAAAAGCGCGCGTTATCTATCATTACTTTCGAAAATTGATTATCCCTACCTGAAGGAACCAGTACCAGTCAATCATCTTCAACTAAGTTTTGATAAAAAAAAAAAAAAAAAAAACTCAAGTATTGCAAAATAGATTTAGGGGAATAAAAGCACATACCGCAATCGCAGTGAATGCAGTCCAAAGCTTGTCTTCCCCCTTTCATGCTCGCACAAACAATCCCAAAGCGCCATACTTCACAACGAAATGCCATGAGCCTAAGGTGCTGCCATTATAAGATCACCCTCAATTCTGTCCGTCCTCATCGCCTACCGCCACTACAAATCTGGAATCCGAAGCGTCTCACTCTCCGATACCACCGCAGTTAGATCAGACGAAAGACCAATTCGCGAAGAAGGGTCGGCCTGAAGCAGCAGAATTGGAGGATTGCGAGTTTCGGCAGCCTCGGCAGGAAACAAGGCCGCTCGGATCTTCGCCATGAAGGTCGAACACCGACCGGAGCTTGGATTTGGGGCTTTTCCGGCCGTCGAGAAAAGCCCTGAATTCGAAACGATCGGGCACTGGCATTGTCAATCTGTGGGGAATCTTTCAGCAGAAATGCAAGCGTTTGATGAAGGTCACTTTTTGGAGAGTCTTTCTCCGATGGAGATTAGAATCTGACGAGACAAGAAAGAGCGATTCTCCAGTGATATCAACTTGGACCATCTTCTCCCTTCAGATTTGAAGTGGTGATGGAAAGAAGATGGATGGAGGGAGGGAGGTGGGGGAAGAAGAGGAGGGAACGGGGTCCAGGCTTTGCGATGGCTGAGCTCACCACAACGGACGTTATAAAATAAGAAGTCTTTTTCTTCTCCCTTGACGACGTGGAAACAAGTCCTCATGGGGCGCAGTATCAGCTGAAAGCGCTCCAAGCGCTATTACATCGGGTTGCAATTCAATGCCGACTATTTCATCCCCGAGCAGAGTCTCGCTGACAGCAACATTGCCAAGGTAAGACAAAGTTTCACCACGGCCGTTATCACCGCAGTTAGGTGGGCCCGAAGCAGCCAATTGGATGATTTTGAGATTTCTGCAGACTCCGCATGAGACAAGGCCTCTTCTTGCGTCAACAAAGGGCCCTAACTAAGAAGATCAGGCACTGCATTGTCAATTTCTGGGGAAATTCGAAGAGACGCACGTGGATGGCGATGCTCATGCTCTGTTTTATAATCGACAAATCTGATATCATGTTGACGTGCCTGCTCTGTTTTCACTGCGTTATAACCGAGAGGATGTAGTAGAGGCGATCAGTGTTCGTAACCCATGAAGCGTTACCATGGGAGTTCAAAAATAGTGTACGCTATTGTAGAGTTCGAGGACACAATATTGATGGCATTTTGGCTTCAAATTGCTGGATTGGGATTGAGGACTTCAGATTTTTATGCTAGAAAAAAGCAGCATAATGTACATTTAGTTGGCCTTTTCTTCTTTGGTGTTTGCTTCTATTTATCCAGTTTCTCATCGTATATTGGTTGCCATAATATCCACTTGGCATAGTGTTACTTTCGAATTCGTAAAGAGATGACATTCAGATGAATCGGTAAATTGAGACTTTTAGGTATTTAGACAAATTGTGGCCAGGCCAGCTCGGGACTAGGGGTGCTCGATTCCCACCCAGGAACAGTGAACTAGTGCATTTAGTCCTGAAACCAAACCAATATCCTAAGTAATCGTCGAAAACTGACTAGTTGGTAGGGTCTGACCAATTCTCGGTTCGGATAGTTCCTTTTGATTTGTTAGAATATTTAAATAATAAAATAAACTACGTCTTCATCTAACAACTTAAACTTTTAGAACAGCAATAGTCCCATAAAATCCCACATAATATCAAAGTTGAAGATATTGAGTTCAAATCTTACCATGCCCCATTTGCCTCCTCAATTTCCACGCTTCATACTAGGTAAAAAACCAGACCAAACATGAGGGGATCGCTCAAATATTTAAATAATAAAATAAATCATGCCTTTATCTAACAGTTTAAATTTTTAGAACAATCACCAGTAGTCTCACAAAATTTCACATGCTCACACCTACTCAGGACCTATCAACACAGTTTTGCAGCAAACATATTCAATGGTTGGCCCACGTTCATAAGAGGTAAATCAAACAAGGAAACTATGTTGATGAGGACTTATTAACCCGGGGAACAGTGTGTTTAACTCGGTGAGGGTTGAACAATTGTGATTATACGGTTTGGCCATTTTGATGTAATGACAGGGAAAAGTTCAAGTTCTGAAGAGTTACAAGATAGCTTTGTATTATTCTATCACCAATTAAAGTGTATTGAAAGAAGATTGATAACTTCAGATTTTTGACTACATTCATGTGCGTCTCTTACGATTAATCCTTTATGGCCTTATAAGAATGAAAAATAGTTGAAGCGGAGAGAAATTTTATTGGATGAATGTGAATTCTATACTCCACATATTCCTATTGTGGGTGTGTCCACGCACCGCGAACATTAATACAAGAATCATTTATATAACTTGCCAATTGATAATTGATTGATACACCAATAAAATTTCAAAGCAGAGGATCTCCATTTTCATTGGACATGTCAATAGTCTTTTAATCATATTCCTATATGATTTGGGTCTGCCTATGAGATTATGCACATGTGGTCTGGTTAACATTTCTTGTGTTAGTCATGCTACCTAGTATGTTCTTACTCATAGATCATTTGTTGATCAAAAATCAACTTCATGGATTTTCCCGGGCGGGGTTTTAAAGGTATGCATCAATGGAAGAATGCAAACCGCAAGTCTTAAATATTTGGACGGATCATGGCCAATGAAACTCCTTTATTACCCTCAAAATGGCATGAAAAAAGCTCTTTGCCGGTTGGGCCGCATTTCAAGGAGGAACTTCTCTAAAGGAAGGAGATGTTCGCGTGTTCGAGCTCGTTGGCATTGATAATATTGAACTCAAAGTCTCCTGTTTTACTATTATTATTTTCGATATACCAATTACGTAAACTTTCACATGCTAATCAGTAATTTCAGAGTCTGTGGCAGCACAGTTGAAACCAATGATAGATATATTAATGGAAAAAGAATAGAAAATGAGATCAAATGAGTGGTTAATTCGCTTCTTTTTCTCAAGGAACAATCAGGTGTATAAATAATCACATTATTGTCGCATTATCTAATGGTGGTCCATTCTTCAAATAACATATTTTTGGGGAATGTCCTTTTAAGATTAGATCGTAGATAAGCACCACTAAATTAGACCACCCAAAGATGCAGTTAATTAACCTTATGATTTATTTCTGTGACCATTAACTAATTACTAATAGAAAAAGGAGGATACCCGTCTAAATTTGTGCCTAACTATGATTTCTGTGATCATTGACATGGGGTTGGGAAATTAGTATAGGCCATACCAAGTGATAATTACATGGTTTCATTGTTGAAAGGGTGGCGGAAATTCCCGAAGCAATACTCATTGGTCATGGTCATCTCATAATTTTCAATTACAAAGGGAACTCTATTTTTCGCAAAATAATATCCAACAAGAGCGATTCGGAAATAGATTATTTGCCAATCAGCGGCAAACTATCAAACCTCAGGAGCGAATTTCTCTCAGCAAAAGCGGAAGATGTCGTGGAAGCAGAAGATATGAAGTGAAAAAAAAAAAAAAATCTCTTTCTCGAGCTCCAGATAGATTTAATTTCAAGAGCAAGAGGCATTGGTGTGCTTCATTTGAAAGCTCATGTGATTGCACTTGCAGGTTGCAGCTCCTTGAAGCCCATCGTCTTTTGTCCTTGTCATAATTCCTTCAACGTCATGGCTCGTCCTTGTCCTCATCCTCGTCCTCGCCGGAGAGACGACAGAGTTGTTACTGAGCAGGAGACTCCTCCAAGTAGTAGCCTTCCCTTCTTCATACTCTCTGATACGCTGATTCGCTAGTTCAGTAGCTTTAATCAAATTAACAGGCTAATGAAAGTCATCGATCTTAATTAACTGGCAAATCAAAATCATTTTTTTTAGGAAGCGACTGTCCATAAATAGCTATTTTTCAGTTACGTCACTGTGCAATTGCCACTCCTCATAAGCTGATGCACCGATCATCTCTCAAAAGCATCCAAATTCATGTCCTTAACACGACCTAAGGAAGGGCTTCCAGGGGTGTCCTATTCTTGCCATAACCATGAATCATGGAATTTCAAGCAAATGCATTCTTCCCGGAAACTAACATTTGCTCATTCCATAGGCGAAACACGAAATCGCAGTGTTCCAAGAGCAATCATCCCTGTACGGCATGTAACTAAGGGATCCAGAGACTCACCCACCGCTCACATCCTCGTGTATCCTTCGATCATCGTTTTCCGAGTGAAGTTATTCCCATGAGTTTCGACCAAAAAAAAAAAAGTTATTCCTATGAGGCATATCGTCAAACAGTCACCATGCATTATCCGTTTGACCGAACATGGTGTAAAGGCGAAGGAAGAAAAGGTTTGCGAGCATGACGGTGCAGTTCGAGTCTTCGAGAGACTAATTACCTTCTCTTGAAAAAGCACGTAGGAACAAAGCATAAGGAGGCCTTCATAACCAACCGCAAATTAGGACAGACCATGGCAACTTAATTCTCGACGATGAGTGGCAGTGACAGAGGTGAAATCTAGAGCTGGAACAGCGAATACCGAACTGAAGAAGTGTTGGATCTCTCTCTCTCTCTCCGGCGTTTCGTCAAACGTGTGGCTACCCCAATGAGGACATAAGAACAGAGCAACCGCGCGGGACAGAGGTAGACCTTTATGGTCGAAGAAGAGATTCAAACTTCTCAATCAGAACAAATGGTGACGAGGATGCATTGATGAAGAAAACCCAGCAACGGATGGTCGGCATGACGACGAGATCATCGCAACGCCCAGGCGCCAAGTCACACAATAGGATCGGAACACGAGGTTTCTGCCACCGCCATCACTTCGGAACCTCTGGCAAGCTTCTCAGGCTCCTCATCTTGAAACCATTTTGCTTCGTCGATTCCTTGAATCCACTGAATGATGACGACGCTAGGTAACCATGGAAATCCAGCGATGGAATCGCCCGGGATACTCAGATGCGACGCGAAAAGGATCCAAGATGCAGCCAAGGATTAGTCACGTGGGCTGTGAAGATAGATCATCCCATAATCTGTTCCAGTCAATTTCCAGTAACGGGTTTTTCTTTTTACATGGTAAAAAAGTGGTTCGTATTAGCTAATAAAATTAGGCAAGTGGATAAATGAATTCTAACATGACTAACCCATTGCTAATTGATTGGCCATTGACGTGGCAATTAAGCACCGACCAAAAAAATAAAAAAATTGTGGCAATTAAGCAAATCCTCTGTCATATGACAAAGATGACAAATAGGTAAGTAAATACATAATTTTCTCACAATTTGCCACCTCAGCATAACAACCTAAAACACACCATCCTCTAAGCATCTCCCATTTCCGTTCTTTTTTCTCATCCAAATATGTGAAACTGTCGTTTCATTCCTTTTTTTTTTTTTTTTTTAATTTCAAGTTTCAAAATTGTATCTAACGTTGGAAATGATTCCTCCATCCACCATTTAGTTTCCATCCTCATACAATTTAAAATCTTGGAATCTTAATCCACAAAGTTCATTTTTTGTCCAAGATTTTCTGGCACTGATACTACAAAGATGATACTAGATAGTAGGAATTCAGTTCTACTCAATTAGATTTTCTCTCTCTACTTGCTTTTCCAGTTAAACTTGTGGAAATTGCACAAGTTGCATCTGCTTTGCTGTGTTTAAGCACATTGGATGAATATTGATTTCATTAGTAAATCTGAAAGAATTTTTTCTTTCCTACATCTTACGGGTCTGCATATGTAGACGTGCCATTTAGTATTCTACTTAAATAGAAGCTGGACTTCCGTCGGAAAGGTGGATCTTAGGGATTGTAATGGTGTTTCTCCATTACTTGTAAGGTTGTAATGGTTGTGGTTTCCCGAATTGTACGAATATTTTAAATTGTTGAGATAACTGAAGTGACTTTGCAATTAGCATTTCTTGTGTTAGTCATCATTTGTTCATCAAGAATCAACTCTGCAGACTGTCCCTGGAGATTTTGAAGGGAACGCATCAAGGGAAGCATGCCAATCGTGGCTCTTAAATATTCGGACTGATCATAGCAAGCGAAGCTCCTGTACTACCCCACAACGTGGCTCGAGAAAGGTCTTGCCTGTCAAGCTGCATCTCAGAGAGGAACTACTCTAAAGGAAGGAGATGTCTGTGTTTTCGATCTTGTTAGCATTGATACTATTGAACTTAAAGTGTCCATCTTCAAAAGGAATGTCAAGACTTAGGCGTAAACTTTGGTATGCCTACAGAAAATTCTATCCTTCGCTATATTTTGTTTTGTTAATCAGGTCAAAGAAAGCAAAACTCTCTGCTGCAAGTAATTGAATGGTGATGTATTTCCTGATGTTTTTCGGAAAGGGGTGGACATTACACCTGGACATTGCATCTTCCAAAATACCAGGTACGTGTGTGACTAATTTCCAACCTCTTTGTGCATTGCGTGTTCATTCGACAAATAAAAGGTCATAAGCAATCCTTATCTAACGCCAATATGGAGAGTTGATCGATAACAAAGACTTTAGCATATTCCTTGAACTTGAATTAAGGATAACTCCTGCAAGCCATCGATTACACGAGGAAATTTAGATAAGATGGCTAATCTTCACCTTTTCGCTTCACAAAATGGATGAATGACATCAATAGAACAATAATGAATCTTAGACTAATTATAAAACTGGATTGCCATAAAATTTCCAGAACTCATCGTCAGCAGGTATCCCAATGTTCTTTACCTTAGTGCTTTTAAAATTAAGTAATAGCACCATCTGTTAGTGAACTTGCTTGTGACCCCCCGTGTAAATCATTAGCAGTCAAACTACTTAGCAGGTTCTATGAGTCAGACACAGCTGGATCGAAAGAAACAGGGCTGCTCGCCTTGCTGTTTTTGCTGATGAGATTGCTGAAGAGGCCATTGTCCGCTCCATAGATGTGCCCATCTTGGACTGTTTTGTCTCAAACCATCTCTTGTTCTCCTCAGGTTCTATGAGTCAGACACAGCTGGATCGAAAGAGACAGGGCTGCTCGCCTTGCCGTTTTTGCTGATGAGATTTCTGAAGAGGCCATTGTCCGCTCCATAGATGTGCCCATCTGGGAGCATTTTGTCTCCAAGCATCTCTTGTTCTCCTTTGTTGCGGGAGTTACTAGAGGGACTCTCTCAGCAATAATCAAGCCATAAGACCGATGTACTTCATCTGCTCCATAGTTCTGACTCCCAGGTCACGCAACATCTGCAGTTTTAGTCAATATGTTAAACACTAATACAAATGCTATAAAAAGATTAACAATGGAGTGGTTCTTCAGATTAATTTAGATCATGTCTTTCTAAGACGGGAACTTGAAGCTCTGCTTTAGTCACCAGCTTCGTCTAGTAGTCTTATAAAATGTTTTACAATCTCTGGAGCAGTTGCCTCTCACATTAGTATAGTTTCTGACTTAAGGGAAAAATACCCAAGCACCAATTCCATACTACCTGTAGTCAACGGGCAAACCAAGCTCTACATTTGCTTCCAAGGCATCACGCCTATCTTCCTGCATGTTATAGGCACGTAATATGTGCCTTAAACCTATTCCTCTTCCTTCGTGCCCTCGGAGGTGGACCACATGCCCCTGCCGCCGCTTCTATCTGTTACATCACAAGTGCAAGCTGGTTGCTGCTGTGGCATCTAGCAGATCCAGATATGTCTCCTGGGATGAATCCCGAGTGTACCCTAACAAGGACATCCCAATCATCTCCAATGTTGCCCTGTTCAGATGATAAACAATAAAGTAAGAATCACATGATGGGAAATATTGCTGTCTGTAAGAGGACCTAAAATAGGAAAAACTAAGATACTGCTTTTAATCAAAATCATGGCATTCCTATATCAATTGCAGACACATACAGGAACTATAAGAAAGAATTATTGTTCCCAGCAGTTCACTAATATCCTAAAAATCATTTCTCCTGATGTTAACTTTCCTGTCCAGACAACGTTGTTATCCAAGTAAGATAAATTTGGTACTTCCAATTATGATTGGCACATGATTAGACATTTTTCTTACATGCTTCAAAATACATTTGATGGAGTTCCAACCAAAAGATACCATCAATTTTTCAGTGGTGTGATTATTCAACTCTAGAGCTTGACAGCCTGTTCTAGTAAAATCATTGTCAAACAAATCATGCGATGGAAGTACATGAGATGAAGTGCAAATGTAAGTTGAGTTGAAAAATTGGACTGCTACAAACAAGATCTTCAAAGTTTACAATTAATCCATACAAAACTCTCTGCTCATTAGTTTCTGAATTCTTAAAACAGTTTTAGCAATTAACTCATAATTTATCTCAACTTGACCATTGTAATTTGCTCAATTCCATCTAATATCGACCTACAGCAATGGGCTGTGAAAGGCCCGACATTGTTGGTAATCTTGCAGCAGCAGCACGTTTAACTCATTTATCTCTTTTCTGGCGGTACCCATAAATTTATGAGCGGTGAAACTTTCTTAATCACACAGTATAAGAAGCTTCTCAATATACAAGTCAGAAAACAATCTAGATGTTCTATCCCTATTTCCTGGTGATACTGCTGAGAATACACCTCAAAGTCTGCCTCAGTTAGCGGTCAACTGACATTCAGACATGAGTTTTGAAAGAGGTAAATACAAGAAAATGTACATAAAAGTAACTGAGGTCACAGGCTCATTAACATAATTTGGCAAGAATCCTGGCCATTTATAACCATATATTAATCTAACGACACCGCACAAAAAAAAAAAAAAAAAAATTGAGAGAAACAACTCTTCAGAACCCAAAATCATTGATCCGCGCATGGTGTCGACGAGCGGAATTACAACCACAAGCTTAAAGCATAAACTAAAGTTGAGACATGAATAGACCAAAATAGCTTATGCTTCTCTCCTTTTTGCTAAGTAAAACAACAGCCCAACAGCCCAACAGCCACCCATAAGAGACTCTTTTTCCCATCCCACCTAGGGTTCCAAGGTTTCTATTCTTCATTTATCCACTCCCAAAAAGGGGAGATGCCGCTGCAACAACATCTTGGCCGAAAAAGCCAATACTTAAGAAGTGAAATTGCAGCTGAAATTTGATTCAATTGGGGCTACATGTCCTTAAAAAGTATTTGCATTGGATTGCCGGATAGAGGATACTTACCTGATTAGATCAGCAATAGATACAATTTTCTAGCTCTCCCACTGTGCAAACTCACAAAGCTTAGGTAATCTTGCCATGAGGCCACCATCACCCACTACCTCACAAAGAACTGCCAAAGGTTCCAATCCAGATGACACAGCAAGGTCAACTGAAGCCTCTGTATGCCCAGCTCTTTTAAGGACACCACCCTCCGTGGACTTCAATGGGAAAATATGTCCCGGCCTGTCAATATCTTCTGGTTTTGGAATCTCTAGATGCACAAGCCAAAACTGTGGTTGCCCTATCAAGCGCCGATACGCCTGTAGTTGTCCCATGCTTTGCATCCCATAACAACATTGCTCAACTACCATCCATTACAAGGCAAGAGACGAGATGATTAAAGAAAATAACTACGCTGATCGAAGGCTATTAGGAAATCAAGAATTCGAGAAAACAAAATAGTTCTACTGAATTATGAAAGAAAGCGCACTTTATCTATCATTGCTTTCCAAAACTGATTATCTACCGACTGTGGACAAGTAACAATCCGAAGTGTCTTTACTCTCTCCGAAGCAGAATAACAACAAATACACGCGATGAGAAACAAAAAGTTCAATTTTTTTTTTTCTACTTGAAGGAACCAGTACCAGTCGATTCCCTCTGATTCACCATCAGAGGAAGTTGCAAGCGCTCCAAATTTTCCCTCTTTCATGCTCGCACGACCAATCCCAAAGCGCCATACTTCACCACAAAATGCCATAGCCTAAGGCGCTGCGATTATAAGATCACCCTCAATTCTGTCCGTCCTCATCGCCAACCGCCACTCCAGATCTGTAATCCGAAGTGTCTTGCTCTCCGGAATCACCGCAGTGAGATCAGACAAGAGACCAATTCGCGAAGAAGGGTCGGCCTGAAGCAGCAGAATTGGAGGATCACGAGTTTCGCAAGCCTCGGCATGAAACAAGGCGGCTCGGATCTTCCCCATGAAGGTCGAACGCCGATTGGACTTTGGATTTGGGGCCTTTCGGGCGCCGACAAAAGCCCTGAATTCGAAACGATGGGGCACTGGCATTGTCAATTTGTGGGAAATCTTTTAGCAGAAATGCAAGTGTTCTACAATCCCGGCATCAAAGCTGCATGTTTATGCAGGTTAGAAGCTGCACCATCCAGGAAAATGGTTTCCCTCAGACTACATATTTTTTTTTTCCCGAAATAATTCACGATATTATTAAAAGATTCCATAAAAGTTGGAGAGGACGGCCCGCTCAAGAGGAAGGAGGAGCATTCGAACGTTGGGCCCAGGAGATAAATCGAAATTGGACCGAAGATAGTTGCGCTTCCTCAATTAAAGCTTGCGCCTCCCACCTCACGTCTTCTTCAGCATTACGGCGACCCGAGCTCCGGCAAATTCTCTATCCTCGACTGAAAACGTTTCAAATCTCCGAGCAGGGCCATGGCTTCCGTCTGAAACGCCGACAAAGCTGGGAACCTTCGTAGCAAGGCCATCCAGTAGAGCTCCCATCTCATCGTGAAGAATCTCCGAAATAGCTCCAACTGTTTTTCCTTAAAAAGAAAAAAAAAAGCTCCGTCAACATTGATTTTCAAGGTACGAGCTTCGGCGGGTTCCGATTCTTTACCGATTGAGTCTTTTCTATGTAAAGTTTCAAACTTTGGCAATTCCGTTTCTTGAAATTACTGAGCATTGGCACAACTAACCTCGTCTGCTCTCTCCCTCTCAATCATCCTATGGAAAGCAACCCTTTCGAATATTTAGATGGTGGTCCATTCGCGGTGGAGGAAAGGACGTGGAATAGGTAGATCAAATCAAGAAACTATGCTGATAATAGCTTCCTGAATTGGTTGTTTGACGGTTATATTCTGCATTCTTTAGAAATATTTTTCGCTAAATCAAAAATTATTACGACCACGGAAAGGAATGCTCGTTTTCTTCTAAAATTAATCAGTCTTTAGAGTACCAGAATTGAAATCAGATTCTATATCGGCAGATTGGGCAATACAGAGAAAAAGAAATTTAATGGCCTAAAAATAATTGTCATTTTGGGACTCAAGATGGACCATTCTTTTTAAGCCACATTTCCTGAATTTAAAAAAGAGAAAAACAAACGAACTTTAACATGTCTGTCCGTTGAAACCACCGTTGGAAACTTGCATACGTGGCGGCTGACGTGTCACTATATATCTATTCAGCAGGCTGACCAACCAGGCAAAAGAAAAACATGTCGAATTCTGCATCCTAAAAGCGAGCATATGTCATTAAATAGAAAAGGTAGACGACTTTTAAAAGGAGTACCAGAGGAGGGCGACAGCGGGGAAGAGGAACCAGGGGACAGAGCTTTGCTTTTCAGTGGAGGAGGGGCTGCGAGCAAGTCGAATTTGAAGATTGGTAGCTGCGAGAACGCGCTTTGACCGATTGGAGTTTCGATTTGGGGCTTTTTTTTTTTTATTACGTCTACAATGCCCTGAATTCGAAACGGTTAGGGCTGTGCATTGTTAATTTGTGGGGAAAGTTCGAAGAGAAGAGGCTTCCTAACTATCGCGTTGTTTCCATTGATCGAGTTACAAGTAGATTCTCCATTTTTGTTGGAACATAGTAATTTTTTTTTCTTTTTTATCAATATCTCTCCTGATGGCAACGAGTGAAAGTGTGAGTGAGGTTGGTTTTCAAAGGGATTTTTAGTTTTTACCTCCATAGCTGATGGCAAGGACTCGAAATGTCAGATTGTGGGGATGCTTCAATTAACATAATTCATATTCGCAAGCGACCAAGAGGTTTTGCAATTGGCGATATTAGGACATAACCATTGCTTGTACACTATCATGATGAACCGAAAAATCTAATATTTTGTTGATGCTTATGTTCAGTTTCATGGATGTCAGATCCTTTTGTTGTCAATGCATATTGTAAATCCTGCTATGAGATTTAGTAATTGCTTTCGATGCTTGGTCGTACATTTGCTTTGCAGAATGAAATTTTCGAATGGTTTAATCTCTGAAAGTTCTATTCACAACAATGAAGTTATATGGATGTTGATGGCATGAAAGGAGAAGTTGAAGCAGAAGATTCGATGGAGGGGAGAGAGAATGTGAATCTCCAGTCAATAACAAATATTGAGAAGAAGATTAGTAAGTGCATGTCTGTCAATATCAAAAACAGAGGAGAGGAGTCATCTGCGTCGCTCGACGTGGTGTTCTAATTGAAAACAATGGCAGCTTCTTCCTTTGTTTTGATGATGGCGTCTACTAACGAAACTTCGATCCTTTTACTAATAAAACTCGATGCTTATTACTATCTTATTTCAGTAACCGTTCCTCAACATCAGATATGAAATTACAGTGTACCTCGAGGAACGTTAACTCCCCATGCGTACAGCACGTTGGCTCAAAAAATAGGCACGCTCTGCCTCAAAAAGCAGAGACTATCTGATGCCATGTAACACTACTTTTCTATGTATGTTGCCTCAAAAAACATCCAAAGTATCTCATACTTTGCATATCTTTCGATACCCAATTTAAATTGAGATGCAAATTCAAATATCGTTCCTATTTCAAAAATAAGGTTCTCATGGCCACACCTTAGATTATACAAGGAGAACCTTTCTCAATTTTAACCCTCGTCAGCCTCACGATTTTTTAGAGTAACAGGTTCATCATCTCAGTTGTCATAGCTGTTATCTCCTCCTGTGGCATTAATAGGAAAAAGCAACGAAATCAAGCTCCATCGTTTTTATTATTTCCCTAAGATCCTTTCTATTTTGCCTAGCTACCTTATATTCCTCCTTATATGAAGAGTATTCCTCTTGAGAAGCAAGATTACTGCTTTCCCTCTGGTCTTCTACTCTATCCCCTTGTAAACAAATTTGCGATTGCATGTTTGGTTAGATCACACTAATGGTTAAGATTATGATGTAATGGCTGTTATGGTTATAACGTAACTAAGCTGTAAAACCTATTGCGCTGTTTGAAAGAGAGAGATAGGAGCAATGGAGATTGGTGAAGCGTGACGTTGGCATGATGTGCCAGTAACTGGAGGGAGTGAGCGGCGATGGTGGTGTGAAGGTTAGACAAGTGCAACGCACACAAAGAGGGAGGCTGCGCATTTGCTGCGCCATCAATTAGATTTAAGGGTCTAAGTTACTGCAATTCTGCTGGTAAGTATCTCATATTTATGTCGATTGAGACAAAAACCAAAAGTGTCGCTTTAGGCTGCTTGCAAGGCTTAATTCGTCAAATTATCTCTAACCCACCTACTTTAAATAGTAAATCAATGATACATTCATGCTGGTGTCTTTAGAATGATAAATTTCCTTCTTTCCGAGTATATAGCCGAGATCAGACAATCTAGATGCCGTCCTGCACGTTAGCCAGTAAATATGAATTGGACAACCCATTTTTCAAGGTGGTGATGTGATGAACTTATATTAGGAGAAGTTTTGAAATGTCTTGGCTGTTAATTCACCACTGGACTATCTCAAATTCAATTATGAATCCTAACAACATATCTTGCCTCATATTACCTTGGTCTAATGATGAATGGTAGTTTCCTCATCAGATTATATTTTGGTCACTTTATTTGGACTTGATCAGATGTATGAAAAGAAGATTACTGCGTGTATGTATGTAAGTATCGACCCCTCTCATAAATAAATAAATGAAAGGAAGAGGTATTGACCCTGTTTAATTAGATGGTAGAATTGACAAATTAGCAATTTGAAATGAAACGAAAGAAAGCCCGAGTTACATACTGTGTTTTTTAAGTTTTAATTTTTTATCAGTACATAATCACGTTGGCAGAGTGTTCCTCATGGATTCATCAAGTAGGACATTATGGAAGACAAGCAAACTGTGACTCGGGTATCCTGACAGATCATGGCCGGTGGAGCCAGGGTTCTATCGACATGTCCCAGCGGGGTTCTTTTCTGCTGGCTGGTATCTATTTACGAGAGGAACACGCCTACGAGTAAGAGATATCTGCATGTTAGAGCTCATCAGTCATGGTCTTTCCATGTTCAAAGCCTCCATTCGCAGTGTTTAGTTCAGAACTCATTTTTCACTGACGGAGATGCACACTGGAAGTTTTTGCCTTTTGATGTAACAATGAGAAGTTCAACACGTTTATGACATTCCTTCTCTGGGGAGTATCTCTCATATTTGATGCTTCTTAAGGTTTCAAATCCATCATGGCTCAACTTCAGCCTGCTCTTCAGGAAATAATTTGACATAGTTTGGTTGTGGAAGAGGGTTGCTATTACTATGGAGCAATACTGAAATGATCCTGCTCATCTCATCTACAGTTTGAAGAACAAGGGTATACTTCAAATAATGCCATCCCATCTTTGAGGTTATATTTTAATCCATTTCTAGTTGGAGGAAGTCTTCCAACCACACCTTTAATTGGTGAGTTACAAATATTGATATCATTCACATGTCAATTTACTTGTAAATAAATGTGCATGATATTTATATTTATAGCTTATCAATTCAATAAAACCGGCTGGAGGAAGTTTCCTCCAACTAGGGTCGGAAGACGTGGCCTATGATCTTGTAAATAGACTCTACCCAACACACGTGCATGAAACGGTTATCGTACAGAATCCCCGATTCACGGTAATTGGATAATGGAGGCTAAGTTTTGATTAAAAGATAACTTCATGTGCCCTCTTTAATATGTACTGATGTTTGACTCTTTTCGTTTGTCGTACAGAATTTGTGCCTTTCTAGGATTTCATTAGACCTTATAAATTATTCAAACAGTGCACAATCAGTCAGAGCATAAATACTATAAAGCTTTATCATATCGTCAGTGAGAGTCTTCCTTAACAAGATTGCCTCCAGAACAGAGGCAAATTGCACAAACCACTTTTCTTGAGTGACTCCTGGTCAACTTATCTAAATCTTGATTTCCATCACTGTATTAGTTTCCATTCTGTGTTAAATCTTTATGGTGAGTAAATCAACTAACGAAAAGTTCAAACTGGCGTCATCTAAACATTTCATTTTTTTTTAAGAACAGAAGAGATCGGACGGTCTAGATTCAAAGAAAGCCATTCTGAGCAGGTTTTTGGTGGTCCTACGAGATCGTGGCCTCTTCCTAGTTTTGAACAGGCCAGTGAATTTGACTCGGACCTTTTTTCAAGGTGGTGATTTGGCCATCTTATATCAAACAAGATATAGCAGTAAGATTTCCTAAGCTGATTGGATTTCTTTACGGAACTATCATTTACCTTGCATCTGTTCATGCCTATTTGTTTAAATAGGCAAAGATCCTCTCTACCCTCATGCTAGTTCTAAGCGCGGAGATTTGACATTTTGACTTTTGCCTATCAAAGACTGTTGATTAGAGTTACCAAAACTACCATATCAATCTACATTTTGCTCGCTTTCTTGAATGAGGGGATGCTTCCCTAGTCTTTCTTTACCAAGCACGGGTTGTTCAAACATGTGTGGGCAGCATGTTCCTCGTAGGTTCATAATGCAGCACATTCTGAAAATCAAGGAAATCGCTCCTCTCAAGCATTCCAACAGATCATAGCCGGTGAAGCTTAGGAGCTATCCACATGAGGCGATGCTCTCTTCTGGTTGGATCACATTTGGGAGAGGAACTTGCTTGAGTGTAGGAAATGTCTGCGTGTTCGAGCTTATAGATAGGGATGATATTGTGTTCAAAGCCTACATTTTCAGCAGAGCAGGTAGAAACTTCATTTACGTTGTTTGAGTGAAATTTTAGGCTGGTTATGGCGTGACATGAGTTCTATGCTAACGATCTTCATGGTCAATTAAAGAAACATTTGCACCGATAAAGTCTCTTAAAGTTCTCACTTTAACTGCAGCCAGGAACAAACAGTCTCAATGCAGAATGAACCATTCTGAGCCAGTACTTCATGATCCTACTCCTTCAATGCCTCTCACTACTCTTGAGCCAGAGAATTAAATTCGGAGATTCACTTCTTCAAACTAATGATACAACGGTCTCATTTTAAAAAAAATTGTACAATCTCGAGCCTAATCCATCACTGCCATTTCTCAAGTTTGATTACAATTCCTATCTATTGCAATTGTGCCAATTCAATCCTAAACTTTTTATAATTGTGACAATTCAGTCCATCCGGCCAAAATTGGCCGGCCGGTGTTGACATGGACACCGGCCGTTCGACGAACGCTGATGTGGCATTTTTTCATATATATATTTCGAATTTTTAATTTTTTTAAATTTTTGAATTCTTTTTTTTTTTTTTACTCCATCATCTTCTTCGCACACGGCCAGCCGGCGCCGGGCGGAGGGCAAGGGCTGGCGATGGCGAAGCCCCGCCAGATCTAGCAAGGTCAGCCTCGCCAGCCACTGGCGAGGGCGAGGCTCCACCAGATTCGGTGAGCTCGGCCCTTGCCAGATCCGGGAGGGCCTCGCCCAGCCAAGGCGAGGGTCAACCTCGTCAGTGGCCGACGAGGCGACCTCCTCAATCGGAGGATCTACAGGTGGCTATTCCTCTCTCTCTCTCTCTCTCTCTCTCTCTCTCTCTCACTCATTTGAAGTTGTGGGGCTCGCTCGGAACCATTCTCTCTCTCCGCCTCAATCCATGCCTTGCGATTGCGCCTCTAGAGTGCGAGCGAGCTCGTAGCTTTCGATCGCCACCGCATTATGGATAGCGGGCAAGGAGCCTCGCCCCCACTAGTGGCCGGCGAGGCTAACCTCGGCAGATCTGGTGGGGCCTCGCCCTCTCTGGCCCTTGCCTCTAGCTGGCGTCAACCGGCCAGGAGGCGAAGAAGATGATGGGAAAAAAAGAAAAAAAAAGAAAAAAAAATTCAAAAAATATTAAAAATTCAAAAAAATAAAATAAAAATATTTTAAAATGCCATGTCAGCATTCGCCGGACAGCCAACGTCCACGTCAGCACCGGCCAGCAAATTTTGGCCGGATGGACTGAATTGGCACAATTGTAAAAGGTTTAGGATTAAATTGGCCAAAAAAAAAAGTTTATGACTAAATTGGCTCAATTGCAATAGGTTTAGGACTTTTTTGGTAATTCTCCCAATCTTGCCTCAATATTGTTTTTCCCCATGTTGATTTGGTTTGTATAGGGAACCATATGACGTGATACTTTTCCTGAAGTAATTGTGGGGCATCCCCATGATGGAGTTAACGCGGAATCAAGAAAAAAAGAAGAAAAAACAGTAGTAAAGATTGCAATGAGGTCCAGACTATTCATTCACTTGCATATCCTCGACAAGCTGCTCCATCACCATCTGAGTGAAAGGATGGACAGTCACTTGAATTGAGTACTAACAGTTAATGGCAGTAATTTGTTTGAAAATGCCTTTTTAACATTGCGGTTTAAGATCAATGGGTTTCATGACCCTCTTCAGACTGTTGACTTAAGCTGGCCTTGTGTGCTTTCTTGCCAAGAGCGCAGGCTTACATTATTGTCCTTCTTTCACCATACATTGGTTGTTCAAACATCTGCCCATGCGCAACATGTTCCCAATCAATTCACCAGGCAACATATTCAATAAAACAAGAAAAAGGGAACTCTTAGTCATGGCTAATGAAGCTCTCAAGATATACGCAGGAAATCCGAGTGTTCTTCTCTGCTGGTTCACCTGCATTTGCAAGAGAAACTCATTTGTGTGTAGGAAATGCCTGCGTTTTTGAGCTCATCGACAGGGAAGATGCGTTCAGAGTCTACATCTTCAGTAATGGTGGTAAGGACCTGATTCACATTGATTGAGGTGATCATGGGACATGTTACTCTAAGCCGTTCATAGAACTAATATGAATCCAGGAGACCTAATTTCGACTTTGTATTTCCATTTTGGTGAGAATCCCTCAGATTTGGCGCTTCTCTGGATTATGGGTGCTCAACTGACCTAAAAGGTTCTTTTGTATTTTCTTAACATCTTAAAGTTATGTCTTAGACATTAAAGCTTTTTGTAAGAAAGTAACACTTCAAGAAAGCAGTTCATTCGTTAGCTTTTTGCATTCCTTGCCTTTTAGCCTATCAACAATATATTTATACCGTTTAAGGGCCGAATAATATAAAATATCAACATTTAGAGAAAGTTGCATGGGTAAGTGCTCAATTATATAGGACAAATTCCTGTACCAGGTTATGTCTCCAATTCAAAGTAATCTCAAATTGAAGGCCAGCCCACCACTTTATTGAAGAAGCCTTCTTTAAATCTACATGAATGTACCGGTTAATGTGCATTCAAGTTTATTTGTCTTCGACCAAAAAAAAAATAAAAATAAATAAAAGGTCTATTGGTCAAAATTTAAGAACTGATTTTTAAGTGTTAACAATCTTAAATGCTAATATAGGAAGGAGAAGATGTTTGACAATCACCAAATATCTATAATTTCTTTCCAAACAAAGAATCGCAACCATAATGGGTAGGTCTTAATCATATAGTTGGCAAGATTCTAATTACCATCAATTATATCTTCTACTGAATTAACTAAGTAACCCTTTTTAATGAGTTAATTGAATATTTTAAGACAACTCCAATTAGAGTTATCTAACAAGCTTAATTTCATTAAGTGCCAAATTTTTACCACCGGGCTATTGCAAGTGAAAAGTTTTGACATTACGTGTTGTTTAATTTATTTTTTAAATCACTATGAGGGCACACGGCTTCTTAAGGAAGGTTTTGTGTTGATTGTTTATTGGTTTAGGTACTGGGCCGGGCCGTAGTGGGCCCAGGCTGAAATGGCCCGTCTCCCATCCCTACTTTCCTGGTTATGTCCTTTAGTCCATTTAGAAGTCTGGATATGATCTGACCAAAAATGTCACGGGGTACTTACTTTGCCCAACAAACGAAAAGGTATAATCTAATGTACAAGAACTCCTATGTACTTGTAGGTACTCCTTTGTTATCTTAGCTATTGATGCTTAAGCATTTTAAGAAAATAGTTTTTTTAATAGTTCTTACACTAAGTTGAACGGTACAAATAGACTTAATCCCCGGAACTCATTCATGAAATATATACTAATTCATCATAAACTTGCATACACTACACATGCAAATCTAAGTCATTGATTGAATGCTAAAAAATTTTTACCCCGGGACCCGCCCCACACAAGTTCCAAATAATTTTAGTTATTATGGGCACCACATAAAAACTTATTTGGTGCTTCGTCAATCTCAACCATCATAAAATAATTTTGAAAAGGTCACGTGAATTTTGGTCACAATTCAATTTAGTTCATCATTTCGAATGACTTAATTCCACTTACTGATATAACTATAAAAAGCTATTTTTCAGGAAATTTAGACCAAGTTTCACTTCCTTCCGGGGGCAAACTGTCAAGCGTCTTTGCCTTGGTCACCGAACAGTCCATCTTTGTCCGATTAAGTAAACTGTGCCATGGTTCAGGTTTCCACAACATCCTTTGAACATTACTATTCTGCAGTTCGGTTTGACTATGATGAGTTATCGTCATGGACTCGTAGCTTTTATTTTTTTATGATAGAGAATCAATTCCAAAAAGTCTATTAAGAAAACATGGAAAGGATTTCTCAAGCTCGGTTTTTCTCTCAATGTTCAAGGCAGTTCAATCTGGAATATAGAACTGGAAATGCGTAATAACGACAGTATTTCGTTGTTGAAAGGGTGGTAGGAATTCACGGAGCCTTACTCCATTGATCACTCATAGTTTTTGAATATAAAGGGGACTGCTTTTTTTTTCGCCTAATATTATTAAATCAAAGTGCTTCGAAGATATTATGATGGCGTACAATTGTACAAAAATGTAATCACTAATTAAACTAAGCAAGCAATTCTATTAAATTGTATACATTCCAAAGGCCACTCAATATGTGCATGAAGTCAATTGAACATCGGTATGGTGTCAATGTTTTATTAAATGAGATTAGGTTAGACTGACATGGAGTTGCAAAATTACCGCACCACATCATTCAATTTCACTACCCTGCAGGGGCATTTTAGTATATTAAAAAATTAGCTATATGGACTAGTCACATGATGATATGAAAAAAGGTAATTGAGATATGAGGAGCAGAAAAGTGTGTAACAATTAATAGAGGAGAGGAGAGTAAAGAAAGTTTCGTTCATGGATCAACTTAGGCCCAGTTGTGAATAAGGGCCCGTTTAGTTTAGTTCAGCTTTGGGCAAAGAAATGTCATTGGAAAAATGCAAATACCTTTGAGTTAAAGGGGTTTCATATTCTATCCTATCTAGTCCTATCCCGATTAAAAATATGGACGACCAAACGTAGCCTAAAGGCGTGGAAAGATAAGAAGTAGGAGGAAAGTGGGACTGGTGAGGAAAGAGAAGTGGGAAAAAGAAAGAAAAAAGAAGCAAATAATGAAGGTTGGCCATATAAAGGACAACATGGTCAAAATATTATGATGGGGATTGTCTAAGCCAAATAAAGAGTAGAAAAAGCATGGCCTTAATTAAAACCTCTAAAGTATTTGTAAAAAAAACTAATTTGAATAGTTGATATGTGTTTATTGCTTTTTAAGAAATGATGGAAATTAAAACAAATATAGTAAAGATATTAGCTTGTGTTCACCGAATTCAGTGAAAATAAATTTGAAAATTGACTTTTATTCTTTGAAAAAATCAGATGGTGGTATGCATATGTATTTCCTTATTATTCTATTTGGATGATAACCTCTCCTAAATTCAATTTATAATCAATAGTACATTGAACATTGACTTTTAATTGGCTTAATTGACCTTTAATACTGGCAATAACTCCTCCCTCTAATTTTTGGAAAGTTGCCACCTGAAAAGTCCCTTCAATTTAAATTAAAAAACAAAAAGTTGCTTGCAATTGGTTTATGAGGTATCGATCCTTTCATTAATTTGCTTCAAGTTGAACATGCAATTGGGTGTTCAGTTGACCTTCTTCAAGAAAACTAATTCTTAATTTGTGATTTCAGTGATTGGGAACATTTCGGTCTAATTAACTTGTGAATGGGTTCACTATTACGAAGTTTTAGTTGGTGTTGATACCTAACTCCATTATCATATAGCCTATAATAGGTAATTAAAAGTGTATCCTTGATTGATACCGCGTGTTGAGGATTTCAAAGGCAAAAGCAAATGAAAGAAAAAAAGCAGATATCACATTGCATTAGAATTGAAATTGTTTAATGTGACGCATGCAAAGCGCCATTCTTCATTGTGAACCATATTCATTTTTTTTTTTTGGCAAATAAACCGTATTCAATTTTGTTAGCCAATTTGATTAAATTTGAGAATACTGCTGTTCTATAGTATTTTTTTCTTCATCGTTTTGATGACATATCCATATTATTTAATCAATCAAGGGTTTTGAACAAATATTACACTCATGCAACCGAAGAAATAGAAAAAGAAATAGAAACAACATGATATGATGTAAACTATTCCTAAGAAACATAGTGTCGTTGACACAACTTCATCGACGACGCGCAAATGCAACTAATCAGACATCTTACCATCTTACCATCTATAGATAAAATCAAATCGTTGGCGGTAATTGTAGATGAAGTCTACATAGAACTAGCAAAATACATGTTTGTTGCACGGCTCCAAGACTATAGTTTCCTCATATTTTTCTAAATGTTAGTTTAATTCTATTTTCCCTTTATTCATATTTTAAGTTAATTGTTTTACTTAACCTTTATATTTTTAATTTGGTCATATCATGATATTAGTTAATATATTTTTTACTTCATTACTATATTTAATAAGTTATATAGACATTCATGTCAAGATGGAGAAATATTGATGGCCTCATATTTTGAACTTGATGATGCTGTAAAAATATGCTTTAGAATATTAATCTACTCTATCAAATAAAATAAAAAAATCAATGACCTCTTCAACCTCACATTTTTACAAAGAAACTTCCATGAAAGACCTGTGCATATATTTAAGAAGATCGCAAGTAATTGACGAATCTCTTGCCTTCTAAATTTTGCGCCTCGCGATGTTCGAAGTGGACCAACCTGAACTATAGCACTAGAAATACGTAGTCATGACATCATTTCATTGTTGAAAGGGTGGCAAGAATTCATGAAGCTAGTACTGTAGAGATATTATGATGGCATACTATTATACAAACATGCAATCATTAATTTAAACTAAGCATGCACTTCAGTTAAATTGTCTACATTTTGAAGGCCATTCAATATGTGCATAAATTCAATTGAACATCGACATGGTGCCAGCATTTTATTAAATGAGATTAGCCTCGATTGACATGTAGTTGCAAAATTACGGCACTCCACCATTCAATTTTACTCCCACGCAAGTGCATTTTAGTATATCAAAGAATAGCAATATGGACCAATTGCATAGTGGTGTGAAAAAAGGTAACGAAAATATGAGGAATGAAAAAACTGCGGTAACAATCAAGAGAGCGGAGTGGCAAGTAAAGAAAGTTCCGGTCATGGATCAAGTTAGGCCCAGTCGCATGTATGCCAGCAAAGAAACAAGGCACATCTGGATCATGTAGTAGGCCTCATCCCGATCATGAATCAAGCTAGGTCTAGTTGTGGCTTGATTCATTTTTTCCCCTATTTTAGTTGCATAAATCTTATTCCTTTCCTTTGTCAAATTCCACAAATGCCTTGATTCTTACTTTGCTTAAGGTGATCCAAGGGTGGCAAGGAATCATGCCCGAGCATGGTATGATTCCATGCCATTACAGTTATAAGGGGGGAGGGGCCACGCTAGGGGAGGAGCCGGGCTATCAAAAGGTCTTTCAAACCTGACCTTCAAAATTGAAATGGGCCAAGGCTTCGCATGCTTGATAGGAGAGTCTTACTGAAAAACCAAATTCATCCATACCGTGAGGACTTGAAATATTTGCATGAAGTTTTGAATACGATCGCATATTGATATGGTTAACAAAATTATGTGGTATTATCCAAAAAAATCCATAATTCTTAAACTTGGAAGAATGCTATTAAAGAATAAGAATGTGAGAATATTCAATTTGGATGTTTTTGTTTAGTCATAACTTCTTTTTTCTTTTTTCTTTTTTTGGGTTAAAAAGCAGTCATGATCTTTGCAAATAGCCATAGTATATATACAGATTAAAGAGTAATTTGACATTCTAATCTTACAATTTGGCAAAAATAATAAAATTTCCTTATCAAATGATAATGCATGAAAAGTCAAGACTTATTTTCAATTAATGGATAACATTAAATAGATATAAGAGTCTAAGTTAGCTCAAGTTTAATATGTCAATAGGTAGAACATTATAAAAAAAAATTCCATACACACACATTATATACATACGACCATTTTACATTTTATTGAGTGTTTTCTTTATTTTTAATTTAAACTTTTGTGGTATTTTGAAATTTAAAGTAAATAGAGAGAGAAGTTTCCAATTGATTATGGCATTAGAAGAAGAATATCAAAGAATGTATAATTTATGACATGAATGAAGTCTATGTAGAAAATAGGAAAACTCTTGTTTTCTAGGACATTCTCAAGAAAGTTATTATTTGCCAAAAAGCAGTCACGAAAATCCATGATTGAAACCACCGGCCGTGGTGGCTCCACTGGATAAGGCTCTGCTGATCCTCAACGAAGAGGTGAAGGGTTCAAAACCCAGGGGAGGCGCTAGGTGTATTAAGTGTGACTCAGGGGTGGTGGGTCCCCGCTTAAGTCAAGTGTCGCGCAGGGGGGTTTACGGCGCGCGGCTGTCGGTTGCAAGCCGGTTCCTCGAGTACCAAAAAAAAAAAATCCCATGATGGAACCATTCATGCCAAAAAAGGAAAAAAAAATGACGTCCACACGTATTCTCATCTGATAGAGCTCTGTCACCGAAACAAGCAATGCACGTTGTGTGCAGGCTTCCCGATGCAATAATTTGATAAGACATGTTTTAATGGAGTGTCCCCACTCTCTCTGTCTCTAATTGACCTTAAGCATAAGGAGCATTCTGCCCAGGATACTTTTGCTACAATGTGGAAATAAACCAATGATTTATGATAAACCAAGTTAATTTATAGTTGGGCAAAAATGAGGGTCCTTCGGCAATTTTAATTTTTGCTGATGAAATGAAACTTGCTTCTGTTTTGTTATGTGCCTCTTTCATGGTTAGTCTGTTTTTGTGTACTTATATGGTAGTTTTGTTTAAGAAGGGTCGCGTTGCTTGCTAGTGTGGGTGTTGCGACTTTACTTCTATTCGCTGCTATTTGGTAAATTGGATTATGGATTCTTGATTTTGGACCTAGAGATTGTGTATCGTTGGACCCTTTTGTTTAAGTCAAGCGTTAGAGCTAGAGATTTGGTGATATGGGGCTTTAACTTAGCCGCTTGACCAAGCAAAGAATGCTGATTATAACTTTTGAGATTGGCAAATACTGTCAAGAATTGTGAATGCATCTTATGTCTTCTCTCATTATGTGTGCTTATATTATGATATTAAATTCATATTCCTACATTGCTTGTGTTGCGATGGGGAAACGATCGAACAATAATATAGCTAGAAAAAAGAAAATATATCGGACACTAGATTTATGTAGTTTAGTCGTAAAGACCTACGTCCACGGGGAGAGCAGTAGCGAATTTCACTATAGATCAAGCGATATAAAGAGATTACACACTCAAGTCACTCAAACACTCTCTCGGTATTTCCTAAACCTCAATTTAACCACAAACACAAAGTATTTATAAATAAATAACTCACTTGGTATAAACTCACAGTACAAAATTACCGCGCGTTCAAACTCAAAATAATACGCTCTTCGTGTATCTCTTCAAAGTTTTGCGAGGAGGACTTGCGGCTTCGAGGACGTGCGGCTTCGTAGGGTTTCTTCCTTCTCTCGTACGGGTGCAGTAGCCGCACAAAAAGAAGACCTCTCTGATCCGTCGGCACTTATATATGTATAAGTATGCCCAAGGTCAAAAGTTTGACCTTAGGCCCCACCAAGTTCAATCTTCACGGAGGGACTTCACGCCAAAAGGGAAACCTATTTTATTATAATACGTGCGCTCAGATTTACTTTTTCAAAGGAATTCGAAACTGCAGGGATTCATTCTTCTTTATTTTATTCTTTTGTAAATCCATCCCATGATCAAATAACAAAAAAAAACTTTTATCCAAGCTAATCGCATTTTACAACAAACTCAAGGTCTATATTGAGAAAAATAATAATTATTGAAATTAAGGATTCATCACATCTTATCGAAAAAATAGAGGACAAAATTGCATTCACCATGTCCTCTGCCATGCCTGACGTGGTCCCCTCACATAAAGGTCAATAATAAGACAATGACTAAAACGGGATAATTTGACATAGACAATGACATTAGATATTGGGATGCCCCATTTATCTCCTTCTCGTGACTACCTTTAATAAAGGCGCATTTTGAAAAAGCTAAAAAGACCAAAGGATGCAAGTACTCATGGACAATCAATGTTTGTCCATTAGAGGTGGAGGATAAGATAGAGACTAGAAATTGTCGGTGGTCACTGTTCTAGCAAAGCAATGATAATACAGAAAATCATCCATTTCTATACTAAAGAAATCTATGGGTGCTTAGTTTAGGCCTAAATTAAGATTGAGCTACCAATATCCATTTTTCTATATTAGAGATGTTTAGAATATTTTTTCTGAAAATAAAATGACTAAAGACGGTGTTGAAAAAATCATGAATTTACTTAAGATGAGATAACTAAAGATGGCGGCATAAAGAAACAAAAAACTGGGGTTAAATTTGATTCATTTTCTCTTGATGGATTAGGACATATCCTAAATATTTCTAACAGTCTATGCCAATCTCCCCTTTCTTCCTCATGGTTTGTGTCTTTGTTAAGGTTATAAATAGTTGGATCTCTGCTATTTAATCTCTTTGGTTGATGATAAAATATTCCAGAAAAAAATTTGTTTAGTTTCTATCACCAAAATCTAAAGATCATCATGTCAAGAACCAAAATTGGCTTACTACAAAACGAAATTGTAATGCACAATTATAAAGACTCATCACGTATTTTTCTTTATCACCCTCAAATTAAAACAACAGAGACATTATTGTAGCCCATATATTTTAATAAATATGGAATAAGACCCCTTATTAGGGCTTGTGTTTAGAGAAAAAGACATAACACTGCGTCACCATTAATATGCACTACAGAGGAGTGAAAAAGAGGATTCACGTTACCACTAATACAACTAGCATCTGACACCAATAACCCTAAATTATTCCTTAACACAAGTTTTCAGCCTTTCAAAGGGATTATTTTTTAGTCTTTAGACATCATCAATGCATATCATAAAACTACCTCAGAACTTTTCAAATCCACGACAGAATAGTTGGAGGAGAACATGATGGTAGAACTGACTCATCGTGTTAGATTAACCATATAGTTCTTGCTTTCTAACATCATTGGACTTTTTGAAAAGAGAACTTTATGTTCGAACTTCAAAAACTCCTCTATAATTGACCTGCTTCTTCACAGGTAAACTTGATATGTTGTATTTATATCTTATCCTTTATAATAGAACAATAATGTCACTCATCTCGATATTGAACATTTTGATTCACTTTGATTTGTCAACCTAATTTACGGATCTTGTAGCGACTTAATTTTAGTGAATTTTGGCTTTGGATCGAGATTGAACATTGCGTGAGTTAGAACAAGATGGCCCAAAGATCAAACGTTATGGTCTTGCATTCAACTTAGGGTTTTTCAAAACCTTTTGTAAGGAGGCTACGTCCACTATTTAGCTCTTTTTAAGTATTGGTATTCGTTGTATTCGGTTCCTAAGTTAAACTGACTTCATACAAAATTCAATATGGCTTTCACTTTGCATTGAGCGTGCAATTACAAGCACAAAATTACACACCGATGGTGACCCAAAAGATGGAAAACAAAGGCTTCAGACGGAACCGGAAGACTAGACTTACATATCATTGCATGCAATTTCGTTTCTTATGGCAAAATAGACCAAACATTGCAAATGCAAGATGGGCAGGAAAAGATCGAAAGTGAAAGCGCAATTCATCGGAGAACCCTAGGGTTAGCGAAACAAAATTCAAGGCTAGAGATTCACGATTTATCACATCCACTTCCCCATGCTAACAATTCTTTCTCCACCACCACTAACGGCCATGGAGCCAAACCTTCCTGAATCATTAACCCTAAAAGATATAAAGAGAAGGAGGAAGATGCTACCCTGTCCGTACGCTCATCACATGCTATATAGCTCCCCACTTGTAAAGTGTCACTTAGGATGCGTTTCATAATCATTATGTTCTTGGAGCAATTTTTTTTTTTTAAAGTGATTCTTTTTTAATTTGTTCCATGGACGAGTTTCTGAACAATTGAAAGTGTTTAATAACTATTCAAAATTTATATTCTCAATATAGAAATGCGTTTGTAAAATCTCAAAATCTTTTTGAATTAAAATTTCTTTTAATATTTTAATACTTTTATCATTTTTTTTCTTTTTTCTATTATTTTTTCTCTTTTCTTTTTTGGTTTTCTTCTTCCATCCCTCTTCTTTTTCTCTAGCTAGTTGCCAGTGGGATGAGGTTGAGCCTCGCTGGTGCGAGACCAGCCTCGCGATGGCTGGTGGCAAGGCTGAGATTTGCCAACGGTTGGACAAACTCACTTGGTCGTCGGCAAGGCTCTAGTGAGTTCGCTAGACCTCTCCTAGCCAATGGTTGGACAAACTCACTTGGTCGTCGGCAAGTCTCTAGTGAGTTCGCTAGACCTCTCCTAGCCAATCATCAATCATCACCATGGCTAGCGACTGACAATTAGTGAGATTTGCCAATGGTTGGACAAACTCACTTGGTCGTCGGCAAGGCTCTAGTGAGTTCGCTAGACCTCTCCTAGCCAATCGTCGATCATCACCATGGCTAGCGACCGACAATTAGGAAGAAGAAGAGAAAAGGAAAAGATAAAAAGGAAAGATAAAAAAAATTGGCTTGATTTTGGAATTATTCCTAACAATAAAGGAACACATTTTTTCTACTTCTTGATTATATGCCAAATCTATCATCGGGAACAAATTTGTCCTAAAAAATAAAAAAATTTCCAAACAGATTTTTATTCTTTTTTATTCTGTTTCGGAGAATAAAAAAAATATAATCAGGTATTATTTGACCAATTAACAAACAGAACCCTAGGGTGCACATGACAAAATTTTTGGAATAGAAATTTATTTCTGGCCAGAAATTGATTTCTCAATTTCTATTTCAGAAACTGAGAAGTAAAAAATTTTAGCTTCTGATTTATTCTTCAAATCTATTTCTGGAACATAAATCTCTTCCAGAAATAGAAAAATCAAATTACGTTACCAAACGGATTTCTATTCCAAACCTATTTCGAGAAACAGAGAAATAAAAAAATAGAAATTTTATCATACGCGCCCCTAATGTCTAGCCAATTTGAAGACTAGAGAGAGTAGGACTGAGTTCACAGCAAATAACTACTTCTTCCAAATAGTTGCGACATGAACTGAATATCGTGAACGAGAAGGACAACCAACGTGGATCGCCTCTCTTGGCCTTTTCTTTTTCGAAAAGAAAAATTACAAATTTTATGTGATTGGACCTTTTTTCGGAACAGAATCCGGTGTACGGCAAAATCATTGAAGAGACCTAACTCGGAACGCAAATCCAGTGTACTCGTATTAATTAAGGTCAAGTATTATATCAACTCTTAACAATTTTCAGATCAATTTTTATGCCTATTAAATACGTCGAAAAAAAAACAATAGGGATTCAAGTAATAACTTGCGAGTAACTTGATTTATTTTCGCTCCGTGCCCCAAATTTTGCCATTTCTATCATCACTGATTCATTTTTTCCTTTTTGTCGATTAAAAAAGAAATAGAATGACTTATGACGTAAGGGTGATGCCAGCGTGATGTATGGAGTCCTGCCAAGGGGGCTCGGGTCAACCGGGTCGTCAGGGGTCATAGATTCCGAATGGCATCCTTTCTATCCAACACTTTTTTCGTTTGTTTTTTTATCGTATATTTTCTTTGCCTAGACTTTTTTTTTAGTCATACTTTGGCTGGAATTTGACATGTATTATGTTAGAAAATTTACTTCTAACACTTAAATTATAAGGTGCAGAAAAATCTTATATGTATAAAGAGTATATAAGATCTATTGTTAAGTAATGTGGGATATTTCAACAATTATTAATGTTGTGGAACATAGAAAAAAAAAACGAAACAAAAACGAGATTTGGTGAGAAGGGTAATTTAATATCATTTCCAAAAATGAGATCACCTAAACAAAGTCGGAAGTTCACGTAAGGAAAAATATGGAGGGCTGATCATTTAGTTCGCCTTAAGGATTGGACTGCTATAGCAAAACCCTGGAGGCGAACTTCCGACTTTGTTTAGGTGATTATCAGTGCTGGATAGTGTGCCACTATTCCAACTCTGTTATCTTGAAATATGAAATGGTCTCTAGACATCAATATGCATGGTGCATGGATCGATCCACGATCGATTCGCACGGTGCATGGACCGATCCACGATCGATCCGTACGGTGCAAGGACCAATTCCGCTCGACCGAGATCGATCCACGATCGATCCGCATGGTGTATGAACCGATCCATCTGACCAAGGCCCTTGACCACGATCGATCCGCACGGTGTAGGAACCGATCCCACTCGACTGAGATCAATCCGCATGGTGCATGGATCAATCCACACGGTTGAGACCCTTGACCACGATCGATCCTGCTATCCACAATCCACCCGCATGGTGCAAGGATCGATCCGCATTGTGTAGTGATTGATCTCGCTCGGCCCGGATCCATCCGCACCGTGCATAAGGTTGATCCACACGACCGAGTCCCTCGACCGGGATCTATCCACAATCGATCTGCGCAATGCAAGGATCGATGCATGGTCGATCTACACGGTGCACGGATCGATCGGGATCAATCTGGACGGTGCAAGGATCGATCCACGGTCGATCTGCACGGTGCATGTATTGATCCACACGTCCAAGGCTCTCAACCACAATCAATCTTGGCTGGCTAGGATCGATCCACACGACCAAGGCCCTCGACCATGGTCGATTCAGACGGTGCATGGATCGATCCACGGTCGATCCACACAATGCATGGATCGATCCACACGTCCAAGGCCCTCGACCACGATCGATCTCCGCCAACCAGGAACAATTCATGATCGGTCCACATGACCAAGGCCCTCGATCACGATCGATTTGCATGGTGAGGGGATCGGTCCATGCACCGTGCGGATCAATGGGATTGTGTGAAGATAAAAACTATAGAGTCAACCGAGAAAATATGAAGAGTCTCCAAATTAGATGCAACATCTCAAGAGATATGGAAAATTGGGGGAAAGAAAAATCCTTCAAATTAAATCCCAAATGTCAAGCCCTTCAACTTGCAAGTCTCTTGTTCTTTACTCAAGATAATACATAAGAAGTAATACAGGTAAGACAGGCACGTCTTCTTCGAACAATTATGAACGCACCCGTGACATTGATATTCCAACTTCACCATAAAGTACATATATCTGCAAAGTAATTATTTGTAATTTCTGGGCAATTCTTCTAGGTCATTTTCTTTAGCGAAATGACGACATTGACAAATGCATTCTTCTCCTTGGACATGCGATCAGCAAGTAGAGCCTCATACCTCTTAAAGACCTCATCAATAATCTCTTTACCAAAGTGATCAATGAGCAAGGGCTCGGCCACGGCTCTTATGCACCGGGCCAAATTGTGTCCCCCATCCTTCAAGACAATATCAGAGTTAGAATCGGTGGCAAGTATACTCCAATTCACTTCGGACGCTTCCAAACAATCAATTGAGAATGACCCTTGCTTTTGGACCTCTCCTTGTACTTCTTTTGGTGAGGGTGTGTACTGAGGGATGTTGAAGGAGTCTAGTTTATGTTCTTCTACAAGTCCCTGGATTAGTGAAGATGTAGAATTTTAGATTTTCCAACCAAAGAAGTGACAACTGCAAAAACATTAGCTGTTACCGCAATATCATAACAAAATTCACAGTTACTTGTCTATGTTATTATTGCACAGTGATAATACAAGAAGTTTCTTATCATGTAAATGTTGATTCCATTTTAATAAAGTCTACACTAGCCTAAGAGGGAATAAGAGTGCGTTCGAAGCACCTCATAATTTTATCTCTCATTCTCTGATTTTCTGGGAAATTAGCAAAAAAGTCCGAAACCCATTATACTTATTCCAATTTAGTCCTAAATCTTTTAATTTTGCCAATTTAAACATAAATTTTAATGATTAGCTAATTTAGTAATAAATTTTTCAATCCTGTTAGTTTAATCCTAAATATTTTTTATAATTTATCAATTTAGTCATTCTAGCTATTTTGGGCGGAAATTGCTAACGTGGCGATCTAATCAGCACTAGCTATCTTAATGTCGACAGTTTTATTAATTTTCTTAATTTTTTCTTCTTCTTTTTTCCTTCCTTTTCTTTTACTTTTTCCCATTTTTCCCTCCACGGGCCTAAATGAGGGCAACCCTTGCCTAGGTAAGGGTCGCGCTCGCCAGGGGTCAATGATGGGAACCCTTGCTTGAGGCTAGTGAGGGAGAACCCTTGCTAGGGTAACCGTCACCTAGGGCTGGCAACCTCCATTAGCCATCGCTGAAGACTAACAATGACCAATGAAGTGAAAAAGGAAAAAAAATTATAAAATTATAAAAAATTATATAAAAAAATGTTCACTTTAACGCTAGCAGTGTTATTTAGCATAGTTGGTGTTTGATAGATTGCTACGTCAACGATTTATAGTCATAATTAGTCGGAAAGATTAAATTGACAAATCAAGTGTAATAAGTTTGGAACTTTTTTTTTTTTTTGTAATTTTCCCTTGATTTTCTCAAATACATTCCTAAGCAAGAAAAGTGGGATTATTCTTTTAAGATTTTCAGATTGGAATTTTGCTTTATCAGAGAATTCATGTGCGAATCTTAACTATAGGTTTGCAAGAAAATTCTTGATGTTATCTAAACATGATCAGGGATTATGTTTGATTTTACAAAGTGCAGAAACAAAAATTATTCCCAAGGGTCTGGCAAATTTCATTGGCGTGGTAGGATGTGACAATTTTTTATGTGATAAAAATTATTCACAAAGGGCTAACAAAACTAACCTCCAATTTAACTTAATGTGTCCACTACGATTCGAGTACTATTTTGATTTTTTTATTTGTTACCTCTGAGACCATTTGACTGAGAGCAATAGCTAAGAGCTCCCAAATGTAACAACACTCTTTACTTGAAGGATCGTCACTTCTTCGACCTAGGAGGGTCAACACCATACGTCCTCCCACCAGTAACTCTTGCCCACGACACTCCAAGAACGTCGAGAAGTCCCTCTGAAATTGCTCGTAGTATGCCCTAAGCACCTTTGGAGGGCTCGATCTCGCCATGTATATGTTGCCTTTGTTTCCCTCTAGTCCTCGTGGGACCTAAGGAGGGAGGGAGGGAGGGAGGAAAAAAGTGAGTGAGTTTGATTTCCAAGCACACCCCTTGTTTCTTCATAAAAGAGTATAAATTTCCTAGAACCCCAAAATAGACTTTCTGGGTGTCTCGACTATTATTTGCTTGACTCTACCCTTAGAAAAGAGTTAGACAAAAGTTTCTAGAAAACAACAATAATAACAATGATAAAAATAGTGTTTCTCGACATATTTTTTCATTAGGTTTACAAACTATGAGACAAAAAATTACCTGAGATAGCCACATGAGGCTATACGAAGAATGAATCAAGTGCAGGCTCTCTCGAGCGAACAATCTTCCATAGAATGAACCAGGAACGCCATTGACGAAGCACGGCAACGTTGCTGACACTCCATACTTTCTCTTCAATTGCTCGCTCAGCTTCCCTTGGAATCTTGGCAAGAAGCTGCTGAAGAGGGAGTTGAAGTCGTTCCTTGGGAGATCGTTCAAGAACACTTGGAACTCCGGCAGCTCATGCTTCATTGCCTTGCAGAGATCAATCACGATGTTGATGATCTCGGACACAGCGAAAAGAGCATTGGGACCGGTGGAACAACCCAAGTCCGCAATGGCAAGGCTCGTCGGTAAGGTGGCAGCAACAGTGGAGAAGAGAGCTGTGATGGCTGCCTCCATTATGGGTTTCGTCATCGATATCACTTTTCTCTACAAAAAGAAAAGGAGAGCATTCACTCAATATAAAGAAAAAAAAGTCGTGTCTTTAATTTTTCGTATATAAAGTAATAAATCCCAAAACTAGCCAATATATCCAGCGATATATCCGCGGGCAGTCCAAATAAAGTGAAATAATATTGCAGATTCCATGCAATTTCTTTGTGAATTCAAATTAGAACATCATCGGAAAGGGTTTGTCCAATATTGCATTGATTTTGCAAGATCTAGTACTCTCATATAGCCTCTAGTGTACATTCTTTTTCAAGAGAAATCTTGTTGATTGAAAAGTGTATCTAGGAATTAGGGTCATAATTTCAATTATTGAATAATAAGTCACATAATCTCAAAGGGCATGGTAAATTGGCTTCTTTCTGCATATAGAATTTCGAATCTTGGTAAAACAAAAAGAATCCTAGTTTGCTATAAAATGAAGAAATCATGTTATGGTGCACATAAGATTGAAATAATCAAACATTAAATGCAGATTAATCCAAGATTTTCAGAGCCCACGAGGGGCAATGAGAGATGTACCTGAAGCAATGAGTTGTTAGCATAACTTGTTTCTCCCATTCCTCCATTCATGTGCAGTACTTGCATGACTTCCATCACACCCGTGAGTTCCATCTCTCTCTCTCTCTCTCTCTCTCTCTCTCTTATACGTGTGTGTTGCGTTGCTTTAGTTGGCTTGCATTTGAATTGGTACGAGGCTCTTCTATTTATAGACAGTTTTGGGGTACCTTGTCTCGATGTTCTGCATTGATTGCAAGTTGCAACTTGAGCCTAATTGTGTGAAAGATGCATGGGCGTGAGCTGTACTTCGAGATAAAGATAGGGATCTGAGCGTATAAGAGTACAAAAGAAATATTCAGTGGTTAAAGACTGTCATGTAAGCAACTGATATTATATGTATATTTTTTTTACTTTCAATCATTCACAATTTCACACGTTCATTCGTTAATGCAATTGATATAAAGGATCATATTTAAGAAAATGCCCTTTTTAGATCATTTATATTTCAGAAAACAAACGGTGTAGAAATTGCACAAGTCGTTTGAAGTTTCTATTAAAAATAAAATAAAAGTACACATAGATCCGTAGAATCACAGCACAAAAAGTTAGATTGCTGGTGCATTTTGTGTTTTGTGGGGCCTAACGTCGACTAATCTTAGATTAGGGAGTTAAAAGCAACTCTGCAACAAGGTTGTTACCAATCTAGTAAATATGGAGGGCTGATCATTTAGTTCGCCTCCACCAATCAGCATCCACTTTACTTGCCCCGACCACGACGTCCACTGCTAGGCTCCACTTCGACCGCCGCTCGTGTAGTGGACGACGTACGGGGAGGAGGAGGAGCGAGGGAGCTCCAGATACGTCACCAGGCCGGTGATGAGCTCCGTGTTGCTGGACTCCGCGCGCGAGCAGAGGAAGGAGTCGAGGACCTCACGGCGGAGCATGGCGATGAACTCGTGCGGCCTCAAGGTCTTGCTAAAGTCGACGGTGATGTTCGATGGCGAGATGACCCTCATCTCGGTGACGCGGCGGTCGACAAGGCTGGGCAGGAGGTTGAACTCGTCCAGCATGCAGAGTGGGATGGTGCCGCCGCAGGGCTTGGCGGAGGAGGGGCTGCGCTCGAATAGGAAGGTCTCAACGCCGCCGGAGGCGAGGGACTCGACGGCGGAGGACCCGGCCGGCCCGCCGCCAATGACGGCAGCATGGAGCTTGTGATCGGGGAGGGGCGGGTTCTTCAAGGCGGCGATGGTGAGGGGGCGTGTGGAAGGCTTGCGCGGTTGCCGGATGCCGAGGTGGAGGGAGGCGAAGTGGTGGTGGAGAAATTACTTCAAGAAATATGCTAAAGTCTCTGTTAATGATCAGCCCTCCATATTGGCAACCAATAGATAAGGATTGCTTTTAACACTAATCAGCTATAATTTAGTTCGCCTTAAGGATTCAATTTTCTTTTGGTCCTACGTCCTCGTGCTGATTAGTGTGCCACTATCCCATGGGAGCTAGAGGAAAGACCACAACATGAGAGCTTTAAGATCTTACATTTAAAAAAAAAAAAAAAAATAGTTAGGTGCACCATCAATTTCAGCTGTCATAAAATATATATATTTGAAAAGACTACATTGGACTTTGTCGCTTAAATTAGAGGAGATAATGTGAAGTACTTGATAATATTTTAAATAAATTTTATGATTTTATTACACAACCTAAAAACATTAAGATCTAATTTGATCTACATAATTTGAATTAATTTGTCCTTGTACATGGCTTAATTGCAAAAAATTTTACAAATTATATGTGAGTGATATAACAGCTTTTAATTGTCCTTTTTCTTTACCGAACTTAACGTGATAGCTAATGACACAAAAATGACGTGATAACTGAACTAACAATTGAAAGCATAAAGTAGTAGATGGAATACAAGACTAGTGGTGAATTGATTTTAATTGCCTTAGATATGTAGCGTAATGCTTTCCCGAATGTCGTGTGCTCACTTATTGCAAATTGATGTCAATCGTTGGATGACAAAGCATCTCAACCCTGCGATCAAAGATAAATTGATGTCCACCATTGGATTTGGCACGACAATCTTGTCCTGCCAAACCCCACCGTCCCATAGCTCACACCATAATTAATAAATTGTGTTCTATCATCAGGAAAAAGTGATCAAAAAGGTCAAAATATTTTGCAATTTTGTCAATTTAATTCTAAACATTTTTGTTTTGTCAATTCATTCGTGAATTTTTTACAATTATATTAATTCAGTCCATATTACCAAATTTGGCTAACCAACACTAACATGGATCGCAACCGTCCGGTCGACATTAACGTGGATAATTTTTAATAGTATTTCATTTTTTTATTTTTATTTATTTTGTTTTTTTCTTTTTGTTCTCTCCTTGCTTCTTCTTGCCCAGTCATGTGTACTTGAATAAAAAACACACAAGCAGCCTAATATTGTCTCTAAAAGAAAATGGCAATCCAAAAATCCCTATTGTAAAGTCATAAAGGCTTATTTAATGTCAAATAAGCCAATTAAAAGTCAGTGTTCACTATAATATTGATTATAAATTGAACTTAGGAGAGGTTGTCGTCAAAGTATAATAATAAGAAAATACATGTACACGCCACCATCTAATTTTTTGAAGAATAGAAGTCAATTTTTAAATTTATTTTCATTGAAGTGAACACAAGCTAATATCTTTACCAAATTTATTTTGATTTCCATCATATCTTAAAAAGGCAACAAACACATACCAACTGTTCAGGTTAGTTTTTTTTTTTTTCCCCGTCACTCCTTTTTTATTACAAATGCTTTACAAGTTTTAATTAGGGTTGTGATTTTTCCACTCCTTATTTAGCTTAGACACTTTCTATCATAATATTTTGACCATATTGTCCCTTATATGGCCTACCTTTTAGCATTATTTGTTTCTCTTTTTTCACAGGTCCCGCCTTCCTCCCCCTTCTTATCTTTCCATGCCTTTAGTTTGCGTTTGGCGGTCGGGATAAAATTCGGGATAGGATATAATTTATCATATCCTACGTTTGGTGCTCGCTCAGGACAGGATAAAGGCGGATATAAGAGGGATATATACATGATAAAATTATCCCATGGAGGAGGTGGGATAAAGGTGGATAGGATTTCTTATGTCTAAAATAGGAAAGTTATTTTTCTTGAATAACAAACTTATTTTAAACTAACAAAATTGAAATTATATTTCAATATAAATAATATTTGAATTATAATTTAAGAAATTAAAAATAAAAAAAATATTTTTAATTAATCTTATTTTAATTTATATATTCAACTTTAATTCTATCTTATAATAAACATTCAATCTATAAATTAAATATTTATATTTATTATATATTTTAGGTATTTTTGTATTTTAGGTATGTTAGTACAGTTTACTATTTGATAAAATTTTATTAAAATAAAATAAAAATAAATTAAGGAATAGTGTTACGAGAGATTTTCATCATCTCCGTTTATGATCATTTAGGTTCATTTATAATGATATGCCGTTTATATAAATATATATATACATGATATGATGTGAACATATCCGACTTTAATAATGCGATTCACCAAACAATGGACGGGATATAAAAAAATCCCAGGATTTCATATCCTATCCTATCCAGTCCTATCCCGATTAGAAATCTGGACGACCAAACGTAGCCTTAGTGTTTTGTCGACAATCCCGTTTCTTTCTATTCTTTTTTTTTTTTTTTTTGCTTCAAACATGCCTTTGGTGTCTCATTCTCTCCCTTTTTTTTTCTCAAAAAAAATTCAAATGTTTTATGTGAGTCCCTAACAAAAGCTCAAAAGGAAGAGTAGAATATGACGGAAAATGACAATTGAACTTGTTGGCATTATTGTCTACTCTTCACCATTCGCAACTTCATTATCAGCTACATTTAAGCAATTTTAAAATAGAAAGGGACACTCTCTCTGCACAACTCGGCAGTGTCTTCCCAACCCCATCCCCTCCTCCGCATCTAAGAACATGTGCTCATCAACATGACGTCCAACTCTCCCTAATTCCCCTTGCTAACTCCTCCAATCCCCACACCATCCCCCTCATCTCCACTCATTCCCCTTTGCCGTTCACTTCCACGTTCCTCCTCAACCGGGGAGGATTAGTGTGGCATAAGTGAGGATGACATGGCTGGCCCCGAGCCGAGCTGCTGTGAGCCCAATTGAGCTCGATGATGTTCTTGCTGGTGGGAGGGAACGGGCGATAGTGAGCTTCGATAGAAAGCCACTTGGTAGTGAGCTTCGATAGAAAGCCACTTGGAGAGGAGGAGGGTAGAGTCCCTGTGCCAGGATCTAGTAAGGAGACAACTGGTGACCGAATCGTAGACGTCCTCGTATTGTTCAATGACGTGTATCAATGTCCTGCGACTCCGATCTCCCTCGTGGACATTAAACCCAGTGTTTGCAAACTACTTCAACAGGATTCGTCAGTTATCTGTTTATAGGAGCTAGCAAATGATAAATGTCGTGTGGTGGTCCTTTTTCTTTTGGTTCTATGAATGCGATTGCCAGCTCGAGTTCTACGCATTCGTTACTCGGTGCTTCGTCTTTTAATTAAAATTCTGGGATTTTTGGCTTAATCTCTTTTTGATCAATCCTCCTTCTAGAGTCTACACATACTGAGAAGGCTTGTTTGAAGCGAAAAATGGAACAAGAGGGAATAGCAAGGGAAAGATGAGAAGAAGAAAATTGAGATCCATGAGGAAAGAAAAAGAAAAGAAAAAGAGAAAGAAATAAAGAAGAGAGAGAATAATGCCAAATGGTGGGCCACATAAGGGACGATACTGTCAAAACACTTTAATATGGAGTGTGTAAGCAAAACGAGTGGAAAAAGCGTGACCCCTTAGCTTCTTTTAATGGAGGAAATGCTTGAGTTATTTTTAATTTTAATATTTTTTAAAATTATTTATTTATTTATTGTTATGTGTGAATAAAACATTTCATCATAACTAGCATCGAAATTTTTTTTACTCTTTAACGATAAAAGTTACTACTAGTTATACATTTACTTCTAATGTCATATGTCCAAACTTCAAAAGACCATCATCATACTCATTTTAGAATACTAATGGAAAAAGAAGTATGAAACTAGTTGCCTGATTTTTTTGGTAGTGACAAGTTACAATTTGTCAAATATAAGGTATTCCCCACATTTTTTAAAATATTTCAAAAACTCATCATAATGCTCAATCTAGAATATTAATAGATTTAGGGAAGTATGGAAATAGTCAGCCCCATTTTTTGGTAGTGATAAGTCATAATTGCGTTAATTTTATTGAAACCAAATAAAAAATGTCAACACCCACTTCTCAGTGGACAAGACATAAGAGCTCACAACATCATTAATTTTCTGCAAAGAAACATAATGTGCTCATGGGGACCATTTGGCTAAGGTGGATATCCTAGTGGACCATTCGATATTTGTATGACAAACTTGTCTTTTTCTGTGGTTTGTGGACTTAGAGAACTGTGTAAATATGCATTTGGTAATTGAGATGATAGCATGTCGTAATCTAATTAGTTTTATCATTATGAAATGAAAATTCCATACAGGCTATTGAGTGAACAATTCAAGCAGTCCGTACAATTGTTTCATTTTTTTGTATCACAATCTATTTAGGCATAACATGTTTGATTTGTTCATGAAGACTAATTGCATTTGCTTAGGAATCCTTGTTTGTGCAAGAAACTTGCCTTAAATTTCATGGCACGTGAAATTTTTAGGAAATTGCAGAAGTATTCATGTGGTATTTGAGGTCGTCATTGTGTTCTTTGGGTGGTAACCCAATGAAAAATGTTTTCCTATCTTTATACATGAGTATGAACAAGTGGTATGGACCACAGGTAATTTATTTTGTCGCATTGCATTTCAGGCTTGTTCCAATGCAATATACTCGGCCTTAGTTACCAGTCAATTGAAATGAAAGCATCAAGCAACCCCTCCTTGATTGTGTCACTAATAAGTTCTAAAATGCTATGATTTGTGAGAGGACTAGAAGTTTGGAAATTCTTTCTTCGAGGTCATCACTCAATGAAATCAAATTTATTTATCATTGTTTTCAATATGGCAGGTACAATTTCCTCAGCTTGAGTTGATGGTCATGTCCACATGGATGATTTAGGCAAAATATGGACTGACGATCCTAAAGATACTCTTACTTTTGAATATTTACAAGAAGTGAAGATTGATAATTGTAAGAGCCTTGAAAATTTGTTTCCACATTGGGTGGCTACAAGTCTAACCCAACTTATGGAACTTCAAGTGGAGTCATGTGGGCTCAAGGAAATAGTCACGAGTGGAGATGACACTTCCCACTCTACTATTGCTCAATTTCTTTTCCCGCAACTGACTTCTCTGGTGTTCCATGATATGTCACAACTCAAGAGCTTTTGCCCTAACTTGCTTACTTTGAGCTGGCCACTCTTGATGGAATTGCGAGTGACCCACTGTGAAAAATTAGACATGTCCTTTGTGGCATCCATAAACAGGTGGGCTCAAAGAGATGATCAACATGACATTTCAGACCATGAAGCAGACTTCTCGCTTGAGAGGGTACGATTGCAATTGCTATTTCTTCTTCATTCTTTTATTCACCCATACAACTCATGTGCAAACCATAGTCATGTCATATTATGATAATATAGTAAACATGAACCCCTTACATGTCAGTTCATAGACAACATAAGATATTTCTAACATTTTTAAGCGCACTTTTCATCCTTGGACACCCATAATGTTTTTAGTAACATTATAAGCACATCTTGTCACCTGAAATTTTAAGGAACTACATATTTTTTATGACAAGATAAGATATTCCTAATAGAAGATGATTTTGGTTAAGGTGATTACCATACTGACCTCTACTTAGAAATTCTCTTGAAAATTCTTGATTTAAATAAAAAATGTGAATTTCCTCTTTCGGGTAAAATGAATATTTATTCATTTGTTTGATCATTCAAATGCCAAAACAATTCTTTCCCTTTCTATATAATCATTATAATATGGATGCACAGCTTGCCTTGGTTGGCAGATGGGCACAATGGAGCATTTGTTTGCAGTTTGAATTTTGTAGCTCGACTTTAGAAGCTTGAGAGTCGTATCTAGGGCTCTAGGAATTAATGAAATGTAAGAACAAAGACCCTTTCCATGGGAATTAACTGATTTAAGTTCACCTCTAAGAGCCCATGATTTATTGTCAACCTTTGTTGAATTTATTTCTCTCATTGTATTGGCAATTTTGTAGGGCATTCCTACCTTAGAGAGACTTCTATTAGTCGACAAGGATATTCAGAGGATACACGATGGAAAATTTTCTGATGACTTCTTTGGCAAGCCAAAAGCACTAACATTGGCATGCTTTCATGATGAAAATGTCGTATTTTCTCCCATATTCCTCCTACAAAGATTTCATAACCTACAAAGCCTTGAGATATTTTGTAGTTCTTTTGAAGATATATTTCCTGATGAGGGGTTTGTTGACAAGGGAAAACATCTGGTGCTTGAAAATTCGAAAGAACTTAAGTTAAGACAACTACCCAACCTAAAGCATGTCTGGAGAGAAGGCTATTTGGTGGCAAAAATTCTTCAGCGTATTGGGCAATTTGAGGTTTCCAATTGTCCTAGTTTGACAACATTATTTCCAGCCATGACATCCTTCCAGAATATGACAAAGTTAGTGGTGAAGAAAATTCCTCGGATTGATGCATCTATTGACAATTTCAGCGATCACAAATTTGGTGCATCTCTTTGACATGATTATGATAGGATGTGAAAGAATGAAAGAAGTAGTAGCAAACGATGGAAAAGGAGAAGCAAAAGTGATTTCTCTTGGGAAGCTAGGAAGATTGACACTCCAAAATCTACCAAGCCTAGAATGCTTCTCTTCCATCACAAGTTGCATATTCAAGTTTCCATCCATGTTTTCAATAAAAGTGGAAGAGTGCCCAAAAATGAAGATCTTTAGTGAGGGTACTCTAAGCACACCAACACTGCATTGGGCGACACTGTTTAGATACAAGTGGCGAGGGGACTGGGAGGGTGATCTCAACACAACCATACAAAAGTTAACAACATAAATAACACATAAAATTGGTAAGATCCAATTAATGTCATTCTTATCCATTTTTTTCTCTCTTGCCTCTGCTTCTCAAATTGTCCGACACCCGAAGCACCACAAGTTCTAAACTTTTCACACTGATGAAGGGAAGGGTAGATGCTGCAAGTGGTACAGAGATCTGGAAGTTACTAAGGCACAGTCAAAAGTTGAGATGATGGAAATTTCTGTTAAGGTAGTGATTCTATTTCCAATTTCCTTTCTTTCTCACTAATAAAAATCACAAGTTTGCAAAAGGGGGGTAGCTACTGGGGATGGATAAATAGGTAACGACATTATTTTCTAACAATTTGCCATGCCAGCATAACTGCCTAGATCACACACTTCTCATTTTTCATAACTAAACAAAGCATCCCATTTCTTTTTCTTTTTTTTCCTTCAACTCTCTTCTCATTCAAGCGAATGAACATATTGATTTGTTCTTTTCTTCTTATTTTTAGGAACTTGCATAAAAAAGTCTTAAACGTTTGCTTAACGTACTGTCAAGTTTTAAATTTTAAAAAAGTGCTATTAAGTCATAAATATTTTGAATAAGACATAGTGAAGCCCTTCCCGATGACCACTCAACCAGTTTTGCTGACGTCGCATGTCGGAATCCAACCTCAATTTTCTAATAGGCATTGATCTCTCGTGATCAATACACAAGTAGGTTCAGATAAAAGTCTATTAATCACTCACTGAAATAATCAAGGATGAATGTTAAAAGCCAGCTTTGACATTGAAGGAGGAAGTTCCACAAAAGGATTAGTCTTTCACCTTTTCAACTTAGAAAAATGAATAAAACTGAACCAAATAAGCATGAACCTTACCTAAATATTAGCTGGAAAAACTTGAACTTAATTGCCTTAAAAATACATGACTCACGGCTGAGAAATTTCTAAAGGCTAAAGATCCTTGGTTTGTATTTGGCACCTAATGTTTTACCTTCAATTCTTAGTTACAGGAATTGCTAGTTTGACTCTCCCAGCAACGATATAAATTAAATGCTAATCTGGACTCAAAAATCGAAATGAAGATTGTATAGCATAAACATGATAGATACAACCAATTGAGTTTGATTGAATTATCTTTTCTTTTGCCCTAATTATCTCTAACATTTAGAGGAGGTGTTTGGCCTCACGGCATAGTCTGTCGAGGTCAGCCAAGCCGTAGCTGCAAATGAAGGGGCCAAGATAGACAATTTTCTTCTTTAGCTCGGTGCATAGAGTTAGACCCTCTCAGACCGGCTCATTGGTCAAGCCTTCTAACTAGTGGGCTGAATGTCTAATGGCTATGGTCATGCTTATTACACATCACTTTGTAGATCAATTCTATTGATTTTAGCCTCAGTACCTCTGGCATTATTCTTGATACAATTTTGATCAAATAATAGGTTGCCAATCTTTTCATCCATTTGATTCCCTATATGTTCTTCTTATTGAGCTTCCACCAGCATTCATTTGCTTTTCAATTTTTTCGTACCAGAAATGATTGGCTTCTCTAATTAAATGCTTCATTCACAAAAATTGTTTTGTTTGAGACGTTAAAGCTTACTACACAAATTGTGCTCAGGGGAAGACTTGTCGTCAGAGAGAAGATGAGCGGTGGCAATCGCTCCCGGAGACAACTCATTTTTTCAAGATCATACTCTCTCTAAAGGAAGGAAATGTATGTGTGTTTGAGCCTGTTAGAATTGATAATATGGAACTTGAAGTCTCCATTTTCAGGAGGAATTTCAAGACTAAGGTGTAGACTTTAGCATGCCCACAGAAAAATCACTGCCTCACTATGTTTTGTTTAGTAAATCAAATCAAATAAAGCAAGACTTTCTGCTGCAAGTAATTGAATGGTGATGTATTTCCTTATTGTTTTGGAGAGTAGTGGACGTTGCACCTGTATGTTGCGTCCTTTGTTCGGCAAAGTATAAATCGAACTCATGCGGAGCATCGGATTGATAAAATAAAAGGTCAAGGGCAATCCTTATCTATTGCCCATGTGGAGAGTTGATCTATGACACCATTGAGGTGGTCACAGAAAGGGAAAATGTCCTGCACCAACTCTGTTTTCATGAAATCTGCGGTGGTCTCCAGATTCTAAGGGAGGTTGTATTGAGGATAAATCTTGCAACCCATCAATAAGAGGGCTAGTCTTTTACCTTTTCGCTGCACAAAATGGATCAATGACCTCAGAAGAGTTATAATGAAAATTAAAATAATTATAGAACCGCATGGCCATAAAATTTCCAGAACTCATGATCAGCAAGTATCCCAATGTTCTAGACCTTGGGGCTTTAAAGATAAAGTAATAACACCATCTGTCAATGAACTTGCTTGTATCCCCCAAAATAAACCATTAGCGATCGAACTATCCCAGCGGCTTTTATGAGTCGGAATCGAGATCAGAAGAAATGGCACTGCTCGGCTTGCTGTTTTTTTTCTAATGAGATTGTTAAAGCGGCCATTGACTTCTGCTCCATCGATGTGGCCCATCTTGGAGCATTCGTCTCCAAGTATCTCTTGTTCTCCTTTGTTATGGGAATTACTAGAGGGACTCTCCTAGCAATAACCGAGCCATAACCTTTAAGCCCCACATACTTCAATGGGTTGTTCGTCATTAGTTTCATTGTTCGACTGGTCATGCAAAGCATACGCACTATAAGTCAATATATTAAGCACTAGTGCGAATGCGTCAAATTCTACAAAAATCTTGATTATGGAGTGATTCTTTATGCTGATTAGACCTCCTCCACAGAAGATGAGAACTTGAGGCTCTGCTAGAGTTACCAGTTTCCTCTAGTCCTACAAATGAGTACATTTCTACGAAACAGTCACTCAAATTCAACTACCTTTAATTTCATATTAACATAGTAGTTTCTTAATCCTTGACAATGACCATGAATCAAACTCATTCAGAATCTAAATTATGCAGGATCTTCTACATCAATATAGTTTCACTTAAGGAAGAAATACCGGCACACCAATTCTGTACTCTCTACGGTCATAATCTAAAATATGCAGGATCTTCTATATCGGTATAGTTTTGACTCAAGGAAGAAAAACTTGCGCACCAATTCTGTACTCTCTATGGTCAATGGGAAATCCAAGCTCCACATTTGGATCCACGGTGTCACATCCATCGTCCTGCAGGTCATAAGCACGTAGCTTGTGCCCCAAACCTATGCCTCTTCCTTCGTGCCCTCAGAGGTGCACTAGCATGCCCCTACCAGCCGCTTCTATCTGTTACAGCGCAAAGTGCAATCTGGTTGCATAAAACTGAGAAGCTTTTGTTTAGCATACCAAGCACAAAAATCATCCCTGTTTTGGGGCACTGTTCATTGTCTCGCTGGTTAATATCGCCATCTATTCAGCCTTGAGAACCGTAATTAGATCCATCTCAGAATCTAAAAAGCTTACAATAATTGTTTTATCCCCCCAGCTAACCGCATGTTCTTAATTGCACTGTTCCCACCAAATCGCCACACAAGATTGAAGAAAAGAGAGCAAAAGGCAAATGCTTCACTAGGGGTGAGCATCGGTCTAGGGTCAACCCTAGACCGGCCCAACCCTGCCGGTCCTGGTCCAGTTCCCAGGGAGATTGAGTCAGTCCTTAGTCCTAGAATTCATGGACCAGCATTGTGCGGATTAATCCTCAATCTTAAGAGTTTTTGGTCGGTCCAACCCGAACCAACCCTGACTATATATATATATCTAATATGTTACTTATAATATTTTTATATAGATAAAATCTTAAAATAAACGGCGTGTACAATATTAATAGTTCTTTAGTGAGGAGTTCAAGTAATTTTACATTATTCTTTAATAACTTAGATTTTTAATGTCTTTTATGGTGTCAATAGTCATAATTTACACCACCGCCTGCGGTGGCCATGATGGCTAGAACTTTACTCCCCCATCCGGGAGGGAGGGGTTCGAAACCCCGCATCCCCATTGTGCGACTCACCCGCGGTTGGGTCTATAGAGGTGGCTCAGTTCGCCTAGGGTTTACGTCGCTGGTTACCGGCTGTACGGTGGTTCCCGGGTCACAAAAAAAAGTCATAATTTACCAATGAGGAAAATGTTTTTGTGAGGAGTCCTCACGGCGTCCTAAAAGGCATAAACAGCTTCTCATGGCATTATCCTCTAGTATTCGTTCTCTTCTGTCTTATTTATTCTCTTAGTTTTCAATTTTCCAAAATCGAAAGAAACAACTTCTCCGCTCACCACTTGACACTCACCTCACTCGCTTTGGATCACTTGTGCCGCTTGCCGCTCGATGCTCACTTGGCTTGTTGCTTCCCGCTCGATATTCAATGCTCATTCCGTTCAACGCTCACCCCACTTGACCCTCATCGCTTGCCTTTTTTAGCTGACCTCACTCATCATCGAACCCATTAGGTCAGTATGGTCCTCGGTTACCCTTTTAAGAAGTACAAAAAATGAAATAAAAAATTATTGGTTAGTCGTAGGTTGACTTTGAAACCGAATTGAATTCATTGAGTCAGTTTAGTCCTCAATCGCTTTTTTAAGGAGTACAAAAAATGAAATAAAAAATTATTGGTTGGTCTTAGGTTGAACTTGAAATTAGACCGAACCCAATGGATCAGTTCAATTCTCAATCGTTTTTTTAAATAGTACAAAAAATGAAATAAAAAATTATCGATTGATCTCGGGTTGACCCTGGAATTGGACCGAACCTATTGGATCGGTCCGGTCCTTGATCCCAAGCTCAATAGGGTCGGTTCTCGGTTCAAAAATTGAGGATCAATACTGTGCGGGATGGTCCTAGGGTTAGGGGGCGGACCGGCCCAACCCGGACCATGCTCACCCCTATAGTTCACTTTAAGGCAGCTTGGTCTCCACCCAAGATTGAGTCCATCGATATATCTAATTGCTTTCACCAACTTCTCTTCTTCCAATTATTGGTTCAAAGATGACTCGCCATCGTTGGAAAGAAGATCGACATCACAGGAGTAGCTTTCTACAGGAACCGCTTCATCAAGATCATCCTGTGTGACACACTCCTACACAGTCCCAAAGCACTCTTGTTTTTGAAACCTATTATGGATTTCACTGAACGTTGTTGCCCCAGCGAAACAGATCCTTAAGTATCGTTTTTTCGTTCTTTATCCATAGGGAATGCCAAAAAAGGTTCTTGAGGAAGTATGGGAAGAATCTAGCAAAAAGGGTGCTTCTAAGGGTTCCAGATGGTGGGATTTGGCCAGTGTGGGATGACATGGTTTGGTTACCAAAGGGCTGGAGCAAATTCGTGGAGCATTACGTCATTTGTGATGGCCACTTTTTAGTCTTTAAATATGAAGGCAACTCGTTTTTCATGTACTCATACTTTACAAAGGCGCATCCGAGATAGAATACCTGTTGCTAAATGCCAGTGGTGGAAAATCATTCTCAAAGTCAAAGATAGTAAATTCATCTTGCCCAAAATGGAAGTTCTTGATGATGATAATGTTTGCACAAGCATACACTTTAAAATACATTATTGTCAAGTCTAATTGGTGCAACCAAGACTACATTTTGCAATTGTTGCTTTGGATAGACTAGTCTAAGATCATAAGAGCATTTGACATCAAATATATATCAAAGTCACTGCTATCGAAAGAAACTTGCAAAATCAGTGAATACTTATATATTTGTTAATTAAGTGTTGCAAAATTGTCTATTGTATCATTTACACACAGTCCATTAAGTTTTTCCCCCCTTTTTGATGGCAATACATCTCAAGTTTAATAATAGATTAATCATTCAATTCTTTTAAAAATGGGCATTTGTTGACATTAGAAAATGATTAAGTTTTGATTATCATTGACAAATAACAAACTACGTCAATAAACAGTTTGGTCAAAACAATTGACGACTATACAATATAATCATCACCTCCAAATATCAATTGTCTATGAGACTTTCACTAGTCGATGAAATCATCAATAGTCATTGCAGATTTACTAGGTGTTGGAACTCAAAGGCATATGATGAATTGACACTAGAACATAATCCCCGGGTGGTTATTTTATAACTTTTTATAGATAACTGTTGCTTAATCTAGGAGATTGCAATATAATTTCCTTAACTGTATATAAGATTTGTTTATTCAAATTTAATAATAATTGTATGTAAATGTTTGTAGATAGTTATAAATACCATAAATGTAATTATTGTAAACTCCCCCTCAATCAATCATAAAACTCAACGTTTTTTTTTTTTTAATCTTTACTTTCCTACAATTTATATTTCCTTACACTTACATGGCTAAATTAATTATTCCCTCTAGTCTTGTATCTTAAATTTCTTGTCAATTATTTCTTATCCAAAATCAATAAAGGACTTGTCGACACCTAAATGTTAGCTAAATATTTAGGATTAAATTGCATAAAAAATTAGAGACTAATTTGGCTCTAACAAAAAGGATTCTCACATCACATGAGCAGTAATATTGTTTACTGCATTTCTGATAAATAAAAAAAGTTATATAAAATTAATTAAAAGAAGAAGGAGGAGAAGAGAGGGGCGCTCGGCTGGGCTTTCGCCCCAGCCCCCTTCTCTTTGCTTCCCCCTCGCGTGGGCATAGGGCCCATCTTCCCCTAGCCTGCTGCCCCCTCCGCGGCCCGGTCCTCTCTCTTCTCCTCCTTCCTTCCTCCCTCCTCTGCAACTCACGCACGAGCGAAGGACAGGAGCAGCGCGGAGCCCTCCGGGAAACCCGGACGGATGGGACGCGACTTAAATGTGCTGAGGAGCTCGACGCGGTAGGCCTGGCCAGCGTAGAGAGTTCTGCGTGGAGAAGACGGGATGGGACGCCGGTTCGGCCAAGAGGGAGGGAGGCCGGTCGGCGCGCCACGGACCGGCGGCCGAAGCTCTCCGTTGACCGGCCTCCTCGACCTATAAATAAGGGGAGCTAGGTCAGAGAGAAACGGGGGGAGGAGATCCGAGAGAGCGAGATCTGAGAGAGTCAGACAGAAGAGAGAGAGAGAGTTTGAGAGTGACGAGTCTTGGCCGGTGCCCTCAATCTCGCGGCTTCCGTTTCCCCGGCGCGAAGCCTCCGGTGGGTTTCCGATTTTTGCCTTGGTCTAAGTCTGCCTTTCCCGAGGACCCTGGCTCGACAACACAAAGGCAGCAGGCCATGGCCCGGCTCGTTTCGGGCTAGCCTTTTGGTCGCCGTCGTCCATCCGTGTAGGGACCCGCGGCCGACGCTTCTTTTAGTAACTTGTTTGCCCTGCCTTCCCCAGTTGCCTTAACGCCCATCTGCCCATCCGTGTTGTTTTGGTTGGTATGTAGCCGAGCTCCAATCAGCCCGGCTTTGCTTCCATTTCGGTAGCGTGTACCAAGTGTTCCATGAAATACCCAAGTTAGACGCGCGTTAATGTCCTTCGTTAATGGCTGAGACTTGTTGGTTTTCATGCTCGTACTGATTTCGTTTGCTTATTGTACGCGGATTTCGGTCTGAGTATGAGTCACGTGTATGCTTGACGAAATGCTTCGATCAAGCTCGCTTGAACTTGTCTCTGTGCTGCGTATCCGAACTGTCGTGTTTGTGATAATGTCTATAAATAGAACTTGTGTTCTCGTTCGAGGGAAGCGTTTTGAATAGAAACACTGAGATAGTCGTTTGAGTATATATATATATATAACATTCGTCTTTGGTTCATTCGGCTGGCGTTCATTTTTCTATGATTCGAGTCTCGGCTGTGGACGAGTGTGGGTTATCTTCTTGGCTGTAAACTTGTGTTCTCGTTTGCGTGTTCAGTGAATGCCAGTTAGAACAAAAGAATAACGAATGTTACCTATATATTAGCTGAAGAAAATTAAATGTTTTTTTTATCAGAAAAAAAGAAAAGTAAATATAATCGCCATAAAAATGCGGACTCACGGCTAAGGAATTTCCAAAGGCGAAAGTTCTTCAATTTGTAGCAGATACCCAATATCTAATTTCCATTTCTCATCTATAGTAATTACTAATAAGACGTTCCCGGCAATAATATCATTAAATGCCTAGATTAATCTGGACTTAACACAGGAAACAGTAGGTTGACTACCTAACGCGGAGGATGCCGATCTGACTTTCATTGAATTATCGTTGCTTTTACCCTAATCATTGTGCTGGCACTCGACCTCACGACACAGTCTGCCGAGATCCGCCGAGCCACGGTTTCAACTGAGTGGGCCAAGAAAAAAGATTCCCTTCTTTAGCTCGGCATGCAAAGCTAGACCACTTAGACCCCATCAAGATTAATTAATTATTCGATCATTGACGAGTCTCGGACAGAGTTTTTACGCCTAATACCTAAATCAATTCACTCGTTGGTTAAGTTTGGCGTGCTTTCTGGACATAGTATTGAACAGTACTTTTGGGCTTGAATTTTAGCTATTTTTGGTAGGTTCTTGGAGCAGTTGAGTTGGAATTATTGTAATACATCAAAAGAACTTTGTAAGAACTCTAAGCGGCCTTGAAATAGAATTTTATGAAGAAAATTATGGCACGATGAGGCTTAACGCGTGAGCCACACCTAGCGGACAATAATAGGTTTATGCTAGAGGTGAGCTTTTTGTTGGCGTATAGGTATAGTTGAGTCATTTTTTTTTTTTTTGGTCGGTATAGTCGAGTCATTTATTAAAATATCGTTTTATTTGATCTTTTGATATTGTTTTTTTAGCCATTTATTAGGAATTTGAGTGCGTCGACTTGAGTAATCACCCTAGTTAACTTTCGACTTTTCCCAGGATAGTATTTCTTCTATGAGTTTGTAAACGCATGTCTTAAAAGTTATGGATATTTGATGTATAAAGCATGTTTTGTTGCATAAAATCTATATCGAGCGTTTACTACAATTTGGTATTTGTGAATGGTTTGCAAGTTATTGCAAAAGGTTATGTGTGTGTGTGTCTATATATATTGATTTGTGAACTTGATCTATGAAATGTGTTGTATAAAGGTATGTGAAATTTATTCTGCTTTTAAAAAAGAAGTTATAAAATGGTTTGAAAAATACTTTACGAAAATTATTTTTGGTGAATGAGCCGAATTGCAAAAAGATTAAATATTTTGATCTATGAAACTTAGATTTTGGTTTGGCTTTGTAAATAATGGAGGTTGTTATGGATTGGTGTTGATACTCATGTCGCTATGAACCTATGGGTATGCGCATAGTAGTCTATGATATCCTTATAGGGCAAGCCGCCAGCTAATAATAGATGAAGACCTAACCAATGGGGGAATCTTGATCGCTTTGTCATGGGCGTTATAAGTGATCATGGTTTGATACTTGAGCAAAAGATTGATTGATAGATGGACCATCAACATGTAGTTTCAAATGAGATGGATCAATGAGGCAAACCATTTGTGTAGAATAAAATTAATTGATGGAATGGTCTATTAATGTATGTTTTACGAGATTGGTAAATGGAATTGATCATTGACGTGTGTTTTTATGAGATTGACCAATGGGTTGGATCATTGGTATTTGCTTGTTATTATCTTGAATATTTCTGCTTTGAAGATATTATGTTAAAGTAAGAAATATTGCATTTTTAGACTTGAAGCTTTGTTCAATTCCTTTTCTTTTTCTTTTTTTTTTGTGTGAAAGTGAGTTATATTTGTGTTTAAAGTGCATAGTGATTGTTCGATTGGCTTAGAAGAAATATATTACTCATTGGACTATGGTAGCACATTTCTTTTTCTTATCATATTTTTCATATGCCTCAGCTAGTGATCGATAGAGCAAGAGTATTATCATGGAAACTATTGGGAGCTGGATATTTGGATAATAGTGTGAGGCCACGTCCTATAGGGAAAGGATAATCGTATTACCCCCTCATCCCTATAGTAGTAGGGCTGTCACAGCTTGGGTAAGCTCTCTGCCGATTGGGGTGCATTTCAGAGAGGAACTTCTCTAAAGGATGGAGACGTCTATGTGTTCGAGCTCGTTGGAATTGGTAACATTGAATTCAAAGTCTCCATTGTTAGAAGGAATGTCAAGACATGGGCATGATCCTTGGTATGCCTAGAAAAATCTCTGCTTCACGGTGTTTTGTTTAGTTAATCAGATCAAAGAAAGCAAACCTCTCTGCTGCTAGTGACCGAATGGTGAGGTGTTTCCTGAACATTACACAGGGGAATTGCATCGTCAAAAATTCCGGGTACATGTGTCTTTCTTCGACAAAGTATAAATCCAACTCAAACGTAGCTTGGAGAGTTGATCTAACGGTATTATATTCCTCCAAGTAAATATGTCACCAATGTGGTGGTCACCGAAAAGGAAGGAAACAATGTCCTGCGCTAGCTCTGTCTTCATGAAATATGCAATGGTCTCTAGAGATCAATACAAACAGATACAAGGAAAGGTGAAGAAAGGATAAATCTTGCCATCCAGCAATAACACAGACGGAAGTTCCAATAGAAGGGCTAGTCTTTCTCCTTTTTGCCTTACAAAATGGATGAACGACATCAATAGAACAACACTAAACCCTATTATAATTATAATTTGAATAGCCATAAATTTCCAGAATTCATGGTCAGCAGTTATCCGAATGTTCTTGTGTCCCCCCAAATAAGTCATTAGCAGTCGAACATTCAGCTGCTCCTTTTAGTCAGACACAGCCAGATCAGAAGAAACATCACTGCTCGGCTTGCTTTTTTCTATGAGATTGCTGAAGCGGGCTTTGACTTCCGAACCATAGATGTGCCCCATCTTGGAGCGTTTCGTCTCCAGGTATCTCTTGTTCTCCTCTGTTATTGGAGTTACCAGAGGGACTCTCCCAGAAATAGTCAAGCCATAACCTTGAAGCCCCACAAACTTTGACGGGTTGTTCGTCATCAGCTTCATTGTCCTGACTCCCAAGTCATGCAACATCTGCAGTATTACTCAATATGTTAAGCACCAATACAAAGGCGTCAAATGCTATGAAAAGTTTGATGATAGGGTGATTCTTTCTACTAATCAAATCTCATATTTTTAAGATGAGAATTTTAAGCTCTGCTTTAGTCATCAGCTTCCACTACTAACCCTACAAATTATGTTCAATTTCTGAAACAGTCACCGATATTCAACTACCTTTAATTTCAGATTGATGATATTAGTTTATTGATATTCTCAATTCCATAAAGCATAATGACAATGACCATGAACCAACTACATTCAGAAGCTAAATTATGCAGTACTTTTCACAGTAGTTTCTCACTTAAGTAAGAAGTACCTGAGCACCAATTCCGTACTCTCTAGAGTCAACGGGCAATCCAAGCTCCACATTTGCTTCCACAGTGTCACGCCCATCGTCCTGCAGGTTATAGGCACGTAGTTTGTGCCCCAAACCTATGCCTCTTCCTTCATGCCCTCGGAGGTACGCCACCACGCCCCTACCAGCCGCTTCTATCTTCTGCATCGCGAGTGCAAGCTGGTTGCCACAGTCGCATCTAGCAGATCCAAAAATGTCTCCTGTGAGGCATTCCGAGTGCACCCTCACAAGGACATCTTGACCATCTCCAATGTCACCCTGTTCAGATGATAAACTACAAAGTCTGAATCACATGAGGAGAAATATGGCTGTTTGAAGGGAGGACACAAAACATAAAATAAGAAAAATTAAGGACACTATTTTTAATCAAAATCACGGCATTCCTATATCAATTGCGCACATATACAGCCCCATTTTCAATCATTTCATAAACTGTTAGTGAAAAATAAATATTGTTCTCGTCAATTTAGGAATATCCCAACAATCATCCCTCTGGATGTCAAACATTCCAGTCTAAACAACGTTGTTAGCCAACATAAATTTCGTTCTCCAAATTATGATTGACACATGATTTGACATTTTTTTTAACAAATTTCATTATAAATTTCATGGTGTTCCACCTAAAAGATACCATCAATTTCTCAATATAGCCAGTTTCAGTGAAAAAAATGTCAAACAAATCATGCACTGGAAGTACATAAGATGAAGTACAAATTGAAGTTATGTTAAAAAAAAAAAATGCACTGCTATGAACATGATTCTCAAAGTTTACAATTAATTTATTCGAAACTATGCTATTATTGGTTTCTTAATTCTTCGAACGGTTTTAGCAATTAATTCATAATTTCTCACCTTGACCATTACAATGTGCTCAATTCCATCTACCAACGATCTATAACAATGGGCTGTGAATGATCCCCACATTGTTGGTAATCTTGCAGCAGCAACATGTTCAGCTAATTTATCTCTTTTCCGGCGGTACCTGTAAATTTATGCATCTAATGAGAAGTGAAATCATTTCTCACTCATACAATATAAGAAGCTTCTCAATACACAAGTTAGAATTCATCAAACCAGTGCTTCTTTGACCATCTAGATGTTCTACCATTATTTCCTAGTGATAATGTCGAGAATGCACTTCAAACTTTGCCTTAGTTAACAGTCAATTGACATTTAGATATGGGTTTTCAAACAACGTAAATACAAGAAAATGTACATAAAAATAACGACAATCACAAGCTCATTGGCATGACTTTGACAAGAATCCTGGCTACCTATAACCAAATGCTACAGTTAGACATCGGGCAAGAGAGGAACCCATATACTAATCTAACACCACCATACACATAAAAAATTGAGAGAAACAACTCTTCGGAACCCAAACCATTGATCTGCATGATATCGACGAGGGGAATAACAACCACAAGCTTAAAGCATGAAGTGAACTTGAGACATGAATAGACCAAAACAGCTCATGCTTCTCTCCTTTTTGCTAGGTAAAGCGACAGCCCAACAGCCTCCCATAAGACTCTTTTTCCCACCCCACCCAGGGTTCCAAGTTTCTTCATTTATCCACTCCCAAAAAGGGGAGACGCCGCTTGGAAAACATCTTGGCCAAAACAGCCAATACTCAAGAAGTGGAAGCTGCAGATGAAATTTGGATTTGACTCCTACGAAATATTTGCATTTTGGATTTCTGGGAAGAGAATACTTACTTGATTAGATCAGCAATAGATACAATTTTCAAATTTTCCTGCTGTGCAAACTCACGAAGCTTAGGTAATCTTGCAATGGAGCCATCGTCATCCACTACCTCACAAAGAACTGCCACAGGTTCCATTCCAGCTAACATAGCAAGGTCAACAGAAGCCTCCGGATGACCAGCTCTTTTCAGGACACCACCCTTCCTGTACTTCAATGGGAAAATGTGTCCTGGCCTGTTGAAATCTTCAGGTTTTGAATCTCTAGACGCAAGAGCCATAACTGTCGTTGCCCTGTCACGTGCTGATATGCCTGTAGTCGTCCCATGCTTTGCATCCTGTAACAATATCTCTTAATTACCATCCATTACAGGGTAAGAGAAAAGCCAATCAGATGTCATGACACAAATAACTAAGCTGATCAAAGGCTTTTAGGACGTCAAGAGTTGAAGAAAACAATATTGTTCTTCTAAAGTATGAAAGAAAGTGGGAATTATTGATCATTTTTTTATAAAATTCATTTCCAATAACACTTCACAAATCAAGACCTCTACTGACTGGGGACAAGTAACAATCTGAAGTGTCTTATTCTCCAAAGGGCCATTTCTTAAGTACATAAATCTCTAAGAAACCAAAGTAGAATTGACAATAAATTCACTGGATAAGAAACAGAAAGTTCAAATTTTCCCTACCTGAAGGAACCAGTATCAGTCAATTATCTTCAAATAAGTTTTGAGAACAATTTCATGAATTGAAAAACAGATGTAGGGGAATAAAAGTACATACCACAGTTATAGTGTACGCAGTCTGAGGGTTCTCTTCACTCTCCCTGTCACTCACCATCAAAGGAAGTTGCAAGCGCTCCAAATCTTCCTCTTTCATGCTCACACAAACAATCCCAGTGCCATACTTCACAATAAATGCCATAGCCTCAGGCGTTGCCTTTTCTGCTGCTAGTATAAGATCACCCTCATTCTCTCTGTCCTCATCATCCACCACCACTACGATCTGGAATTCAGTTCCAATCATGACATAGACATTTACGGGACGAAAAATTAAAATGAACTTGATAATGTAATACAGAAAGCATACTGACCTTTCCTTGGCGAATGTCCTCAATCGCTTCTGGAATAGATGCAAAGCCTGCTGTGGGTTGGTCCAAGTCAAATTCATCATCTTCGATTGGGAAAGAAGTGCTTATAGGCGCAGTTTCAGCTGCAAGCGCCCCATCCGCTACCGCATCGGGCTGCAATTGAATGCCAACTGATTTCTCACCTATCAGAGTCTCGCTCAGAGCAACATCACCAGGATAAGACAAAGTTTCATCTCCGCCAGGTATCGCTGCAGCTTTTGCTGCAACAACGCCCCTTCCATTGGAGGTTAATTTACCACCCAACAAATCCGCAGTTAGATCAGATGAAAAACCAATTTGCAAAGAGGGGTTTGCCTGAAGCAGCAAATTGGATGAGTTTGAGTTTCTGGAAACTCTGCATGAAATAAGGCCAGTTAGATTTTAACCATGAGGATAAGCTTGGAAAAAAGCATCAATCTTGGTACATTAGCAAAACCTACTTAAACTCAGCGCAGCATCCACTCTCTAGAAGTCGAAACTAACAATGAAGGCGGAAAAGATCAATCATTTCAAACGACTAGTTAGCAGCATTCGATACATGGAGAAGCATCAATATAGATGCCCACCAGAGATGGTCTTGTTTTCTTCCCAACTTCTTATATGACAGCTGATGTATCAATCAGTCATGGGAATTAACTTCACCAATTACTTCGAAAAGCAAATCATGATTTGATTACTTATGGGCAGGAGCCAACATCTCCAATTACGTTATTTCGAGACAAAGACCAACTCATCCCTTGTTAAGTCAAGCAGAGGAAGAGGACAAAATTAAGTCAAGCTAAGTGGGTTCGATTGTGTATTACTTTCCAGGCTCCGAAGGATGGACTAAGCACAAAGCTAACGACAAACACAAAATCTCGTCCACCATTTCCGAGCTGCCTCCGAGTTCTAGTGAATTGAGAAATTGACGAGAGCAATATTTTGATGTGCCCAATTAAGTGAGAACGGCACCAACCCATTGCGATAAAAATTGTTTTGATGCGTACCCTTAAGCATATTAAAATCAAGAAAAAAAAAAAGAGAAATAATTCAATTGCGAAAATAATATATTCATATTAAAATATAATCGAAGTGGAGATTGAGTTTTGTCCGCCAAATTAAGTTGTCTAAATCTAAGAGATTTCTAATCTTCCTAGTGACACAATCCGTCTTTTCCAACTTGAGAGAAGCAAGTTTAGACGTGTAGTTTACATGAGAATAGTCCGAGTCGTTTCAAATAATGAATGGTCAACCCAAAGCAAAGAAAAGCAGTAGGCGAGGTGACGAGATACAATGCTTTGGCGTGCCAGAAGCATCCGTTTGATTATACTTGAATAAATAAATCGGTACTTCTATGATATGTCGGACCTACGGTTTGATATCACGACGTGCCGTTGTAATCGAATAAAAAAGCATGGTTATATACCATAAAATGATTTCACGATTTTACTGTGGTTCGTCACGAACAGATACGGAAAAATATTTTAAGAAAAGAAAATACACGGTATAATGTTGTTCGCTTGGAAATTCCAAACGGACATAACTAAGAGAAAAGCCCAAGTCTGTCCTCGGAGCACCCTTTCGCAGACTTTGTACCTTTTTCTTTCCTTTCCTTCAAAAACGTTTTTCATCTACTCAGAAGCAAAATCAGTCACAACGGTCGTGTCCTACGGTGAATTTCAATGATTTTTCCATGCTATGTCATGTCATATGTTTAATAGCATCATAGATAAGGTGGCACCCCTTTGTCAACCACTGGGTATGCGGTGAAGCGATCGGGGTAAATTTGTATCAGGACGAAACCGGTTAGTCCATAAATTCTTGAAAACTATAGATCCAAGAGACTGCCCCAAGTCAATTAGAAAGAAGGGGAAAACTCGGGTTTCCCAATATTTTAAGTTTCTTTCCGCATGAAATGGGAGCTACCGATAACAAAAAAGTGGAGAGAAAAATGAAGACCTGAAAAACACTAGAACAACTTCGCTTAACATCTCGAAATGAGGGACATAAAAGACTATGCAACGACAAATCAAAATTTTAGGTGTAAAGTATGGGAGTGTTTACTCAGGTCATTAGTAAGACCTTAAAAGGCTATGGCATTCAGGAAAGACTGGATAGAGACCGAGATCCGGGCCTCGATAAAGATTCCAGCCCCATTGCCCTACCCGGTCACAACCCCCTTTACGGGGGACAGGAGGGCAGCCCTGATTCCCGCGATACCTTCCCCCAGGCTGCTGGGGCGCGATACAAGAAAGTGATGGGTCTCCCCCAAAAAGGAGGAGGTGGGAGTCCATATCAGCAATGCAGCAAGCAAAATTGACTTGATCTGCTCTAGAGTTAGGCTCTTTAATTGCAAAAGGAAGTTTTGGGGGTTTGGTGAGACAAAAGGTCCTTCCAATAGGCCTTAAATACAAGAAAATAAAGGCCTTGTTTTGGCAATGAGATGATTTTAAGGGCATCCTGCAAATATTTTTGAAGGGGAAATCTCTTTTGATATGCTTTCCCTTTTCAACATTGCCATTTACGTGATAAGAATACATAGAAACGGCAATAAATTCAATAGAAATTGATATTGCCATTTTGCATTTGAAAATTTGGAGTCAATAGCCTTCTATATATATTGAAAGGGGAAGGATAAGCTTTTGGTCACATATAAGGCAATTAACGTATATGGGCCAACAATATCTAGAGTGCTAATTAATCACTTACTATAGTTAACATGGTAGATTTAGGTTACACGTGAAAGGCGATTCTACTGTAAGAAAAAATTATCTTGCACTTGTCAAACTCTATCATTTTATTCTTCTTTTGAGATTACTTTAAAAGATATTTTTTTTTTAATTCTCTTTTTCCAAATTTAGTAGACTCAATTACTAGGTATATATATAATCACGCACTTGAATCTTACGGATTACGTGCAACTACTTCGAGATAGCACTACCACACAAGCCTAAAGTTTGCGATTAGCTCGTGACACTTACATGCAAATTACATGCAACTACTTTAAATTAGGACCATCTATGTGACATCCCAAATTTTCAACCCTGTCTTCTACTGAATAAATCGGGCATTTCATTGACGCGTTTATAGGGTTATTCTCAGAGCCGATCACTCTCGAGATAACTAAACTATTTGGGAAAATTATTAAGGAATTTTGAGGCAATAGACTTGAGAACTCGATCAGGAATCGACTTCTCGACCGTGTCCATCGTTAGAGGTCATTACGACGCAGTTAAAAATCGATTTGAAATCAGAGATAGATTGGATCGACAGAGATGTGTGGCTAATCGTGAGTGACACCACTGAATTAGAAAATTCTCGTCGGCCGACTGAGTGATCGATTTTCTTATTGTTTTGGTACCCTGTGTCCGTAATTGAATTCTCGAGATTTTCACGACAATCAAGAGTTGTCAATGAGTCGAGTGGGTTCATAGTGGCTCGAAGAAAGTCGACCACGGGTCATTTGCACTTAAAAAGTTCTGAAAACTACCCGATAGTCTAGGTCACGCTAAAAACGCGCCGAATGAAAATTAACCGCCAATTCAAGTCCGATTTCAGAAATTGAAGTTTTGGCCAGTATCACAATAAATTTTAGGAAAGATTTCGATCACTCAAAAGATTTTTTTCGACAACTGACACTTTTTGGGAAAAAGTCGTCGCAGAGTTGTTTTAGTGCAGAAAATGCCGGAAATGGTTTTCGGTTGCAAAAATGAGATGCATGTTGGATGCATGGGTGAAGAAAAATAACGAGTGAAACATTGAGGCGTTGATTGATTTTTTTATGAAGCCAAATGAGGATGAATTGAGATTTTTCAAGTGTCCAATTGAGAGGAGATGATGCCAATTTCGTAATCCCCCTAAATGCTAGCCAAAATGCACCATTTGAGGTGTTGTGAGAAGTGTTGGTGTGGGTGGGCCATTGGGCGCCAGGGATTATACATGGCCAAGACCAAGTCTTGGAGATATTTGTGGAAAAATCAAGCCCAAGGGGCCCTCCATCCTTTTTCATCTCTATCTCCTTGCATTCTCTCACCCACCGTCCACCTCAATCATTTCTGCTCTCCCTCATACCCTTTCAATCGGCCACATCTCTTCTTGGTTCCTCCATTTCTTTGTGCGAACATAGAGGAAGGAAAATCACGGTTAGCCATTCGAAGCTACGCTGTGCTTCGAGTCTTCGTGCAGCCACGCTCGGTCAAAACCTCAACGCTGAAGACCCTGCAGTAGTTTCACGTTGACACCTGCGGCTTCGTGTCTTCTCTCTCTCGCGGCCAGCAAAGCTAAAGCCGCGCGCACCCATCACCTGCGGAGCTCAACCGATTCTTCTCCATCGGTTCACAAGCCGTTGCCACCTGCCCTTCTTCGGTCAACGTTGCATCCACCGAAGACCCTGATCTCACGCCCGCAGCCCCTTAAGCGGCGCGCGTCGCCCCTCCACTCACGAAGACTCCACCAAACGCCATCTTCTCTCCATCCGCGGCCAGCTGTCCGCGATTCTGCTTCCCCGGTCAACCGTCGAAGACCTCAGCAAGCACCAAAACCAGTTTTGTTGACCGAAGCTCTTCACCGCATCGTGCGTCCAGCGAACTCCACCGCAACAACGACACCGCGTGGTTTTCTCCAGTGGCGTGCCCTCTGCCCTCGCGAAATTGTCGAGGTCCATCTCGGCAACAATGGTCCAGCGAAGCCAGCGAGATTTGCTGCTTCTGTCTGGCCCATCGGCCCACGCAAACCAGTGAGCCCAGCAGCAGTCCCAGCAAATTGAAGCCCATCCTAGGCCCATCGGCCTAGGAAGTCAGCCCAGTCTTTTTCTAGGCTCACTTTACAGCAATCAATTGAAGTCCAGCCCACAATTTGAAGCTCAAGTAAATTCAGTTCAGAATTTCAGCAGGCCCAACCCAACTTGGGTCTGGCCCAAAAGCAAGAACAAATCTCAATTGGGCTGAGATTTGTTGGGCTTAAGCTTAAGGCCCGGTCCAAGTCTCTTAGGTGTTGTCGAAAGTTCGATTTCGCCGCCGTCGCATGATGATCGATCTCATTTTTGTCAAGTGAGTTTTACTCACTAAAGCTTTCTTAGTTTGCTAATTATACTTAAGGTTGGTTAGATTTAATTAAATGCAATTAGGTGGTTAGATTAGTTTAGATCAATCAAATTAGAGACTTAATGATGCATGTTAGGTGATTAGAAATAGATATTAGCAAGTAGACATGCCATGTTATTTATGGAACGAGTCTCGGTAATTATCTGAGCTTGTCTTGGTATCCAATTCGGCATTATGAGCCTAAATTGGATTTTTATAATTATTTATTTAATTTTCGAAATTAATTATTTAATTATTTATCTTTCCGGAAATTCAACCGGGATGGCGTGACCTAATTTCGTCTTGATTGTCGTGGTAAATCCGTTTATTTATTTGAGCTTTATTTGGTGCTAAAGTAATTTATGAGTGAATTTAAGATTTATTCCTAAATTGAATCTGGAGAGGGTGAATCTGGAGAGGGTCGGGTGGGACCGTAAAGCCACTAGTTCTTGAGAGGGTCGGGTGGGACCGTAAAGCCACTAGTTCTTGAGAGGGTCGAATTAGGAATCAGAAAGCCCACTAGATCTTGAGAGGGTCGGGTGGGACCGTAAAGCCACTAAATTTAAGGAATTGCTTGAAGTAGGATGAATGACCTAGAAAGGGTCCGACTGATATGAAATCGACTAGGTCGATTCGATTGATATTTCGATCGGTGATGTGATTGTTTGAATGCCTATTGAACTGTCTTAATATGCAGATGGAATGCGAGCCCAAGGTAAGTCTCCAACTCGTGCGTGTTTAGGCAATTTATAGTGTATTGGCTTTCTAATCGAGTCTTAGGGGGTAGGACTCGCTGAGACGTGGTCTCATTGGTTATTGAATAACCATTTCAGGACCCTGAGGAGAAGCTAAAGAAGAGGAACCTGAAGGGGAGAAAGACTTTTGAAGAAGAAGATGATCCGGAGAGGGATCTTGATTATAACCCGGATGTGGACTGAGATCCCATCCCTTTTGTAAACCCTGTCTTAGTATAGATAGGTGTGAGACAAGTATGTTGTGATTAGTATTGTAAATATGCTATGAGTTGTGCTGTTAATGAAAGTGTGGTTATGAATTTCAATATGAAAAATATGGCCTACTTTCCTATCCCATTGTTTTATTGCCTGGGGATTTATAACTGCTTCCGCATGTGCTTAATAAAAAGAAAGGGTCGACGATACATAGTCCTGGGATATCGCATTCTAAAATCGACCAAGTGGAAGGATGTGCGCGCATCCGAGGATCGGGGCGTGACAATCTACACAAGTATAAAGCTTGTGGTTGGTTCATGAGGCTTATAAAGTGTACAAAAAATGTGGGGCAGTGCCCTGCAACATTAGAGAGTTTTATAGTTTAAGTTCATATTTTCTTGGTAGTTTGAGTTTGAACTCGTGAATAGTTATTGCGTATGTATGTGCATGTGTATAGTTCTTACTTGGATATATATCTTCTTTTTCGTATTTCATTAGTAAGTTAAGTTTGGGCTCATTAATAGCTATATATATTCTTTCTTTTATAATTCAAGGATGCAATAGAGAAGTGGAAGGTGCTAATTACTGTAGAATTGTCGGCTAAATGTAGCTCTAGTTTAAGGATAAACTAAGATAAATCCTTGCGTCTCAAATTTTTTCTCGCTTTTACTCTTTTTTTTCTTTGTGATTGTATAGTGAATCCTAACATTTGGTGTCAGAGCTTGGTTTGATATTATAATTTTCTCGGTGAAGAGAGATATGAAAAAAAAAAAAAAAATTGAATCTTGGGAAGACATCGTCGTCAGATCAATAATGGATTGTAGTGGAGAAATTCAGAAAAAAGGGTTTTGAGTTATGGAAATTGAAGATGAAGGCTCTGCTTGTGGATAAAGACATGTGGCACATGATTGAAGGTGATAACACTTGAGGAGAATACCAAGGAGAAGTTGAAGGAGGATGAGTTGAAGGAATCCATGTCCACTGAATTGAAGGAGTGGAACATTTAGTAATTGGAGGGCATAAGGTGTGGCATCCCGAAAATTTCATGGCAATTTCTAGAAGCATTACGACCTATGGGAAGGTATCTTATGTTCTTGAGTTATCAAACTTGGTGCTATAGGATAATTTGATAATGAGAATTTTGTTCTTGGCTATGCACTTTATGGATTTGATTTTTATGGATTAATGTTGCAAGTTTTATGGCCAAGTGAATAAGTGTAATTAGGTAAATTATATGATGGGTAATTAGGTGGTAATTAAATGGGAGCAACTAGAGAAGGGTGGGCCAAAATACTAGGCCAAGACTAGCCCACAAGCCCCCACCATTCGGCCCTTTTGGCCTGGCCTGCGAAGCCCAAGGGTGAAAGGAGCTGCCGTTGACCAAGGGGGAGGAGGCCCGGCCCATCTTCTAGCCCATCATGTGCATGGGGAAAATGCCAAGTGTCTTTCCCCTAGGGCCAAGTGGCAATAGTCATGCAAACCAAATGATGAAGGGAAAGAAAGAGAGGGAGAGTGAGCGGATTGAGGGAGAGAGTGATCGTCCGAGAGAGAGAGAGAGAGAGTGAAACCGAGAGAGGGAGAGCGAGCATGCGAAAGGAAGGAGGAGGAGGTTGTTGCTGCCGATCGTCCGCCTAGTTCGCCGCCATTCATTCGCCGCCTTGCCCGCCATTTGTCGCTGTGTTTGTGCTCGGATTAGAGGCAAGTGGAGTCCACAAACCTACCCTTTTGCTGCTGTGATATGTGTTGTGAGGGATGATAAACTTTGGTTGTGGCAGAAGTGAAAAAATTCGAAGCTCTAGGGAGAAATATGGTAGCCTTGCATTCTGTTTTCTAGAAAGGCAGTCCGACCTTTGATGAATTTGTGAGCTGCATGCGATTTTTTAGTTGGAATATTATTTCGACTCCTTGATGAAAGTTGTAGAGAACTTCTTGGAGAGTAACATATCAAAATTTCAGAATAAATGAACAAGTATAGACCGGTGAAAATATTTTTCTTTGGATAAGTCAGATCTGGAATCGAAATGCTGACCTAGTATGATTCTGTGAATTTTATAAAATTCTCCAGTCGAAATTTGATCTTGTGTTCTGAATGAAAGTTGAAGATGACATGTTAAGGAGTAACATACTAAAATTTATAGGAAATGGATGAGTTTAAGTTGGTGAAATGATTTTATCCAAAATGGTCAGATCTGGGAATTGTTGCCGAGGGTTAGAGACGGCTACGGTGAGTATAGTTTTTAATCTATCACAAATCTGGTTTCAAGTTCTTCATAAAATATTTACTTCTGGACTTTTTCTATAACATATAAAAATTCCAGAATTTTTTGAGCTGATTTAGGATTTTTACCGAATTTGTGAATGAAACTGTGTATGGCAATATTCCGAAGCTATAAAGACTATGATGCGTGGACTGTACTGAATTGTATGATGTTCTTTTGATATGGTGTTCTTCACAGAATATTTTTCTCTAGATCTTGTATATAATATGTCAAATGTTTAGAATTTATTAAGGCTTTTTACTAATTTTTCAAGAATTATGACCAAAAGAGTGCAATCTGTTTTTATCCGAAATTGCTGTATTTTCAAAGATAAATAAATTACTCCATGTGATATAATGTCTTGAGTGGTTGATTATACTGCATATGTGGTGACATATGGCATGTTATATGACATCAAAAACTGGTTGAGACCCTTGATATTGTTGCATCAAATGCCATGTTGAAATTGAGATACATGTGTGAATATAAATTGAGATAATAACGAGACCGTCGGAGGTGTGAGCCGACGATGCCCTGGGAGCATTGGGATGCCCGGAGTGTGTGTGCCGGATGCCCGGAGGTGTGTGCCAGAGGCTCCTCACGATGCCAGGTTGGATGCGAGCGATAAATTGTGGGATACAAACACTGATCCCTGGAAAGATAAAAATTGATAATTGTATCATGCACATGGATGTGTACATATGACATGGGATGAACCTCATGGGAATGCAAGCATGAAGTGCATGGTGGTATATGCACGTTGCATGGTGATATATGCATGGCTACTTGATGATAAGTGCATGATGGCATATGCACGTTGCATGATGATATATGCATGGTTGTTCGATGATATAAGTGCAAGTGCATGGTGATATATGCACGTTGCATGGTGATATATGCATGGATGTAAGGTGAAGTATGCTTGAATGCATGAATGATATGTGTTTTATTCATGATACCTTGATTATTTTCCTAAAATCACTGCTATTGAAAAAAACTCGCAAAACCAATGAATGCTTACTTATTTAGTAATGAGTATCACATGACTGTCTATTGTATCATTTACACACACTCAGTTGTCCTTTTCTTCTTTTTGATGATAATACATCTCAAATTGAATGATCGATTAATCATCCAATTCTTTTGAAAGGGGACATATAATGACAATAAAAAATGGTCAACTTTTTATTATTATCAATAAATGACAAACCAAGTCAATAAACAGTTTGGTCAAAACAGTCGACAACTCTCTAATATAGTCATCAACAGTAAACATCAGTTATCCATGAGAACCTTCACCTATTAACGAAATCATCAACAGCCATTGTAGATTTCACTTAGTGTTAGAACTCAAAGGCAATAATGATGAATTGAAGCCAGAACATAACCGCCGGATGCTTATTTTACAACATCTTATAGATAAGAGATCACAGTATAATTTTTTGTAACTGCACAAAGGATTAGGAAGTTATTTATTTATTCAAATTTAGTAACCATTGTATGTAATGGCCGCGTGTAATTGTCTATAGCTAATTATAAATATCACAAGTGTATTCATTGTAAACCGCCTCTATCGATCAAAGTCAATGTTTTTTTCTTTTTATATTTACTTTCATACGATTTATCCTTCCCTGCATTTACATAGCCGGCCACGATTACCTCCGGTACTTTTGAATTTCTTGTCATTTACTTTCCTTTCCAAAATCAATAAAAGACCCTTTGCAAAATTTGTCGATTCATATCAATTCATTTATATTCTCAAAGGATATTTTATCATTTTTTGTGAAACAACGATGCTTTCTAGTGATCAATACACAAGAAGATTCGGATTAAAGTCTGGCAATCACTTAACTGAATTAATAAGCATGAATTTTAAAAGCCGGCATTGACATTGAAGGAGGACGTTCCATGAGAGGACAAGACTTTCACCTTTTCAGCTTACGCAACAATGAACGAAATTGAACAAAGGAATCATGAATGTTACCTATATATTAGCTTTATATATATATAATCGCCGTAAAATGCAGACTCACGGCCAAGGAACGCCCAAAGGCTAGAGTTCTTCAGTTTGTGACGAGGAAAGTACACCGAAAGTATCAAAACTTGACACGAGTTTGCCGGAAATCTAGCGTGGCATAATTTTTAATAATAAAACTTGTCAACGTGATTCATTGGAATCTCCACTCAATAATCATTGTCTAAAACGACGTTGTCTTCCAATTTCACTTAAGTAACAGTCATGGTTAAAAGATGATTACTTAAGTATCAAGTTATAATATAAGTAATCATTTAAGTGTCGCTCGTGATTAAAAATAACACTTAAGTGAAAGTGATCACTTAAGTGTCAAAAACGAAGTCATTTAGGGTATTCTTTGTGTCTACGTGAATGATTTTTTCGTTAGTAAAAATTCTTGCCCGAAAAAACGTGGTGTTCGCACCCCGTTTGCAGCAAGTACCCAATGTCTAATTTCCATTTCTTAGTCATAGGAATTACTAGTAAGACCTTCCTAGCAATAATTTCAACCTAGATTAATCTGGACTCATCAGAGGAAATAATAAGTTGACTTCCTCAAACGTAATGGATGCCAATCTGAGTTTCAGTGAATTATCTCTGCTTTCACCCTAATCATCTCTAACGCCTAGAGGTTATGTTTGGTCTCACGGTATAGTCTGCCGAGATCCGCCAAGCCACGGCTGCAAAAGAGCAGGCCAAGACAAGAAATTCCCTTCTATAGCTCAGCACGCAAAGCTAATTAATTACTTAGACGCCACCAACGTTAATTAATTATTTGATCATTGGCAAGTCTCTGAAAGAGTTTTTATGCCTAATGCCCGCATCGACCCACTCGTTGGTCAAGTCTTTGGGGTGAACATCAAGTGGCAATGGTCTTACTAATTACTTATTAATGCAAGCATAATATATCAGTGATACCACGAGAACTCGATACATAAATAAATGTGACATACTCAAACATTCAATAAAAATCTTACACGTCACTTTGTAAATTAATTCCATCGATATCGGTCTTGGTAACTATGAAGCGACGCACAAGTGTTAGCATCTCTGACATTATTCTTGACATAATTTTCATCAACTAATGCATCATCCTGCTTTTAATGCGTTTGGTTCCCAAGGAGTTCTTAGAGGGCTTCCTAAAGCATTCACCTATTCATCAACCTTTCTTCATAGTACTGTAAGCTAAGCTAGCAGTTCGTCACCCGTTGACATCTATAGAGAAGATGAACAGCCGCCCAAAGCTAGCCGTTATCTAATGTCTTCTCCAATTAAATGCTTCATTTAACAAGGCTGGCTCGCACAGAGCTAGGTTAGATTCAAATGTTACAACCCATTACTCAACTTGTGTTCAAGGGATGACTGCTTGTCGCCCGAGAGAAGATATAGAAAACCGGCGAAGTTTTGCGCAGGAGACACCTCATTTCTTCAAGATCATACTATCTCAGACACTTCAAATTCGAAGGCATGTAAGTTCTTTTCTTTAAAAAAAATTTCGACCTACCAAGGCTTGGAAGGTTGAAGCGTACTACAAACTCGCCTTTTTTTTCGAGTTGGTTAATGTTAGAGTATATCAGGCACTGCTTGTTTATTGTTTATGATGACTTTATATATTATGAAACTAGGGTATTCCAAAGAGGCTTGTGAGAAAGTATGGCAAGAATCTTCCGAAGACAGTGTGTTTGAGGGTTCCAAATGCTGGAATTTGGAGGGTGGAGTTGGAAAAATGGGATGATATGGTTCTTTATCAAAGGGATGGAAGGAATTTATGGAGCACTACTCTATTTGTGAGGGCCACCTTTTAGTCTTCAAATAAGTAGAGGACTCAGATTTTCACTTACTCATAATTGACAAAAGCGCTTCGGTGATAGATTATCTGCCAATGAACGTTGACAGCTAGAATGGGAGACGCTGATGATCAATGTAATCTCTCGATCGGACTTCAAAATTTAGATGGTTTCTCACTGAAGAGAAAAGAGAAAAATGAATTGCATCTAAAACCATATCATCACAAGCCTTGCAAGGTGATGAAATCTGATCCCGTTAGTTATGTCGACGATGCTACTACTTCCCATGCAATTGGACTCGCATCAGGTTCCAAATCGGAAGGCTTTCGAACTGATCAAAGAGCAAAGCTTTTGCAACATAATTCAGAAGGTGTGCGAATCTTACCTATTAGTAATGCATGTGTTTTGTGTCATTTTTTCTTATGCTCTCTGCCTAACTAATTCAAGTATGATTGAAAATTCAAAATGCAAGGTGAGCCTCACCATGCCGGCTTCGCGTAGTTCTAAACGTTCGCGGGTAATTACAGCTCTTGAAGCAGCCAACAAGGACGAGCTGCAATATCCTTCCTTCACAGTAGTTATCCAATACATAATCTATTGAAGCAAAATGTGGTAGGAAAAGATAAGAGATAATAGTTCCTATGTGCAAAACTTGGAAAGGAATGAAATCGACTACCTTCTCGTAAGGTACCACTGTATTCCTACATGATTTGGGTTTGCCTATGAGATTATACATGTGTTCTGGTTAACGTTACTTGTGTTAGTCATCAGACCTTTTATGTTCTTACTCATTGATCATTTGCTGATCAAAAATCAACTCTGTGGACTGTCCCAGGCTTTTAAAGGGATGCATCAATGGAAGAATGAAACTGCAACTCTTAAATATTCAAATGGATCATGGCCAGTGAAGCTACTGTACCACCCACAGCATGGCTCAGGAAAGCTCTCCGCCGGTTGGGGCACATTTCAGAGAGGAACTTCTGTAGAGGAAGGAGATGTCTGCGTGTTCGAGCTCGTTAGAATTGGTAAGATTGAAAGGGGTGCATTTCAGAGAGGAACTTCTGTAGAGGAAGGAGATGTCTGTGTGTTCGAGCTCGTTAGAATTGGTAAGATTGAAAGGGGTGCATTTCAGAGAGGAACTTCTCTAGAGGAAGGAGATGTCTGTGTTCCAGCTTGTTAGAATTGATAAGATTGAACTCAAAGTCTCCCTTTTCAGGAGGAATATCTAGATATAGGCGTAAACTTTGGCATGTCTACAGAAAAATCTCTGCTTCCCTATGTTTTGATTAGTTAATCAGATCAAGAAAGTAAACATTTCTGCTGCAAGTACTTATATGGTGATGTATTTCCTGATGTTTTTTTGGAGACTGGTGAACATTACAAAGGGAAACTGCATCTTCCAAAATTCCAGGTACATAAGTCTTTATACGTAGCATGGAGAGTTGATCTAACAGGGACTTTAGTATATTCCTTTAAGTGATAAATGTCACCAATGAGATCATTGAGATGGTCACAGAAAAGCAAAGAACGTCCTCCACCAGCCCTGCTTTCATGATATATGCAATGGTCTCTATAGATCAATGCAGACAGATTCAAGGAAAGTAGAATTAAAGGATAAATCTTGCCATCCATCAATAACTAAAAAGGAAGTTCCACTAAGAGGCTGGTCTTCCACCTTCTCGCCGTACAAAATGGATGAATTGACATCAATAGAACAACAATGAACCTTATAATAACTCATGGTCAACCGGCATCTGAATGTTCTTGACCTTAGGGCTTAAAAAATAAAGTAATAACACTATCCGTCAGTGAATTTGCTTGTATCCCCCCCAAATAAACCATTAGCAGCCGAATGATCCAGCAGTTGCTATGAGTCAGACACAACCGGATCAGAAGAAACAGTACCGTTTGGCTTGCTGTTTTTGCTTATGAGATTGCTAAAGCGGCCTTTGACTTCTGCACCATAGATGTGCCCCATCTTGGACCGTTTCGTTTCCAAGTATCTCTTGTTCTCGTTTGTTATTGGAGTTACTAGAGGGACTCTCCCAGCAATGGCCAAGCCATAACCTTTAAGCCCCACGTACTTTGATGGGTTGTTCGTCATCAGCTTCATCGTCCTGACTCCCAGGTCACGCAACATCTGCAGTTAGTCAATATGTCAAGCATCAACACAAAGGCGTCAAATGCTATGAAGAGTTTGATGGTGGCGTGATTCTTTGTATTAATCAAATTTCATCTTTTTGAGATGAATTTGAAGCTCTGCTTTAGTCACCAGCTTCCTCTAGTCAGTCCTACATATGATGTACATACAATATATGAAACAGTCACTGAAATGCAACTACCTATAATGTCAGATTAATGATATTAGTTTATTAATCTTCTCGATTCCATGAAGCATAATCACGATGACCATGAACCAACCTCATTCAGAAGCTAAATTATGCAGGACCTTTCACAATAGTTTCTCACTTAAGTAAGAAGTACCTGAGCACCAATTCCGTACTCTCTAGAGTCAACGGGCAATCCGAGCTCCACATTTGCTTCCACAGTGTCACGCCCATCGTCCTGCAGGTTATAGGCACGTAGTTTGTGCCCCAAACCTATGCCTCTTCCTTCATGCCCTCGGAGGTACACCAGCACACCCCTACCAGCTGCTTCTATCTGCTGCATCGCAAGTGCAAGCTGGTTGCCACAGTCACATCTAGCAGATCCAAAAATGTCTCCTGTGAGGCATTCCGAGTGTACCCTCACAAGGACATCTTGACCATCTCCAATTTCACCCTGCTCAGACGATAAACTACGAAGTATAAATCACATGAAGGGAAATATGGCTGTCTGAAGGAAGGACATAAAACATAAAATCAGAAAAACTAAGGACACTATATTTAATCAAAATTATGGCATTCCTATATCAAATGCAGACATATACAGCCCCCTTTTCTATCATTTTATAAACTGTAAAAAGAAATTACTGTTCCCATCAGTTCACTAATATCCTAACAATCATTTCTCCAGATGTCAAACATTCCTGTCCAGACAACATCATTAGCCAAGATAAATTTGGTACTCCAAATAATGATTGTCACATGATTAGACTTTTTTTTTTTTTCACAAACTTTATTATAAATTTAATGGTGTTCCACCTAAAAGACACTATCAATTTCTTAGGACAGCCAGTTCCAGTAAAAATTCTGTCAAACAAAATCATGCACTGGAAGTACATAAGATGAAGCACAAATTGAAGTTATGTTGAAAAATGCACTGCTTTAAACAAGATTCTCAAAGTTTACAATTAATCCATTCAAAACTCGTGTTCCTTCGTTTCTGAATTCTTTGAACAGTTTTAGCAATTAATTCATAATTTATCTCACCTTGACCATTGCAATGTGCTCATTTCCATCTAATATCGATCTATAGCAATGGGCTATGAATGGCCCCCACATTGTTGGTAATCTTGCAGCAGCAGCATATTCAACTAATTTATCTCTTTTCCGGCGGTACCTGTAAAATTATGCATCTAATGAGCGGTGACATCATTTCTCATGCACACAGTATAAGAAGCTTCTCAATATACAAGTCAGAATACAAGAGACAAGTACTTTTTTGACAATCTAGATGTTCTATCCTTATTTCCTGGTGATAATGCTGAGAATGCACCTCAAACTCTGCCTCAATTAACAGTCAACTGACATTCAGACATGGGTTTTGAAACGAGGTAAATACAAGAAAATGTGCAGTCACAGGCTCATTGACATGACTTTGACAAGAATCCTGGCTGGTTAAAAGTTAAAACCAAATGCTATAGGTAGACATCAGGCAAAAGAGGAACCCATATACTCATCCAACACCGCCATACACATAAAAATTTGAGAGAAACAACTGTTCAGAACCCAAAACCATTGATCTGCATGGTTTCCAAGATTTCAACTCTTAATTCATCCACTCCCAAAAAGGGGAGATGCCGCTTGGACAACTTAAGAAGTGAAAGTTGCAGCTAAAATTTAGATTCGACTCCTAAGACATATTTGCATTTACATGGCCATGAAGAGAATAATTACCTGATTAGATCAGCAATAGATACAATTTTCAAGTTCTCCCGCTGCGCAAACTCACGAAGCTTAGGTAATCTTGCCATGGAGCCATCATCATCCACTACCTCACAAAGAACTGCCACAGGTTCCATTCCAGCTAACATAGCAAGGTCAACAGAAGCCTCTGTATGCCCAGCTCTTTTCAGGACACCACCCTCCCTGTACTTCAATGGGAAAATGTGTCCTGGCCTGTTGAAATCTCCAGGTTTTGAATCTCTAGATGCAAGAGCCAAAACTGTTGTTGCCCGGTCACGTGCTGATACGCCGGTAGTCGTCCCATGCTTTGCATCCTATAAAAATATCTCTTAATTACCATCCATTACAAGGTAGGAGAAGAGCCAATCAGATGTCCTGACACAAATAACTAAGCTGATTGAAGGCTCTTAGGACATCAAGAATTTAAGAAAACAATATTGTTCCACCAATGTGTGAAGGAAAGTGCAAATTATTCATCACTTTTTTATAATATTCATTGCCAAGAATATTTCACAAATCAAGACCTCTACTGATTGGGGACAAGTAACAATCTGAAGTGTCTTATTCTCCAGAGAGCCATTTCTTAAGTACATAAACCTCTAAGAAACCCAAGCAGAATAACAACAAATACACGCGATAAGAAACAGAAAGTTCAAATTATCCCTACCTGAAGGAACCAGTACCAGTCAATTATCTTCAAATAAGTTTCGAGAAAAGATTCATGGATTGAAAAATATATATAGAGGAATAAAAGCACGTACCACAGTCACAGTGTACGCAGTCCGAAGCTTCTCTTCATTCTGCCTGTCATTCACCATCAAAGGAAGTTGTAAGCGCTCCAAATCTTCCTCCTTCATGCTCACACAAACAATCCCAGTGCCATACTTCACAATAAATGCCATAGCCTCAGGTGTTGCCATTTCTGCTGCCATTATAAGATCACCCTCATTCTCTCTGTCCTCATCGTCTACCACCACCACCATCTGGAATTCAGTTCCAACCATGACATAGATATTTATGGATGAAAAATTAAAATGAACTTGATAATGTAATACAGAAAGCATACCAACCTTTCCTTGGCGGATGTCCTCAATCGCTTCTGGAATATATGCAAAGCCTGCTGTGGGTCGGTCCAAGTCAAATTCATCATCTTCAGTGGGGAAAGAAGCACTTATAGGCGCAGTATCAGCTGCAAGCGCCCCAAACGCTACTGCATCAGGCTGAAATTGAATGCCAACTGATTCCTCACCAATCAGAGTCTCGCTCACAGCAACATCACCAGGATAAGACAAAGTTTCACCTCCACCAGGTATCACTGCAGCTTTTGCTGCAACGACACCCCTTCCATTGGCGGATAATTTACTACCCAACAAATCCACGGTTAGATCAGATGAAAAACCAATTTGCAAAGAATGGTTTGCCTGAAGCAGCAAGTTGGATGATTTTGAGTTTCTGGAAACTCTGCATGAAATAAAGGCCAGTTAGATTTTAACCATGAGGATTAGCTTGGACAAAAGCATCAATCTTGGTACATTCGCAAAAGCTAGTTAAACTCAGCGCAGCATCCACTCTCTAGAAGTCAAAACTAACAATTTAGGAACCAAAGATCAATCATTTCAAACAACTAGTTTGGAGCATTCCATACCAGGAGAAGCACCCGATATAGATGCCTACCAGAGATCGTCTTGTTCTCTTCCCAACTTCCTATATGACTGCTGATGTATCAATCAATCGTGGGAATTAACAAGAAAAAAGGCAGGTTGACTTTGCAGAGTGAACACATGCCATCAACATCACCGATCACTTCAAAAAGCACATCATGATTTGTTACCTTATGGACAAGAGCCAACATCTCCAATAACGTTCTTTTCAGACAAAAACCAACTCATCCCTTGTTAAAAAAAACGGGGCTTTTTTATCAAGTCAAGCAGACCAAGATGACAAAATTAAGTCAAGCTAAATGGGTTCGATTGTGTATTTACTTTCCAAACTCCCAAGGATGGACCAACCACAAAGCTAGTGACAAAACAGAAAACCACGTCCACCATTTCCCGAGCTGACTCCTAATTCTAAATGATTGAGGAATTGATAAGGTAAAAAACATTCGATGTGCCCAATTAAGCGAGAACATCACCAACCCATTACCCAAAAACCTTCAAAGCAACGCACCGACACAGGTTCGAAGCAAAGCAAACACCAAAAGCACAGGAGACACTCGGGCCACCATCAGCCACGAAAGCTACAAGAACCGACGGAACACAAAGATCACAGAACTACAGGCAACGACAGAGAAGCATTGGACCAAACAGAGCCGCCCATTATCAACAAGATCACGATGCCCAGGAACCCAGGAGGGACAAGAACGTACTGCGACCGAGCGAGCGCCGTGGGGAGGGAGACAACGTTGAGGGAAGCCATTGCCAGAGCCCGGATTCCGACCGACCGACCGACCCAATTCGCGAGGCGGGTCTTTCTTGAATGGTTCTCTGCGGGGGCAGAGGAGGGGGTGCTGCTGCTTTATATACCGTCAAGATTCGACAGGATATTCAAAATTGGGGGAGGAGGAAGTCGATGCAAATTTGTCAACTGGGGAAGCTCGAAGGAAGAAGAGAGAGAGAGAGAGAAAGAGGAGAGAGAAGGACCGGCAGTAGAGACGTGGAAGGAACCAGAGGAGCAGGGAAGCCCCACGCGCGGGTGGAAATTTCTGTGGGCCGGCTAACGCGAAGGCGCTTTTTTGGTTCTTTTTCTTGCAATTGCAAAACGGACTTTGATAATAATTTCAGACGGAAATGCAGAAGGTTAAGGTTGAGGTCGGATTTATTAATGAAGCGTGTTTTGCAAAAGTTGACCGCTTTTCTGATAATACCTCTGATAATACCTATGTTTATTTTTTTTAATTATTGGATAGCAAGTTTTTCTAGGTATTGAGAATTTAATCGAGGGTGAAGCATGATGTCGTCATAAATTTTGTTCGGATCTCGATTGATTTTTGCATCCCCATAAAAGGGGTTAGGGAGGAGTCACTCGTGTGATGAGTGATGATATGTTTTTTTAAGACACTAAAAGAATGTGGTTTCAATCATTCAAGTGGAAAGTTTCTAGTAATTAGCGGGAAAAAAATGGATATAGAAAGAGAATAAGATGATGGTTTTATAGGAACATGTAAATTCATTTGGACAAGATCTTGTCACCAAATATTAATGATGGAGTTCCATGTAGAATTGTTCGAATTTGTAAAAAAAAAAATATTTGAAATGAAAATTGCTTCCATACGTACCCTTAAGGGTATTAAAATAGAGAAACAAATGAGCAAATATTCAATCATGAAATGAACATATTCATGCTAAAATGTAACCGAAGTTGATATTAAGTTTGGTCGACCGAATTAAGTTGTCTATATCTAAGAGATTTCTAGTCTTTCTAGTGACATGATCGGTCTTTTCCAATTCGAGAGAGAGAAAAGTAGGATTTAAGGTGTACCTCACATTAGAATAGTCCTAAGTCATTTTGAATAATGAATGGTCAATTCAAAGCAAAGAAAAGTAGATAGCGAACTTGCAATAACCAATGCCTTTGGCGTGCTAAAAGCGTTTGTTTGATTGTCATGCCTACGATTGCACTTTAGTTAGCGCATTCAAGTTTGGTATCAATGCATCGAGTCTCATTTTACTCCTTACATTATTAGCGTGATTACTATACATAAGATGAGATCAATTAATCTATAATAAGAGGAAGAGAAAAGGAATGGGATTAAAAGAAGTGACAAAATTAAGGGTAGAGATTTTTCATTTGCAAAATCATTTTTAAGTGAAGAAAATGACGTGATGTTTGAAATCACTACAAGCATATACATTTAGGAAAAGGGTGTGTAATTATTGTAATTAAAAAGGCAGTTACAGTATACATACGGTGACCGAGGTCACTAAAGGAGATACCTTTTATTATCCATATACAATCAAAATTAATTTTTTAAACTCGATACTTAATAGCAAACGGGTCACATCTTGTCACCGTGTGATGACCGATGGCTTAAGAAGGGTGACGAAGGCAATGTCCTCACGCGTGAAGGAATATTTAAATCAGTGGTAATCGAATGAGAAAGCATTATAAAATACGTAAAATGATTTTGTGATTTTACGGCAGCCCATCATAAATAAATATGGAAAATAATTCGAGAAAAGAAAAGCCACGGTGTATTGTCGGACGCTTTGGAAATTGCAAATGGATAAAGAAGATGGAGGGACAGCATTGATTGGCCACCTCAGCACCCACCAACTCCCACTGAAAAGGATGTAACCAAGAGTAAAAGCCCAAGCTTGTCCTTGGAGCACCCTTTCCCTAACTTTGTAGAACCTCAAAAGCCTCAAAAGCGTTTTTCATGGTAGTCAAACCAAAATCAGTCACAACGGCCGTGTCCCACAGTAGATTTTAATGATTTTCGCCATGCTATGTCATGTCATATGTTCAATAGCATCATAGACAAAGGTTGCATCTCTTTACCGACCACTAGACATGTGGCAAACCAGCTGGGGCGGGAATTGTATGAGGACAAAATGAGTTAGTCCATAAATTCTTGAAAACTATAGATTCGAGAGGCTACATTGACTCAACTAAAAGGGGAAGGAGGGCGAGAGGGGGCGTTAGAGCTACCGGTGATGAAAAATAGAGAGAAAAATGAAGATGTGAAGAAATATTAAAACAACTTTGCTTAACATCTCAAAACAATGATCATAAAAGACCATGCATCCTAGATAAGGTTGCATCTCTTAGGGGTCGGCGCGGGGGTGGGGGGGAGAGATTTGTATTGGGATGAAGTCCATCAGTCCATATATTTTTGAAAATTATAGATCCGAGACATTATACCAAATCAATCAAAAAAAAAAAAAAGAGGAAAAACTCACGTTTCTAAATAATTTAACTTTCTTTCTGGACAAAATGGGAGCTACCAATAACTAAAAATAGAGAGAAAAATGAAGATCCAAAAAACACTAAAACCACTTCGCTTAATATTTGGAAATGATGGAGATAAAAAGACTATGCAATATATGTAAAATTTAAGTAAAATTTAAGTGTGAAGTGTGAGAGTGGTTACTCGGTCTATTGGTGGGAGTCCATATCAGCAAATGCAGCCAACAAAATTGACTTGGTCTGGTCTATAGTTAGGCTCTTTCACTTGCAAAAGGACGGTCTAGGGTTTGGTAAGGCAAAAAGTCCTTCCAATAGGGCCTTGAATACAAGAAAATAGGGGTCTTGTTTTGGCGATGAGATGATTTCAAGGGCACATTTGCAAATATGGTAATCTCTCTTTCGATTCTATGCGTCCCTTTTTCGACATTGCCTTATAGAATCCATAGAAAAGGACTGATCCTACGATGCAGATCCGACTCCTTTCAGGATAAAGTTAGAAATTAAACTTGTCACTTGCTAATTTGGAGTCCATAGCCTTTTAGAATTTGAAAGGGGGATGATAAGCTTTTGGTCACATAAAAGGCAATTGACAAATATGGGGCAACAATATCTAGGATGCTAATTAATCACTTGCTATAGTTAACTATGGCAGGTTTAGGTTACACGAGAAGTGTTATTCTACTGTGGGGGGAAAAAAGTCTACGATTGTTTCATTCTTCTTTTGAGATTACTTTAAAGGAGATGTTTGGATTTTTTTTCCAAATTTAGCAGACGTAATTACCAGGTAAAGTAATCCTAAGAGAAAAAAAAAATATAAAAAATATCATCCACTTGCATTTCACATATCACGTGCAACTGCTTTGAGTTAGGACCTACGCATATATAAAGTCTACAATTGATTCATGAAAAAATATTACCCACTTGAATCTTCCAAACTATGCACAATTGCTTTGAGTTAGAACCATCTACACTAGTGTAAGGTTTGCGATAGAAAAAGATAAGTGTAATAAATTTTTTAAAACTTATAATGAAAAATGCAATTGAATCTTTAAAATTTCAAAAAAAAAAAAAAAATTAAGTCCCAAATTTTGTCAAATTTGTGCACTGGGGGTTCGCCCCAATGGCCACCCTTCCATGTTGGAAGGGGGAGGTGAGAGGTTCAAATCCTCACATTCTCAAGAGGGATGGGGATAGGGACGCGTAAGTTTCGAGAGTGGGTTGCGACTCCCACGCCCCGTAAGAGGTAGGGCACAAGTCTGCGAGTGAGTGTAGAGTAGGCATAGAGTAAGACTGACAAAAAAAAAAAAAACTCCATCTAACTTAACTAATAAAAAATGATGACATAGATTTTGTTTTATTAATTTCTTTCTCCTATGTGGCAGTTAACATTGACTAAACTATGTAACGGTGCCCAAAGCAACACCGTTTTTCCCCAGATCACAACCTTGTTTGAATTATCCTTCTTTTTCGCCTTCTTCTCCTTGGTGTTAGCATTGGCAAGAGCTTGGATGAGACGCAGGAAGGGTGAACTACAGCTTGAGCTCAGTATTCCTTACTGTAGAGTGTAGACTATCCAAGGGATGAAGAACTGCTGGCCCGGTCGAAAACGAAGTTGTAGTGCAGGATGGAGTTGGGCTTGGGCTTGAGCTTGAGCTTGGTCTTTGGGCTTGGGTGTAGCAAAGGAAATCTGAAGCCCACGGCCATAGCAGCTGGAGCTTCTTCAAGCTTGCGGCCATGGCAGCTCTAACCCATGGAGCGAAAGAGATTTGGAGGTTAAAGCCATGGTCCTCAAGCTTCGTTGAGCCCGGCCATGGCTGCTTGAGCTCGTGACCATGGCAGCTCGAGCTTCGTCGAGCTCAATTGTGGCGGCTGGAGCTCGTGGCCAAGGTTGCTCGAGCTTGGTCGAGCTTGGCCATTTGACCATGGCAGTTGGAGCTTCTCCGAGCTCGTTGCTATGACCACTCAAGTTTCATCGAGCTCAATAAATTTTAAATCGAATGCATTGATTTCTTCAATTCTCTTTCTTACACTGTTGGAGCCTGAAAGTACTCATCAAATTCTGCTGAAAATCACAATCGAATTGGCTGATATCTCTCTATAGACGAAGTTGTAGTCAAGCTTGGTAAAAGCCGCTTTTATATCCACCTCACAAGCGACATGCCAAATTGCCCTTGTCATGTGCAAGTGAGCCTCTAGAGAACGTAATCCGCAGACCAATGACTAACAAGATCTTGCCTTATTTACGATATTTGCAAATTTCCAATAGAATTTGATGGAACTTTAGCACATTATTTTGCTAGTGTATACCTTCATTGACATTCCTTCTCTTCTGTTGGCGATGAGGACCTAAGTACACAAGAATAGTTAACGAAAATGGACATGTTGGGCCTTGTACATAAGCAAAGGCCCACCTGAGCCCAATCCTTGGTTCTTTTGGGCCTTCAAGAAACCTGGGTTTTGATCAGTCGTCCAAGCCCGATCTGATTAGAAAAGCCCGGTTCGTTGGACCTTGTCCGTACAATAATTTCTCCAATCGAGTAAAGACGCACACACGTCTCGTTATCGATCAATGAATGCTTCGTGCACGGAATGAAGTCATCGAGTGTGAATGCTTCGTGCACGGAATGAAGTCATCGAATGTGACAGCATTTCGAGAGGTTTTCTGAAGGAATTTCTCTCGAATTGCTGTCATCCGGAGAGGGAAGGAGTAGGAAATCAATCGTGGCACGGCGGATGACTTGGATATCGCAAGGATAGAGGATGGTTGTGTCGAGTTACCGATCACAACTTAGACCGAAGATTGCAGTCAAGCGGCCTGGGACCGATGCACCATATCTATTGCAACATAAATTTCAGACAAGTTCAAGATGATAACATAATCGTTAGGATTTCGCAATCACAAGAAAAATAGAGAATAGAAAAACGAGAAAGAGAATTTGAGATGCGAGATTTTATCTTGATTCACCCTTAAACTATTATATCTAGCAGAGGATTTCACTATAATTAACACTTGGTATCTATCTATTGCATCCCTCGATTACAAGAGAAAGATGATATATATCCAATAATTATTCGAGGGTCAAAATCCAAATACTAATAAAACATGAACTCAAACTATCGAATTCATTTGGCAGCTTGGGAAGGGTACCCTTGTGACCCCCAACAAGGCAGCCCCTAGTCCCTCGCCCACTCACAAGGGAGTGGGACCCCTTCCCCATCCGGTCAATGAGAAATATGAACCACACTTCAACTAAAATAACTTATTCCCACTTATGATTCGTGACAGAAGCGCATACAGAATTCACATTCATAATATTATGAGTCCACCGAGTGCCTCCCCGAGCCTCAGATGAACTCCACGAGCACGTCCGGGACCAACTCCGAGGTTTCACGAGTACGGTCGGTACGCGATCCCGTATCCCGTTTTGCACCCATCGGCAAAGTTCGGTCGCGGAAATAGACTATATTCACGCCCCGCTCAACTTGAGAGCCTTGTGTTTTTTGCATAGAAAAAGGTGGGAAATGTAAGTGGTACGAATGTCGACGCGAGTGTCTATTTTAATATGTGCAATCCCAACGACCAAGACGGCAAAGCATGAGGAATGTCTATCGGGAATGCCAGGAAGGACTTTAAGACGAAGTGGTATTTTATCATTTCCTCAAATCCCATCATCGATTCGGACTCGAACTCGAATAACAATTATTTTATCCAATTAGTTGTTTGATAGTGTGGGGTCGATCCATCATGGCACTCGAAAAATATTTATTCGAAGTCCAACAATTTGACCATTACAATTTAAAGTGATTGGTTCTTGATTTTCAATTTGGGTCAGTCCCATTCAAGAATTGGCAATTGAACTAGTAGGACTAAATAGATTGGTCATGACACCGAACCGAACCAATCGGTTTGGTTTCAAGTGGTCCAACGGAACTAGTGAAAGATGATTGGTTATGTGTTGGTGTCTACTTTACAAATAATGCACTTGATCTTAGCCAAAAGGCCAAGAAATGCACGCTTTAGTAGGTGCATGACTTGACTTTCCGTGTCATATAGGATAACTGATGTCTACGTTAGTAATTTTCGGTCAATATTATCCAAATGACTCAGTTAGTAAAATATAAAAACATTGATAACTGAATTGACATAATTAAACGGTTTATCCATAAGTAAAATAGGTTTAAAATTTTTCCGTGGTATATGGGGTCAATTGCAAAGTGCGCATGCGAATTGAGCATGCGCGGACAGCTTACCCAAACCGAAGGCCAACTACAAAACAAGCAAACATAGCAGTCTCATCGACTCCTACCTATTCAAAAGAAAATAAAGAATGACGCAAAAGAAGAAAAACGTGCACAACATGCACATCTATATGCACTTTAGGCTTTTCTTTTTCCCCTCGAAAAAGTGTACTTCTTACCAATCAGGAAACGATTGCGGGTACAAGTCCTGTGGGCCCTCCTCGATTAGAAAAGCTAGTTTAACCGTGCCGAATGTTTGAGCGATTGACAATCCATTTCTCTTCTTTTCGAGGGTGCGTAAGGGCCTGCATGTTTTTATTCCTAAAAAGTATTTCTGTAACACTTTTTTGTTTTTTTTGTTCCCGGGAACAAAAAAACAACAGAAACGCGTTTGGTTGCGTTTGTTTCTTTTTTTCTTTTTCGTTCCGTAACAAAAAAGAACAAAAAAAAAAATAACAAAAAAAAACTTACTTGCTTGTTAAAACAATTTCGAAGAAACGTTTCTTCTTCTCTCTCTTCTTCTTCTCATCTAATTTTCTTCTTCTTTTTTTCTTCTTTTTTCTTTCGTCGATTGCCGGCCTCGGCCATGGCCGGCGATCGGCCGTGGAGGGACGGCGACGCCGTCGAGGGTCGGCGACCTCGCCAGAGCCTTGCCGGCCCCCGGCGAGGCCGAGCCTCGCCTTGGCTGGGCGAGCTCGGGTTCGCCCAGATCCGGCGAGGCTACCGTAAAAAAGAAAAAAATAAAAAAGAAAGGAAAAAAAAAAAAAAGAAATAAAAATATTAAAAAATTAAAAGAAACAAAAAAAGAATAAATTTTATCAAACGTGTTTTCATTCATTTTTTATTTACGGAAACAAGTTTACCAAACACGTTTTTTTATTCAAAAATTATTAGGAACGTAAACACTTTTTATTTATTTATTTCCCTTTAAGGAGCAGAAAAAGAACAAAAATAAAAACATGCGCGCCCTAAGTCTTCTATCGATTAGGGATGACCAATTTTAAATTTCATACAAATTTCAATTGAAATTCGAACCTACCTATTAAAATAAATTCTTAATTTTTGGAATTTAAAATCCATCTTACTTACTCTTAAACTTGGAACCTACTATATTATATGGATTTAAAGTCTATCTATAATTTATGTATATTATTAATTGAATAATTGCAGTGAATCATTAACCACTTGTTATTACAGTCCATTGACAACAATTTATATTTAGACATATAAATAATATGAAATATTAACAAAATAAAAGTCTCAGTCATAAAATAAAAATTTAGATTAATGATTTTAGATTATATATTTATCATTGAACACTATGAAATACTATAAAAATGCACCAATACATAGACCATGAAAAATATAAAATTTATTCTAAATTCCAAGTTCTAAGTTTTATTTAATTAGAATTAGTGATCAAAATAAATTTCTTAATTTTTAGAACTTGAAACCTACTTACATAATTTAAGATTTGGAATCGAATAGATTCCTGCTAGTTCAGTTCTTTGGTTTCAGGTTCTATTTTAGAATCATGCGCACTATTACTATCAACCCTCTTTCATCGATCGGTCTCTCCTCGCGATAAATTCGCTCCAGCATGTGGTCTTCACTTTTCTAAATAAATACTCATAATTAAAAAAAAAACTCAACAATCATTATTTTATAGCCAAGGGGGGAAATAATTATTCACGATGCGAAAACACACCAACCAGTATAAAAACCCAGCTCTCTCGTCACACAAAACATAAAATATTCAACTTTATTCCCCAGCCTCAAACAAAAAATACAAAAAAAAAAACATAATATATAGTTTTACTTATTACAATAATTAAAAAAAAAAAAGGCACATGCACATCCGTTGTCCCTTCTCCACGTCACACGCCCACTCCTCTCTCTCTCTCTAACATTGGAAAATCCGTTGGCCCTCCTTCCCCGCACGAACATCGGATACAAATCACAGACAGCAACACCCACTTCTCTTCACAGATTCCATCTCTCTCTCTCTACAATGGAGAGCCTCTTCGCCCTCCACTCTCTCTCCTCCACCGCCGCCGCCACCGCCGCCGCCGCCCGCTCCTCCCCCGCCGCCTCCCTCTTCCACCGGCCGCGGCCGTTCCCGAGATCGCCGCCGCCCATTCCCCCCTCCCCGCCCTCCGATCAAAGCCTCAAAGATCACTCCTTTCTCTCCACCCCCACTACGCCTTCCCTCCCAGACCCAAAACCCACTCCCCAATCCGCGCCTCCTCCTCCGATGCCTCCCCTCCGCCGCCGCCGCCGCCGCCGCCGGTGTCTCCGCCCCCGCTTTTCCAGGGCGCCAAGCCCCTGCCCCTCGTTATCTCCGTCGCCGTCGGCCTCGCCGTCCGCTTCCTCGTCCCGAGGCCCCTCGAGGTGTCCCCGCAGGCCTGGCAGCTCCTCGCCATCTTCGTCTCCACCATCGCCGGCCTCGTCCTCAGCCCGCTCCCCGTCGGCGCCTGGGCCTTCCTCGGCCTCACCGCCTCCATCGTCACCCGCACGCTCTCGTTCGCCGCGGCCTTCTCCGCGTTCACCAACGAGGTGATCTGGCTGATCGTGATCTCCTTCTTCTTCGCCCGCGGCTTCGTCAAGACCGGCCTCGGGGACCGGATCGCGACCTACTTCGTGAAGTGGCTGGGCCGGAGCACGCTGGGGCTGTCGTACGGGCTGACGCTCAGCGAGGCCCTCATCGCGCCCGCCATGCCGAGCACCACCGCGAGGGCCGGCGGGGTGTTCTTGCCGATCATCAAGTCGCTGTCGCTCTCTGCGGGGAGCCGGCCCGGCGATCCCTCCGCCAGGAAGCTCGGCTCTTATCTCGTCCAGTCTCAATTTCAGGTTGGCTACTTGAATTGACAGCACACTACTAAGTCGACTGAGTTCTTGTCCAATGAATTGCTTGTGTTTTGAGTATGGTGCTTGCTGTCTCGACGAAGGGTTTCTTGATGTCAGGGCGAATCATTTTCGATCCTCATGTATGCCAATTGATTAGTAGAACTGCATCTTATCGTGAAGGTTACTGATGGAACTGACTTATGTGGAATGTGAATTTAAGATTATTGATAGTATTGTAGTATAGCAACCTGAAATCCATGTAATGTTTTCACTCTACCGAAAATTTCAAAACTTGTGACTGATTTTCTGTAGTCACTAGTGTTTAGCCCGTTAATCATCACAAATCTTGATGTGTTGCGCCCCTGTTGTTTATATCTGCGCGTACTAAAAAGAAATGGGACCAAAGGTTGATGCGGCTTATGGAAATGGGATTAGTCTCTACAATTTTTTTTTTTTTTGGTAAGGTAGATTAGTCTCTACAATTAATTGCAAGGAAAGTTTCTCTTCCGATTTGAATTGCCGTAGGATGTATTGACATAGATCACTAGTAATCCTTTCATAAATCGAGTGATAATCAATCTTTATCTTTAAATGGCAAAAGAAAATTTCTTTTACTTACACTTACTATCAAAAATGTTTCTGTACTTGTATGTCCTTGTGTATGTATCCTAGCACTTTTTCGCCTCATGCTTGTATGTCCTTAAAAGTTCAGTAATGAGGAATGAAAAGCTCATGTACTGTTATCTATTGTCTTTATTTCATTTTCTCGAATAATATCTGCTGCAGTTCTTGGATTTTTGTACTTACATTGTTCCAGTATCATTATTCTTGCTTGAAGATTTAGCCAATTATTATTATACAAAGGACATTTTTCTTCTCTTTTTATTTTAAAATGATGGAAGCTGCAATTGATTTGATATATATTGCTTCAATGGGTTCCAGAATACTGGAAAGTTTCAGTATGGCCAAGCAAAACCTTTGTATGTCTTCATACTTAGCATAACTAGAGTACCGTACTCTATGTTTAATCCATCATAATTAAGTTATGGAACAGTGTAGTGGCTGATTTGCATGATTTTAGAAAAGTCAATAACAAATTTAATAGATTCTGGTACGTTAAATTGTTTGTAGAGAATTCCAATAGGTCCGGATTGTTTAGGCACTTAGTTGAATTGAATCGGTTGAATTGATTTCATTAGAAATTCTACATTTTTAATGCTTTCTGATGATCTTTGGTTTGGTTATTTGGCTGTAGGTGGTTGTTATTTGTGGAAAATAGAGGAATTGTGTTAGAGTTTTACTTGCTTATTGAATGACCTTCTCTAGTTAATCGTTGGACACAGGAGCAGCATAATAAATGTGGCCTTATGATTTCTTTCAATTTTGGTTTCATATGAATCCTATATGACTTATGGATGTTTTCTGTGTGATGCCTGACAGTCTGCTGGTAACTCTAGTGCTCTTTTCCTAACTGCTGCAGCTCAAAACCTCCTTTGCCTCAAACTGGCGGAAGCACTAGGAGTTATCATAAGTAATCCTTGGGTTTCTTGGTTCAAGGCTGCTAGTTTACCAGCCATTGTCTCTCTTCTAGCTACCCCACTGATATTGTACAAGCTATATCCTCCTGAAATCAAAGACACCCCAGATGCCCCTGCTATGGCTGCCAAAAAGCTGGAGAATATGGGTCCTGTCACGAGGAATGAGTGGACCATGGTTGGCACAATGCTACTTGCAGTGTCACTTTGGGTGACTGGGTGAGTAACTTTCACTTCCTTCTCATCAAGTAAAATGAGATGTTCAAAATCGCTGAGGCAATTGCATGAATGGATTATCTCAAACTTCAAAGACTCTCAATGGGTCTAAGAAAGATGTTTAAATGTTACCATATTCCCTAATGCGACAACTCTTGTATATGCATTTATAAGGTTCCAATTGCATGACATGTTTTCCTTTGTTTTCATTCAATCATAATTATTATATTTGAATATTTTTTTCGATGGTGTCGTGACATGCAACAAGATTATCAACTCATGCCAGTGTTAGGGGAATTACATGATTTAGGACTCTCAAATTTGCTTTCCGAGTAAATGTGAGATCTTTTTGTTGAAAAAATCACTCTGAAGTAACATATTCAAGGATGGTTATCTGCCTTAGAGAGCGGATGGGATATGTTTGCTGAGTCTCAGAACTTACATAATTCACCATGAGGTGATGTGGGAAGACAGATTTAGCCTGCTGAGTGCTGATGCAGTTAATGCACAGTGGAATTAATGACGCATTAGTGCTTCTCTTGTTGTCTAGCGTTCTTCTTAGTTGTCTGCCTTGTTTTATTAATGAATAATGCACCGAATGACATAGTGGCATTCTGATAGTAGCAAGTGTAATTTGCTTTTCCAAACTCAGCATAAAGAGACCTGACAGAGGAGATATTTTGAAAGAGATATGCCTGATTCTTGTTTGCCTATGCCAAAAGTTGCGATTTCTTGGATTAATGCTTTGTTGCATTTGTATGTATGCATATTGTTGTGTATGCATTTTGAACAGTGTTTGTGCTTTGCAGAGACGCAATTGGGATACCTAGTGTTGTAGCTGCTATGATTGGCTTATCAATACTCTTGTTATTGGGAGTCCTTGACTGGGACGACTGCTTGAGTGAAAAGTCAGCGTGGGACACATTAACTTGGTTCGCCGTTTTAGTTGGTATGGCGGGGCAATTGACGAATCTCGGCATTGTGACGTGGATGTCTGGTTGCGTGGCTAAGTCCCTGCAATCCTTCTCCTTGAGCTGGCCCGCTGCATTCGTTGTTCTGCAGGCTTCTTATTTCTTGATCCACTACCTCTTTGCTAGCCAAACGGGTCATGTGGGCGCTTTATACTCTGCATTTCTTGCCATGCACTTAGCAGCTGGAGTGCCTGGCGTGTTGGCAGCACTAGCATTAGCCTATAATACCAACCTATTTGGCGCTTTGACACATTATAGCAGCGGTCAAGCTGCTGTCTACTACGGAGGTATGTGTGACTCTGTCCCCTGCAATATACATGGGACTTATGCTTGGTTTGATCGCTTCCCATAATAAAGTAATGTTGTTTTCACTTCTTTTGATCAATCCTATCGAGTTCTCTCTGACATTTTCCGTTTGCGTTGTTGCAGCTGGTTATATAGATCTTCCCGATGTGTTCAAAATGGGATTTGTGATGGCCCTTATCAACGCCCTCATCTGGGGAGTAGTCGGAACCTTTTGGTGGAAATTCTTGGGTCTCTACTGACAAATTATATGAGACACCGGCACTTGATTTTTATTTATAATCCCATCATGTCCTTACCATCAAGCTTACTTCCCGTCCTCAGGAAGTTCCAATTTTTGGGAGCTTTAGATGGGATTGTCTGAATAATTTACAGCTATTTTTTTGGTGCAAGCCTCAAATTCAGAAATTGAGTTGTATGTCTATTGATTATTGATACAGCGACAAACTTATATTTTCTTTGATGGTATGACCTGTTCAAAAGTTGGTTGGAAAGTAAGATTGGAGTTGCCCCTAAAGAACTTTGTTGAAGTTGACTGCTTTTTGGCTACGGTTTAAATGAGTTTTGATTCTTGTCTGTGTCAATTGGATATTGGGTTTAAGCGGGTGGCCAAGAAAAGAGCCGAACTTCAATGAGTTTCTGAAGGTCCATTGAGCAACTTTGGGAAAGATAGAAAGGGCACTGGACAGATGTAAAGGAAGTAAAGCGTACATTGCAAGGAAAAGAAAGATAAAGCATAAAGCGTTTCATCTACTTTTGAGGGGAGGCCTGGTTACATCCTAATCCATAGAGAAATCCTAAAGGAAATTGGTTACATTCATATGAAGAGCATTCGAGTTGAAAATCAAGCGTGTTACGGACACCCTCTCCTGCGTATTGTGGGTAATTCTTTCACTGCATCTGCCCCAGCCATGTCGCGGTATCAGCAATTCGTAGCCACCTAGAAATCGAATCTGTCGATGGCACTTCATCGGCACGGGTACTACTTCAATCACTGTCTAATCGATGGCTATAACTACCTTGACAACAATGGCGACTAGAACTACTTTGTCAATGTCTCTAACCACTTTGTCGATGCCGACCTTCAAGTATCATTCTCATTCACTCACTTCATCGATTCAACTTCAGATCGGGATGTATTAGCCCTCAACACAAGTACTTCAAAGGAATCATCCTGATCAAGCTCGATTCCGAGTTTCCGCAGTTCATGCATAGCGCTTCCGTTTGCATCCGTGTCATGGGGTTCGAACACGATGCTTGATGAATCGAGTGCACTAACTTGACTTCTGGCGCTAGACCTACTATATGACCTTTTCAGAACAGAATCATCCTTTCGCCTTCTCGCCCATGCAAAGCCATTTGACGCACTGATCTGTGTTGGACCTGCTAAAATACTCGGTCCTTGAGACGTGTCCGCTGCTTCAGAAATCGCCGAGGCGTCGCAAGATGACTTCAGAGGCTCTCTACGTGGAACATCAATTTCTCCCCTCAGGCTACTTCTCACATGATTTCTCGGAACAAACTGAGCCTGGCCTTGCAACTCCTGGGCAATCAACATTGAAATTGTTGGATTACAAGAGCGTTCGACTATAAAACCGAGACATCCTAATGTCGAAGAAGCAAGGTGCTTGTGAGCATCTCTATCAAGGAAGAGGTTTGAATCCAAGCTCTCAGCTATAGCTTCTCTTCTTACAGAAACGAAGACACTCTTAAGTTTGGGATTGAACACGGGTCTAAATGAGCTAGTCAGACAGCATAAGCTCAGGTTTTGGTTACCACCAGGTTGAACCAGGTAAAGCAGTCTAAGCCTGAAAACAACATATCCATCGCATGCAAGCAGGAAGTAAAAAATGGTGAATTGAGAGGACCAACCTCTTTTGGAGCTATCTTACTGGAAAACCCCTGCTCTTGTGAAGCTCTATGGATTCTTGTTGGCCTTTTCCCTACTTCGGGTTCTCGTACTCTAGAACGAGCCTTTTTCCTGGAAGCCAAATTGTCAATACATGCATGAATCTGCCGGAAACAGATTGCAAGTAGCCCATCTTGTTCTCAGCATGCTTCGCACATACTTTAATCCCTATTACAGTGCATTTAAGTTTGCAAGCATGGAGAACTCAAACAGTAACTTCTAACAACAAGAATGAGGAAATTCATACAGCGACTTCAAATGGAAAGCTAGAAATAAGGTTTACATGGACTTCAACAGCAGGTCTGCTTTTCTATGTTGACTTGCTAGTGTTCTTTCTAGGCTCAGAGGGAGTAGTTGAAAGACGATGTTCAGCCTTATAAGTAAATAAGGATTTGAAGCTTCTCTAAACAAGCTGATAAATGATGGAATTTCCATCTTGATAAGCCCATGTTTCTTTGAGCGTGGAAAGAAACTCACCTCCGTGCCTCTTCTCGATGTTTAACATCAATTTCTTTGTTAGGAGGATACTTGGGCAAGCTTGATGGATCACATGCATATGGTACTGTTTTGAAATACTGGACCAGAAAACAAAAAGAAATTAGGAAGTCAACTGAATTGTATCTCTGTTGCGATACATCGTCTCATATAAATCAAAACTCAGGAGACTAAAATGTGGTGAGGCAGTATCTGTGTGAAAAGCATTTTGGTTGCTGAGCCAGAAAGAAGGGAAGAAAAAGGAAATTCATTTTAACTCATTAAAATCGTCTCGATTTGTAGAAATCAAATACTTCAAGTTGACTTAATTCCAATAATGTTACCTCAGATAGGAGCGCACTTGAAGCAGTTCCACGCTTGTGCGGTTCTATGGAAAGAAAAGTCTCCATCAGCTTCATTGCACTGGTCGCAATACCTCTGCATCTCTCTCGCAGAGTGCATTCATAAGAATGGCGGGGTCTAAACATGGTGGCCTGGGGTACCTTACACATTTTCCAGTAGCCATCGGGCGGGGAACCACAGAGTTTAAAAATCTTGTGCAATTGCTCAACCTGCAATGTCGATCGATGTGAGAGTGAAATAGTGCAGAAGCAGAGAAACATAACACAGTCAGCTTCTTGGACAAGAAGTTCAGCTTTTGCAGCTCCTCTCTTTTTCAAATTTGGACAAAATAAGATTTCGACTTTCCTCTTTAGTATTCAAGTAGGTACGAGGAATCATATCAACAATAGCTTCATGAGTCCTGGGACTAGACTTGCTTTCTCATGTCATCTCTCTCCTCTTGATTAACGAATACCGAGAATCTATCTAAGTTGGGCTTCCTTGTTATTATAAAGGGAAAAGAGTATCATCAAGATCCTATACTGGTGTCAACTTTAAGCAAATGGGAGGCTGATTACCTCTGTTCTCCCTCTGAGAATAGGCTTTCGAAACATAAGTTCTGCAAAAACACAGCCAACGCTCCACAGATCCACAGTCACGCCGTAGCTTGTGGAACCCATGAGAAGCTCAGGAGGACGGTACCATAAGGTAACGACATGACTGGTGAGTTGTTGCCTGTCCTTTGGATTAAGAATGTTAGCCAGTCCGAAATCTCCTATTCTAAGAATCCCCTCATTGTTCACCAGAATGTTCGAAGCCTTTACGTCTCGATGAATCACTCCGTGCTGGTGGCAGTGCTCTATTCCTGACAGAAGCTGCTTCATATAGCATTTGACCTGCAGGAGAAGAGCTCAAGTTCCGAATTAACAGACACGAGAGAGGTTACTGCAAGGATAAAGCAACACAGTACATGTATCCATCTCAGAAAAGGCCGGTTCCTTTCCTTTCCTTTTCTTTTCTTTTCGATGGCTGTTTAATGCGTCCCCTCAGAAAGAAGTCGATGAGAAGAAAGCCTTCATACCTGGGCATCGCTGAACTTGACCTGAGGAGAAGATATTAGCCCGTAAAGGTCATGCTCCATGTACTCGAACACAAGATAAATGCTGTTCGACATTCGAGAAGTGATTATGCCCTCCAGTTTCATGATATTTGGATGATCGAGCCTGCGGAGGATCGATATCTCTCGTGCCATAAATTGAATGCTCTCGGGTTGAAAGTTGTCGAACCGGACTTTCTTAAGAGCAACCATCCTTCCATTTGCCAACTCCCTTGCTCGGAAAACACTGCTGTATGTGCCTTGTCCTATCTAATGCAAATTAGAAATATTAACGAGGTAGCTTTTCTGCAGGTGCTCAGTTATAAGGCTTTCCATGCGCAACACATCCATGCAGATTCTTATCAGCAGGAAATGCTTCGAACATATATACATATAAGAAACATGGCCTAATCAAATCAGCAAAACTCAGAGATTTCAAACTCGATCGGTTCGATACCATACCTTCTCCAATTTCTCGAAAGAATCTGCTTTAAGAGGAACCAATCCCTGAATTGCGTCGCCAGCAACGGCGGTGAGCCAAGAAGGCCATCCTGCAGCCGCTTGTTCGGCTTCCACATACCGATGCGAGAATCCCAACTCCAACCTCAATCTCTTGCTCAACGAACCCTTCTCCTCCAACTTCCTCAATTCCCTGCTACGACCCTCGTGTTCCTTCACACCGCTCTTCTCGAATTCAAACAGACCGGATGGGATCTTGGATGACCTGGTACCGGTACCGGTACCGGTACCCGCTCCAGTCAAGATCCCTGAACCAGGCGATGCTGGTCCCCGGTCCGCCTGCTTTGCGCATATGCAGCCCATCAGCCGCGATGCACCGACCGCATTGGATCGAATTACATGAAACGGTGATTGACCCACATCAGGAAACGACCATGTACGGGGGGGAGGATACACCCCACCTTCTCGCAGGAAGGAACGTGCATTACATCTGTGAAGAAGAAGGGAAACCCTCCCCCCCGGACAAAAGTCTTTCTTTCTCTCTCTCCCTTTTCTTTTCTCTTCGTCGAGTCTCTGTCTCTGCCTATCTGCTGGGGCTGCGAGATATGCGGGATTGTGGAATTTGTAAACGAAATGGACCGTGGAGAGAGGGAGAAACAGACGGGAGAGAGAGAGAGAGATGGGGCCAATCCGAAGAAGTGGGACTTTCATCGTTTCTTGCGAATGCAACAAGGGCGGGCAAGGTGAGGCGTAGCCGTTCGGAGGATCCTGTTGTTGTCATGTCCCAAAGTCGGTTGCTTTCATTTGAAGAGAGAGAGAGAGAGAGAGAGAGAGAGAGTGGAGTTTGTACGGTTGGTTGTCCCAGGCCAACTGCCCAACCAACTTCACCATGAACTGAGGAGTTCAACGTTTTTTGGAAAATTGCTCTGGGTATACCTAACCGATTTTGCACTAATTTTACTGGAGGGTGTGCAAAAATTGTGACTCTTGTCTGTATTCGGTAGTTTCAGACAGGTGATATTTTAATCTGTACTCAAACATTTACTAATTTCTTCGAAAATATCGTGCGTTTGTTGCCTGGTTCACTTAGTCGACTCGACCGCCTTTTTATTTGTATGGTCTCAATCAAGCTTGATATGATTAGAGTAGGAAGAAGGAATACTCTTTTTGTACGGAAAAGGCACATCAAGTTTGCTTCACAAGCTGCTCTTATTTGGATCACAAGAGAACAATTGTGTTTATGTCAAGGGAAAAAAAAAATCTCAGGGTATAGTTGCAATTCAATCTAGAGGTCTGTTTATTTGAAGGAAAACTATTTTTAAGAAATTGTTTTCCGACTTTTCGATGTTTGGAGGAAGAAAAACTAGTTGATCCGCAAAAAAAATGTTTTTCATGAATTGAAAACAAATAGCTTCAATGGAGAGTAATTAACTTTCCCTTCTTGCAACAGAGAAAATCACTTTCTCTAAATCACCAAACAAATAAAAACTAATCATTTTTCTCATAGAACTTATTTTCTTTCATTATGAAATTTTCAATGAAATATTAAAATAGACATAACTTACTTATTAAACTCATTATTCTTGCTTTGGTGCTTTAACTTTACATCTTTTCCTACAGTTTCCTTATTTGAGGTGATTCAATTCCTAGGTTATGATAGTTTTACTTTTGATCTTTTGAATATCTGTCGGATAATTCCCTCTTTATTGACTGCTCAAAGATCTCATGTTCTTTTAACATGTGAACTAACCCAGTTTTAAAGGCAATAGGCAACAAAGAATATGCTGTCCGCGTTTTCATTGTATTCCCTCGATTCTCCGGTGTACTCGGGATGAGAATCAGGGAATGGTTCACATCCGTTCGCGAAGCTGCCTGCATCGATCAACATCGTAAATTCTTCGAAAGAGAGAGCCAAAAAGCACCAGTACAGTGGAACTATATCGAGCAGCGAAATTCTTGACTATGACTGCAATTCAAGACGGTTGAAAAGCCATCATAAGTTGAATCTGCCGAAGTAGCCATGTATCGCGAACTGGATCGGATGCATCATCTCGTTATCCCCGTGGAGTTTTGTCATCGAGAGCAAAGATCGAAATGGACCACCACAGATAAATCATCAAGTTCGCAGGAAGAAGCAAAGGAGGAACATTCTTTGTTTTCCTTTCAAGACTCGATTCCATCAGAAACCATATGATTAAATGGACCACAAATGGTACCTGTCATTGTCTGAAGGTACTAAAATGAATAGAAAAATCGCGCTTTCCTTTGCCATAATTGTCCCCATCTAAGCTCAAATAGCTCTTCAACTGGTAAGGGCCTGCATGGTAACATTTTTATTTCTCTCAATTTTTTTATTCTTTTTTGTTAGAACGAAAAAACAATCAGTTTGGTAAAGCTTTTGTTTAGAACAATTTACGTATTTTTTGTTCCGGGAACAATTTTGGAATAGAAACAAAAAACAAAAAAAAAAGTAACTTTTTATTCCCGATAATAATTTCTAGATTAAGCCAATTTTATTTTTTATTTTTCTTTTGTTCCTTTCTCTTGCTGTGGCCACCTTCAACCGCTCGGAGCCACCGTCGACCGCCGTCGCCATTGGTCGCCACCAACCGCAGGCCTCTGTCGCCGTGGGTTGTCGCCATTCGTTGCTGCCTCCGGTCGATGTTGTCCGCCGTTTGCCATTTGCTGTCCACCGCCGCCGCCTTCATTCGTTGCCGTCGCCGTTGTCCGCCAACCGCCGCTGACAGCTGCTGCTGCTGCACGACCACTGGCCGCCAACCGTCACCGTCGATCGTTGCCGCACAACCCATCGGCCGCCGTCAACCACCGGCCGCCCATCGGTCAGTGGCAATTGATGGGCTGTGTGGCGGTGGCAGGCCGTGACGGGCGGCGGCAACGGCAGCCAGCGGTCAGCAGTTTGCGATTCGTCAGCAAGAATAAAAAACGAATAAATACAAAAAAAAAATTATTTCGTACTAAACGCATTTTTATGTTTTTTCTATTTCTGAAGTAAAAACTTTGTATAGTTACCAAACACCTTATTTTATTCATAAATTGTTCTCTGGAATAGAAATAGAAAAGAACTATTTCTGGAAAAAAAAAAAAGACTCTTCCCCAACCAAGAAGCGTTGTCATTCGTAGCCTAAGCCTCTCATTTAGTAATGCTGGGGAAGAGAGATAGAGATGCCGAGGCGAGGCTACCTCTCAAGCTACCCAGAAAGTCGTGAATCTTAAATCAGGAGTCTAATACTGCATTAGAAAATGCCGCCATTCGAATGAAGCATCGTTCACTTGCAAATGAAGGCAGCAATGGCGTCGCCATGGCCTGAAAGCAGAACATTAGTTTTTGTCATGGCACCTAGAAAGGCCCAACATGTCGGTGTACAAACAAGTTTACGCGGTCGCCATGCAGAACAAGGTGGAAAGCAAACATCAGCACAAACTCAAAGCACTCACGAGTAAACAATTGCAGATGACGCGACTGTGCAAAAGTGGAGACAATACTGCATAAACTATGCATGGCATCATAACGGTCGTCTAATGACTTGATAACTTATGAATCATACTCTCATTATTTTATAATGGTCATACTTTTAATTACCAATTGATTTATGATGTGCAAAAGTGGAGACAATACTGCATAAACTATGCATGGCATCATAGCGGTCGTCTAACGACTTGATAATTTATTATGTCATAAACTCTCATTATTTTATAATGGTCATACTTTTAATTACCAATTGATTTATAACGATTTCCTAACAGCTTTCTCTTTCTCTTGTTTCAATATAAATTAAACTTCAAATCACAATTTTTTATGATACAATATGTTCTCATATCTTCCTTTTCTTTTTTGCCGGATTATATACAAAAGTTGTTCTATTTCCTTCTAATATACAGCGTAGAGTATAGAAGAAGGTTTATTATATCTTGGGAGGTTAATCATTGAAGTCTTATACACTACTTTGATGGATAGAATTATACTTAAGAACATTGCTTGCATGTCTTAAACATTTATTTTTATTTTTTAGTCTTTTGTAATGTATTTCCAATAGTTATTATTATTTTATGTATTTTAATATTTTTTCAACACCAGATGCCTCACAAACCACTGAGTCAGCACAGATTACTTCCGCCGGCGGCGCTCAAAGATTGGCTCGCTTTCACCATGGCACACCCGAAGCTAATGATCAGCCGGGGTCCGTGAGCAAGCAGATGCTTTCGGACAGTGCCATTCTCCGACTTCTTGCAGTCGTGCGCACGGGCAAGCAACGTTTTCTTCCGCCAGCAGCACAGCTTGATGCGAATTCGAGGAACCTCCCGATGCCTTGCTCATATCCATTGCTCGATCTGGGGGTGCTGCAGATCCAGCTCTTGTCCATCACAACTTCCATGAGGGCCCCGTGAAAGGAGATGACATGGCATTGTTACCAATCAATGCCACAAACGTCAAAAGAAAAAGATGCAGGGGACCCGGAACATAAGGAGATTGATCAGATCCAATGGACTTTGCATTATGTCAATTAAGCTTGAAACATGGAAAGATCAAATCCAGTGGTGTCCGGTTCGGTTGTCCCATCGTGTCTCAATCTGTATCATTCTAGGAGGGTGTCTCAATCCGTATCATTCTTGGAGGGATTTTTATATATAAATTCAAGAATTCTCCAATTAAAGCTCTTTCTATTTTGGATTTAATTCTGTAAATAAAAATTTTAGAATTAAATTACATTTAGAGAATAATTTTTAGAACTCTTGTTATAGTTATTGTTATTATTATTTTTTTTTTGCCTCGAATTATTAGAAACAACCCCTTCCTCTACTAAAATGATCAAATTTCTCAAATCTAGGTCTGACTACTTACCAGTCATTTTATTTAATAAATTTAGGCATATATTTCGGTTAAAAATCTAGACGAAATTGGGAAAGTCAGGCTTGAGCTTGAGTGTGTCGCCTTATAAGACCAGATTAGTAAATACATTACCAAGATTAAAAAACGACAAATACAAAAATTGCCTACAAAGTTGACTTTCACGGGGAGGGACTAGGGTTTGAAGTGGTTCTTGAGCTAGTCAAGGAAAATTGTCGCCCTAAACTTTAAGCTTACGTACGAAATGCAATTAAATTAAATACCTTTCAATTGACAATCTCAATAAAATTTAAATAGAGCGATCTATCCATCGAAAGGTCGATACTAGAAATTACATATGGCCTTGGTTAAGTACAAGAACTTAAGGGAATTGCGACTGCAAAGGCGAAATCGGGATTGCTAAACTTACCCCACCCCATCCCGTCCTATTTGCCGGTCTCTTAGCATGCACGGCGCCACGAGTGGTGGCTGCAAATCTTCAGGGACGGATGGGGTGATGGATCGGTTGGCAAGGGACACGACGGTGGGCCTGTCGCAAGGAGAAAGAGGAAAAGCCCATAAAGGAGGGGGGAAAGTTTAGGGGACTTTTTTTGGTCATAAAGTAACCACTTTCGTTGCTAACCCAAAAGTGGATTACAAAAAGTTCCAAAGTCAAAACACAAAATTAACCATAAGAAACGAGGGAGATTAACAACCCAATTTGATGGGAGGGTACTTGCTCGATGGGCCTTAGCAATTCAACTTGCAACTTGATTTGTATCTTTGGGCTCATACTTCAAATAAACTCCCCCTAGCTGGGCCAATAATGAATGTCAATCCTGTATAATGGACCGAGAAGCCCATGGAGTCTTCGTGTGGCCTAAAATGCAGTTCACCCCTGATGAGCTAACTGAAGATAAGTCAATGCACAGATCAGTTCTAAGTTCTTCTTCAGCTTGTGTTTCGTGCTTCTGCTTCAGCCATAACAGAGCTTCTCTAACTGCTAGGGTTTCAGCAGCAAATGCAGAAGGGGCGCAGATCTGTCTTGTAAAACCGTCTATGAGAATTCCTGCGTTATTTCTCCAAATTCCCGCAACCGATCCTTCCACAGAGGAGCAACACCAGGAAACCTCCACATTGATCTTTGCTGATATGCACAAACATTTTAAGGATACTAATTTCATCTCGCACATTAAATATTATGCTTTTATTTTTTACAGTAAGAAAAATTGCGATAGAATAATAAAAAGAAAATGGTTAATAACACGAAAAACATTTTTTTTTAGTGACCCGGGAACTGCCGTACAACCGGCAGCCGGCGGCGTAAACCTAGGGCGATCCGCAGGGACCCACCTCTCATGAGTCACAAGTGAGTCACACAGTTTTGAACCCCTTCCCTGCCGGTTAAGAGGCGAGACGTGAATCATCTCGTCCACCATGGGGTGGGTAATAACACGAAAAACATTGAATTGGTATATGATAAATTTATCAAAAACTAATTTTTTGATTATAAAAGCCCTTAATTGGTACACTTATGACAAATTTACTTTAAACTAATTTTTTAACCACAAAAAACCTTAAAACTAATACATGTGTGATAAATTTACCCTTAATTAGTTTTTGCTAAATTGGATTAATATTACGAAAAACCAAAAACTAGTACTCCTCGACAAATGGAGGGTATACTGCCACATGTTATTAGAAATTAATATAGGGTAAATTTATCACAAATATATCAGTTTTGGGTTATTTGTGATAAAAAAATTAGTTTGGGGTAACTTATCATCGATGCATTAATTTGAGTTTTTTTTTCATTGTATTGAACTTTCTAATTTTAACTCCCACAATAAATACTACAATTTTATTTTTTTGAGAAAATTTTTAAAAAGAAAATGAAGGTCTTATATGCTTTTAATTATTTTATTTTCTTACATTCTACCTAAACTATAAGCTAATTTTTATATGTAAAAAGAAAAACTCCTAGTAACATTTTCTTAGTTTGTTGTGTAAATTTCCCAATGTCATAACTTAATAATTCTATGGGTTAAGTTCACTTGAAGTTTTAAAACTTGTTATGGAAATGTAATTGAGTCCCAATAACTTTAAAAAGTATAATCAAGTTTTAAAACTTGTTAAATTGGTGCAATAAGGTTTTTCCGTTACCATTATCAACTTAATTAATGAAAATATTGACGTATTATTTTTGAATTAATCTCTCTCTCACATGTGGCATTTTTATCATTATTTGATTCAAATATCATTTAAATTAGTTTAAAAAACTTAAGAAGAAATGCCAAAATTTTAATATTTAAAAAAAAATTGAAAATAAAGAAAAGGAGGGATAAGTTTACCAATGAGGCATTGCTACTATCATTGTCATCGTTGGAGGGGCCAATGGAGGTCGTTGACCTTGCGTGAAGGTGGCTGGCCCTCCTTGGCCCCAAGAGAGGGCTAACCTAGTCAAATTCGAGCAAGGGCACCTAAATTTGGGTGACACTGGCTCTCCCTTGGGACCGACGACCCTCGTTAGGCTTGTGCAAGGTTTTGTTGGCCCTCGCTTGGGATGGGCGATGCTAGCCTTCACCTAAGGTCAGCGACCCTCATCGGGCTTGTGCAAGCGCCAACAAGGCATTGCCCAAGCTAGGCAATGCTCACCAATCCTAGGTGAAGGCCTGTAGTGCCCAAATCTAGACATCCTCGCCTGAGCTTGGGACTAACGAGGGTCGCCCACCCTCACCTAGTGTGTGACCTCTATCGTCTCCTTTGGCGATGATGCCATGATCTTAATCAATTCATTTTTACATTCCACCCAAAATAAAAGCTAACATTTAAAAAAAAAAGAAAAAGAAAAGAAACTCGAGGGCTGACATTTTCTTAGTTTGTCGTGTACTTCATTTCCCCAAATGTCACAAGACTCACAACGCAATAACAATTCCGCAACACCTCGTGACCGTCGGCGAGTCAATCCATCGTCCTTCTCCCTCCTTCCCATCGTCCCATGTGAGAGATTTTAACTTCAATCCCACTCCTCCTCCTCCTCTCTCTCTTTCTCTCTCTATCTCTACACCTCCCTCGCTCAAGATCTAGAATCCCCCAATGCCGCCGACCCTCTGACCGCCCCGTTTCCGGCCGCGATTCAGCCCCCATGCGGGTCCAGCCGCCGCCCTCCGCCGCCGGCGCCGGCGCCGGCGGCCACCAGGACGCCGAGTCCCTGTTCCGGGCGAAGCCCATCGCGGAGATCCGCAATGTGGAGGCCGCGACCCGGCGCCAGATCGAGGACAAGAAGGAGGAGCTCCGGCAGCTGGTCGGCAACCGCTACCGCGACCTCATCGACTCCGCCGACTCCATCGTCCTGATGAAGTCCTCCTGCGAGTCCATCTCCCGCAACGTCTCCTCCATCCAGTCCTCCATCCTCTCCCTCTCCGACGCCTCCCCCGATCCCCCACCTCCCCCGGCCGCCGGCGCCCCCGCCACCACCCCGCCCGGTTCGACGTCTACGGCATCGCCTGCCGCGTCAAGTACCTCGTCGACACGCCGGAGAACATCTGGGGCTGCCTCGATGAGTCCATGTTCCTCGAGGCCGCCGCGCGGTACCTCCGCGCGAAGCACGTGCAGCACGGGCTGGCGCGCGACGGCGAGGGCGGCAGCGGCGGGGACCCCAAGATCCTCGCCAACTTCCCCCTCCTGCAGCACCAGTGGCAGATCGTCGAGAGCTTCAAGGCCCAGATCTCGCAGCGGAGCCGCGAGCGGCTGCTCGACGGCGGCGGGCTCAAGATCGGGGCTTACGCGGACGCGCTCGCCGCGGTGGCGGTCATCGACGATCTGGAGCCGAGGCAGGTGCTGGGGTTGTTCCTCGACAGCAGGAAGTCGTGGGTTCTGCAGAAATTGGCCACTTCGTTCGTCAATCCGGCTTGTTCGGATGTCGTGACCATGTTCTGCGAAGTGCTCAGGGCGATTCAGGTCACCATGGGACAAGTGGGTGAGTTGTTCTTGCAGGTGCTGAACGACATGCCCCTCTTTTACAAAGTCACGTTGAGTTCTCCGCCCGCGTCCCAGTTGTTCGGTGGGATTCCGAACCCTGATGAGGAGGTAAGGTTGTGGAAATCATTTCGGGATAGGCTGGAGTCGGCGATGACGCTGCTCGAGAAGCCGTATATTGCCAGTACTTGTTTGAATTGGCTTAAGGAATGTGGACGGGAAATCGTGAGTAAAATGAGCGGCAGGTACCTGACTGATGCCATCAGTACCGGTGAGGAGATAGCCTTGGCGGAGAAATTGATTAGGGAGACCATGGATAGTAAGGAGGTGCTGGAAGGCAGTTTGGATTGGCTAAAGAGTGTTTTCGGGTCGGAGATCGAATTGCCTTGGAGCAGAATCCGAGAACTTGTTTTGGAAGCTGATCTGGATCTCTGGGATGAGATATTTGAAGATGCTTTTGTTCAGAGGATGAGATCAATCATTGACTCGGGATTTGGGAATTTGACCAGGGACGTAAATATAGCGGAATCCATTCGTGCCATCGAGGGGATGCCAGGTGAAAAGATAGATTTTCGAGCATATCTGAGCAGACCTTCTACTGGTGGTGGAGTTTGGTTCATAGAGCCTAATGATCGGAAGACTGTTAACCTTCCTTCCTCAAAAGCGCAGGCAGAAGAGAGTAGCTTCCAGACCTGTCTTAGTGCATATTTTGGTCCTGAAGTTTATCGGATAAGGGATGCAGTGGATAATTACTGTCAGCGAGTTCTTGAGGACCTTCTGCACTTCTTGGAATCTCCCAAAGCAGCAATACGGCTAAAGACTCTGGCAAAATATCTGCAAGATAGGTGCTACGAGTATTTGTCTAGCATATTAATGCAACTTAAGGGTGAGGTTGACAGCCTCTGCACTGCTCTTGAGACTGAGAAGAGAGAGAGCCATACACCATCTGCTGCCATAATTGTGGAAAAATCTCTCTTCATTGGGCGACTGTTGTTTGCGCTCCAGAATCACTGTAGGCACATACCAAGAATTTTGGGATCACCGAGGTTCTGGGTAAATGAATCAATTTCAGCAGTTTTCGACAGATTACCAGGTCTTTTGGGGCAATCCCGTGGAGTAACTGATTCTCCTGTCAGTGACAGCCCAATTCGGCAATCACACATGGGCTCTAGAAGACATACCTCGTTGGCAACAGCAGCAATACTTGGAGCTGATGATATACCAAGCCCAAAGTTCAAAGATTTTTCTGTTACTACACGAGATTTATGTGTAAGAGCTCATAGCTTGTGGATAACATGGTTATCAATGGAGTTGTCAACAATCCTATCTCGGGATCTTGAACAGGATGATGGATTATCGTCGATAACTCCTTTGAGGGTGAGTGTTGCTTTCGTCACAATTTATTCTGTTTTTAAAGCCTGCATCATACAAGAATGTCTCTGCTTTCCTTTATTCTGTCTCAACTTCCTTCTGTTGCAACTGCTGGAAGTATTGAGCTTAGAATCTTGAGGAATAAAGAGAAGTGCATTTGCAAGTTGCAACTGCTGCAACTTCCCTTATATTGGGTTGTTAGGACTTAAAAAAGCTGACTTTCCACACTAGATTTTGGGTGAGTACCAATGGAAGAGGTGTATATCCTTTGCATGCTTGGTTGTGCACTTTCTGTGATTGTCATGAAACCTCTTTTTTAGGTGAAAACCTAATAGCTTCTACTGGTAGGTGGCATAACATAATCAAGAACTCGCTAGGGACTAGCAGACGGTGCAAGTTATTGAATTTTAGTTAAGGGATTTATTATTAAATTGATGATGATGCTTAAGATGGCCAGTTCGAGAACGCAGTATATTACTTTCATTGGCAGTTTAGATACCCTCTTGATTCGTTTTCCCTGATTTATTTTGGATGATCATGCATAAAGAGCTTTCCACTGGGAGGCATGAGATCACCATTAGCCCATGAAAAAATCAACGGTTCTAGCTGCAGTAAAATCTTAACCTGGTTAATACTACAAAACTTACTCCATCTTGGTTAGTTTTAATTTGCTAACTGATCTTTGACTTCTTAAGTTTTCTCTTCTTAATTTCTTGAAGAATATATTTTAGTTCTTAGTCTCTCTTTGTCCATTGAGTAGGGTTGGGAAGACACAGTAATCAAGCAAGAGCAGTCTGATGATGGCCAGTCTGAGTTGAGAATGTCGCTCCCCTTCATGCCTTCTCTCTATGTCATCTCCTTTTTATTTCGAGCATGTGAAGAAATTCATAGAATTGGAGGTCATGTGCTTGACAAGTTAATTCTGCAAAAGTTTGCCCTGCAGCTTCTGGAAAAGGTATTTACTTAAGACTGCCACAGCATTTGGATCTTCATAATTTTGAATCTATTACATATGAAGGTGGAACTTTTATTTTATTGTGAAATTAGTAGTTTCCTATTACTGTTTTGCTTCTGCTACTATTGGTTCTTCATCTTTATCCTTTTCAATGCCTTGCTATTGGCTTCTTCAATCCAATCTTGAGCATGCTTACAAGCAAACAATGTGCGTGAGCGCATTTTGAATGCTTGGGTGGCTCAATAATATTCATTTGGCCATTACTTTGGATAAATTGGCCAGGCAAATAACACGCAATGAATTCATTGTCAACAAGTATCCTGGCACTAAGTGGTGTATGAATGCGTGTCTTGGTCAGGTGCATGCTTCCAGTCTCTGCTTCTGATGATTTTATCCTTTGGCACTTAAAGTCACCTAATTAGTAGAGGCTGAAATCATTTGATACTAATATGAAAGTCAAGAGTTCCCCCTGGAGTCGCATTCTTGTTTGGGAGGCTCTTGAAACAAGTTTCTTTGACTGTAACAACTTGTTGAGGGGAGGGAAAGTGATGTTCATTGGATGTGTCTGCCAAAGTCATCAATGAATCACTTGTTGTGACATTACAATGGGGTTTGACTAACCTTTTTGCTTGGAAGCTTCTCGAGAGAGCATTTTGACCATTTTCTGGTCAAAATGCTCTCTTGGGAAGTTGGTCCTAGGTTCGCAGTGCATCAGGCTTTCTATTTTGAGGATGAGATGAAAGCTTCAGATGTTATTCCTATTTGTTAGTAAAGAAAGGTGAAAATTTGATTTTACCATCCCTCTTGCAAATTTTTGATGACTTGGAGGGGGAGAAGTCGGAGAATAATTGATGCAAAGGAAATTATAAATTTGTCACACTTGGTTTTTTTGAAACTTTTTATTTAGATATGATGGTTCTTAGACCCATATGATGTCTAGAGCTGCTGGAATCCCTCTCTTGTAATAACCACCTTTCATACTCTGTCAATGAAATTCTGTTTCCTAATCCTCCAGATTGATAGCTAGGAAGGTAATGCTTTGAACTGCATGTATAAAGAAAAGGATGCTTGCATATGTTTTAGATGGGGTGGAAGGAGAAAAAAAAAATTCATATGAGGGGTCTGAATAACCATCTGCAGTGTTTTTGTTTGATATATGTTTTCCTTCTCTGCTAGACACTCTGTTATAGACATGTGCATGAACTTTTTATCTGATAGTCTGTTATATTAGCTTTGATATGAAATTGCGATTCTTTTTATTTCTCCAATGACAGCTGTATTTTTCATTGCAGTGTTTCCATCAGAATTTCATGATTACTATTGTTTTGTGAAGCTGTAAAGAGCCTTTTCAGATTTATAGTGGTTCATGTCGTACGATATCATAAATTCCTCTTACTTTCCATAATGGTGACTGTCTTACAAGCTGTGCTTTTGGCTTTTGTCATTTACATAGCTCTGGGGACAGTCCTAAAGTGGTTTTTGTGATTGCTTCATGTCTATAGCTTATTTCAATCGGGTGTTTGTTTACCGACTGTTTTTGCTTATATAGGTGACTGATATATATGGGAACTACCTTTCTACTGAAGAAGCTAATGGATCTAAAGTGTCAGATAAAGGAGCTTTGCAAGTTATGTTAGATTTGAAATTTGTATACGATATTCTTTCTGGAGGTGACTCCACTATGGATGAGGAGTTGTCTAGAAGTTCAAAGCCAAAGTATTCGTTTAGGCAAAAGGAGCAAAGACAGAAAAAGTCTGCCATCAGAACACGTATAGATGGATTGGTACATCGTCTTTCGCAGAGATTGGATCCCATAGACTGGCTCACGTAAGTTACTGGATCTGTTTTTGCAACATATATTCTACAAGCAGACAGTACTGTAAATTTCTTTTCGCAAAATCCAATCTCAATCTTCATGAAGATTTGCATGCAAGACTTCTATACCTTGATTCTGTTTTTCATTTAAAGCTTTTTGCAGGAATATGTTTTAAGCTAAGCAAAGGAAGATTAATGATCTAGTTTAGAGGGTAGATGACAATAGCAGGAGTAGAAAGAATTTTCTTTTATGGTCAAGTGGTTGCCATTGCATTCGAGATTATTCTGATACCTGGACAGCTCTCACACGTGAATGATGCTTAGATGATGATGATGCTCAATTTTGTGCATTTGGTAGTAGTTTTGTTTGACTCCTAGACATATTGTCCAGGGATGATCGTGTACTAAATGCCTTTTTTTTTTTTTTCTTTTTTTTTTTTTTTTTTTTTTTTTTTTTTTGGGAAGGGGGGGGGGGGTGGGGGGAGGAGGTAGGAGGTAGAAAGGGAGGATAATGAGAGGTGAGGGAAGGTGGGACAAAAATTAAATTCCCTAGGATTGTCAGTGATGAATCCAAATGAATTCGCCAAACATAGTTACGATCTTTATCTTCTTTTGGAGGTCTACTCACTATGATAAATTGTAAGAAGATGTAGTGAGTTGACGCCCTTGGACCATATATCTAGCATCAGCTGAGTTATGTTTACGTCCCAGTAGATGGTTACTGTGAATTTAACTCTTCATTTTGTTGCAATTACTGAATAGTGTTTTCTTGTTCATTCATTAGGTTCGAGCCGTATCTGTGGGAGAATGAGAGACAGTCATATTTACGGCATGCTGTCCTCTTTGGGTTCTTTGTACAACTTAATCGGTTGTACGTGGATACAGTGCAGAAACTGCCCACGAATTCAGAATCAAATATTATGAGATGCTCCACAGTTCCCCGGTTTAAGTACCTTCCAATCAGGTAAAATATACCTTCCCATGTGTTTGTGTTTGCAGGATAAATATTTGAGCTTTTGTGACCAGATTATCTCAGAAAAAAAGCGTCTCTTATTATTGAATTTTGTCTGCAGTGTACCTGCATTGTCTTCAAGGAGGACATCTAAAGCAACTACTGGTGTTTCTATGGATGGTTTCTCATCGAGGAGTCCAAAGTCTTACAGTAATGGAGAAATTTCTCGAACAATTAATTTGGATGACAGATCGTCTTCTGGAGTAGCAGCTCCACTGCTGAAGTCTTTTATGCAGGTGAGTGTGCTTTCCTTCTTTTTTTGCTTCTTTTTCATTACCTTGTTATGTATTATTTGATCATGTCCCTGGCTAGTCATCTACCAGCTGTACAGAGCTGTGTTGTGAACATCTGTATTGGAGAGATAATATGTCTCACTTCCTAAACTTGATTTGGACTTAATCTTTCAGCTTTGATATTTTATTATTTGTAGTAACTGATAATTTTAAATTTGATTATTTCTTTGGTTGTTGTGGTATTCATTGTTGGGTTTTCTGTTTCATTGTGTGCATTACTGTTGAAGGTAACTGAGTTGTTTGTGACATGGAATGTAATAAGTACCCAAAGTCTGGGACACAGTGCAAGAGAACTCAGTGGTGTAACTGTCTGGTGGCAATAGAAGTTTATAACTCGGGCCTTCCTTTTTTGAGCTTGTTTGCTATAGTTGTGCACTGAGATAGTTCTGTGTACTTCATGTTGTTTTGGTACATTGGAAGTGGACATTGGCTTTTCGCTGAACATCGTTATTGTGAGATGATTTTAGTTTTAGAGATGTTGGACATTTGGCTTAGTTTTTTGGAAAGAAAGTCTTTTTCCATGTTCTGTGTCATGCATCTGATAATTTTCTCTATCACAATTGGCCAGGTTGGCAGCAGATTTGGAGAGAGCACATTGAAACTGGGATCCATCTTGACTGATGGTCAAGTGGGCATATTCAAGGACAGGTCAGCTGCCGCTTTATCGACGTTCAGTGATGTTTTACCTGTGCAGGCCGCGGGTCTTCTTTCATCCTTCACCACAACCCGACCAGATGCTTGAATGAGAATGCCTTACGCTATGCCAATTGATACTTACATCAGAAGCCACGGCAGGTAAAAGATAGCGCCTTTTCAAGCTTTGGCTTCTGGCTTTCTTAAGTTTTGCCCGAGACTCTGGGGTACTTCCGGATTAGTGGTGCGGATAACGGAATATAAAAGGGAATACCTTTTGGATTGGGTGTGAAATGGCAAGAGCTTGTATTGGTGAACCGAGATCGAGAAAGGCTTCATATTCGCTGTGGCGTGCCTGAAGGAATAAGTGAGCTGGTTCAGCATTTTTGATTACATACCTTTATTGGGGGCAGACATTTGTAAAGCATAAAATGGTTGTTATACTATGGATAGGAGGTGTCGACAGTGTCAAGGGAAGTTAGTTTTGTAAAAAGAAGACTCCCAAGTGAGGCATATGCTTGGACAGAAAGCTATGAGATGCCCCATCATGTGCAGATCGCTTGTTTTTAGCATTCAAATTTTGGTTCTCTCATGCATTATTTCATTTCCATAGACAAAATTAAGTTACAACAATGTATAATTTTGGCTCCCTTGGATGGCTGGATTTCTTTTCTTACTACCTTGTGTTCTTTCTTCTTTCTGTGTAGCTTAATGCATTTTCACTACATTGTAATAGCTTGATGTAACTTCTCTTGAACTCAACCTAAGCCATCCATTGCTGTAAATTCAGTAGACCGGACTTCCCATTGAATCATCTCCCCCCTCCCTCCCTCCCTCCCTCTCTGCTTTAGTTGTGAAAACAGCTTTGTGCACTCCTGTTTCGAATGACTTTCAGCACCTGCTGAGTGCTGACGGCATCATCCCCCTAAGATCGGAAAAGTGTTCGAACCAACACGGGTGTGGGTGGCGAGTTTCAAGAAGACAGGGGACTTCTTTTTTTCTTTTAATATAGTCGCGAAATATATGCAAAGGCTAAGGCACTTATGTCATGGTCTTGAACGATGATCCTCTACTTTACTTTCAAAAAACGTGTATGCCAAGCTGTGCAAGAGACTCGTGCATTTTATATTAGGGATAATAACTCTAATACTGTCTGAACTTTGACCGAATTTGCAATATAATCTCTGAATATTTAATGTTCAATATAGTTCTTAAATTTTAATTAAATATGTAATGCGATCTCTTGATTTTTAATTTGTTCAATATGGTCCATAAAGTTTTGATACATGTTCAATTTAATCTCCGACCTATCTGAAAATGTTTAATATTATCATTCTATGAATTCAAATTTAACGACGGCATTGAATATTTTCACATAATTTGAAGACTAAATTGAATATGTACCAAAACTTGATGGATTATATAGAAAAAATTAAAAGTTTAGGAATTATAATGCACATTGGGTTAAAGTTGATGCATTATTTGTCATTTCACTTTTAAAAAACCAATCAAAAGAAATAAATAAATGGGAATATATCGAGTTAGAAATTTGAAATCGCTCGTGATTTAAAGAAAAAAAAAAAACAGTGCTTTGATCCTTCTCCCACGAAACCTAATGAATAGGCCCAAAAGATGGCCCGTTACTGAGCCCAAAGTCCACAGAGGAAATAACAGAAAAATCTCAACTGCAGAATCACAGGAATGGAGGGAAACCGATTACAGGCTTAAGAGTGGAATCAAACACGTCCTTAAAATACTAAGTGTATTTTAATTGAGATTAATACCCCTAAAAACTTTACCCTATACCCACCATGACATTGGTATCCCAAACTCTTAATTACGTCCAAAAATCCAAAACAATAGTTATGATGATATAAATACTTCAGATTATTTGTTTGTTTTTTTGTCACCAGAACTTTCCAATTTGTAAAGGTGTTTAGAGTACTGTTTACACAAAAAAGATTGGGAATTGATGTCATAATGAGAAACAGATAGTTTTTTTGTCACATTAGTTCAACTATGAGGATTATAGAGATAACAAAAATATGGGATATTAAGACTACTGTTCGTAAAATTCTAAACACAAGTGCACATATCGAACAAGTAATACAATGATGAGAAAAAAGTATTATCCCACGGAGATCGATGATTAATAAACCAATTATATACTAAAATAGACTAATTCTAAAATTTATCTAACAGATCAAAATATAATTAAGAATAAATTAAAAACAAAATTTGTAAACTAAATGCAGTAAATCGATCAGATAAATATGTTAGAGCCTTCGATTTCACCATAACCACTATATATGAATTTCAGATTGTTGTAGGTACAAGAACAATATCAAGCATGTGATAGCAGAATTTCTTAACCTATTTACTATCTATCTCTAGGTATAATAAACCTACTTAGTTTATTAATCCACTATATCTCTATGTGAATTAAAATAAACATAAGTGCATTTAAAACTATGAATATTCCTAACTTACAATGAGTCTTTTAGATCACCTTATCACCGAAAACTATACAAATAACGCGGTATATATCTATTCACATTTAATTCATGATTATATATTATAATGAACAATTGCATATTATCACTTCTCAGTGTTAAACATGCACATCAGATCATTCAAGTGGTGGCCAGTCACTCAAAAGCATTAAGCACGATAATATATAACTCACATGAATAAAATCAATTGTAAAACATAAAAATCATTAAATTCATATCATCATGGTTAGGCTACATCGTAGCCCTAAAAAAAAAAAAAAAATTAGAACATAGCATAAGAAGAAATAAAAATATAATTCAAACCTAGCATCTTGAATCAAAGAATAAGAATTTTGTCACTACTTTTGTCTTCTCTTCAAAATATTTGAAAAACTCTCAGAAGAATGAAAAACAATCTAACAAAAATCTAACTTCTCTCTGTTATCTTATTTATAGGATATATCCAAAATATCTATCTCCCAACGCTTGCAGATAACATTAGGGAACAAAATCAAGAATTTCTTGATTTGATATCCATCTTCCTTCCACTGCTTTTATTTATTTATTTGAATTCCTGATATTTGCCATTATTTTCCTTATCTTCTCCATATTTCATTATTCTGTATAAACAAGGAAAATTCAAATAATCAGAAGGAAATCCAAATGTTTTCTCATAGATATTGCATTAATTGTTGCCTAAAATAGGTAAAATAACTCTATTTTTATAGAGTTATCAACTACTGGAAATAGTTTAGATTATTTTTTGTAGTATTTTCCCTTTTAATAAATAATTCTTAGGAGTTCATTCATATTCGTCTGCTTATTTGCAATTATAGTTGTGGTTACAATTTTGTGCGAGCCTTAATAACGTAATTAGAAGTTTTCCGGAATTCACTCCTCTCTAGTCTATCTCCCTCGTCGGTAGTGGCAAGACAATTGATGTAATTCTAATATAAAAAGTGAATACCATACTACTGTACTAGTAAAAGATTATTACAATCTAATAAACTCCAACGACTATAGAAATTAGAGTAATCATAATTAGGGATGTTATGAATCAATACTGCTATAGCCAATATAAGTTTTTACTTTATTATAAAATCAATAGTTATTGGAATTCATAACACAGACAATAACATTATCACACGACGAGAATATTATAATCAGAAAATAACTACAATTTGATGGATTAGAATAGTCACAACCAATTTTGTTATGAAATGATATTACTATGCTTTCATTTAGTTATACAATCAATATAGCTATTAGAATTCGCAATATAAATAGAATAAAATAAAATAATTACATTTTTATAAGTGCAATATAACTTATATATGCGATCTCAGTAAAGAGAGTGTAGTAGATTTGGATGTTTTATCTCTATTCTCAACATCAAATTAGAGAAAATAATTACCCTATCAGCTCAATCAGGGATCATAGTAGTTCAAAGTCTTATTTTATTGTACTTATCTATTATGTTGCAGTCTTCACCGTTGATCACATGATCAAAAATTTGTCAATAATGTCCAATTTGAACTTTGAAAGAATTATATCCACATTATATATATATATATATATATATAAGTACAGAGATAATGCACTTGCTTAACCTTGCAGATTTTAACCTCTGCAATCCAGTCCAAATTCCAAGTCATGAAGTCGGCTTCATCATCTATGAGGGTTCCCGCTCGGGGCAAGAAGATGCACCGCACCATCGTGCGGAAGCAGTCGGAAAGAGACCAGTGGATGCAAAGGATACATGACGATCTCGAATTAGCTGTCGAGGATGAGAACGTTGATGTCGTGCCGCAGCCGAAGAAGGCGATGCCGCCGGTCTTGCGACAGCAGGTTACGAAGGCCGATCACGGGTCTTTGCGGAAGCAGTCGGAAGGAGACCAGAGGATGCAAAGGATACATGTCGATCACAAATTAGCTATCAAAGACGTGGACATTAATGTCGTGCCGCCGTCGAAGAAGGCGATGCCATTAGTGTTGCCACGGCAGGTTACGAAGGCCAATCACGTGCCTTGCGAAGAGTGCAAGAGAGAAAAGGCAAAGGGTGATCCATTAGGGTTTCACTTTTGCCCAAACGATGAGGTGGTAGTCGGATTCAGGACCAAGGCCGGTCCAATTGGCCCCCCATTAGCAAGAAAGTTCGGCCAGAATCCAGTGGAAAGAGCTGGTTGAACCCCGTGGTATTGGCAGGGCGGCGATGCAACCATGCATATAAATAGTTCTTGTCATAAAAACTCAAAACTAGATCCTTTCCATGTTTTTGAGTTCATCCCGTTCCGATTCGAGTTTATTGAAGGGATACTTTTTCTCTTTCACATTCATATCATGTTCTAATGAAGATTCAAGGAGTATTTCTCAAGATAGCCGTATTTATTTATGAGCTTATGTGAAGATAGATATATTGAACAAATCTCTTTCGGAGATCTTGTTTACTTCATTAAATTGCTCATATTCTTCTGCATAATCGTATCATATGTGTAAATCGCCAAATTCGGCATGACAAAATCTCTAGGATCCCTGCTTCATAATATCACAAAGTCAATTTTTTTTTTTCGAGTCAGAAAATCAGTCGGCATTTGATTTGCTAATTTTGTGCGTTATTAATATAACAATTCAAAGACGGACTATCAAGTGTGCGTTAGTAGAAGATATCGCCAATTGCGTCGGCTACAATTCACAACCTAGCTTTTGTTTAATTTGGAAGATGGATATCTCTTTTTTGAATTCTTGTTATTGTGGAAATCCAAATAATTTAAATATTATTCTTTTTTATTATAATTTTTGGTTGGATGGATTGTATTACTTGATAGAGCATGAATGATTTGATTGCGAACACAATGTGAAAGTGGGTAATGTTATTTAGCATTCAGCAAAATAAAATAAAATAAAATCATAAATCGATTTGCTTGGCTTCCGTTTGTATCAGTTCAATTTATTTCCTATTTTCAATTCGACTTGGTTTGGTTAGACTTGAATCTTCGCACCGTTCGTCGTGATCACTATTTGTTTTTTTAAATAGCACCCTCGCGTAAAAAGCTGTGTGAAAAAGGTCAGTAAGTGAATCCTTGGTCATAAAAAATTCAAACAGATGAAACGAAAAAGCAAGTCAAGTTCTGCAATACCAATAAGTGCGGAATAGGAAAGATTTGCTTCGATATATTTGTTTCCTACGGGATTTTGACTTTTGAGTGATCAAATTCATATTTTCTCTCCTAGATAAGAATCAAGACTCCACATCAAATATTTCCTTCTCTCAAACTCTATCCCATCGATACACGGAATAACATAACTCTCACTCAATTCTTTGCATCTATTATTCAGCCATCAAATTGCAATTGTCAACGGCAAGGTGGATTTCACTACGACAATGGAGAATGTGACAGCAAACCATGCCGTAGTGCTGAGACAACCGCAAGCAGATCCGACTATGCCAAAGGGTCACGAGTCTCGCGATGGATTCAACGTGGCCGGGAAGGCCATTAACGCGAAGAGTAGCTACATTGTTTGCGAAGAGTGTGCAGAAGAGAGGGAAAGGGGCGAGGGACCATCGGCCTTTCACTGCTGCCCGTGCGATCCGGTGGTGGTCGGGTTCAGGACCAAGGCGGGCTCGATCTCCCACCCATCAGGGTCTCACCTTGGCCTATCTGATCAAGTGATGGTCGAGTCAAGGAGTGAGGTAGGTTCGATTTTCCACCAAATCATACTACATTGTACATTAATATTATTTCGTCAATAGCGTCAAATTCAAACTTTGAAAGAATTATTTCCACATCCACTTCAAAGTACTACATTGTACAGTGACAAAAGTACGGTGATAATGCCCTAACTTAACCATGCAAATTTTTCCCTGTGCAATCCAGTCCAAATTTTCAGTCGTGAAGTCAGCCCCACCATCTGATAGGGTTACCACTCGTGGCGAGAAGATATACGGTGCCATTGTGCAAAAGCGGGCGGAAATAAATCAGAAGATGGCACAAAAGCGGGCGGAAATAGATCAGAAGATGGCGCGAAAGCGGGCGGAAGTAGATCAGAAGATGGCGCGAAAGCGGGCGGAAATAGATCAGAAGATGCGAAGGATGCATGACGACTTTGAACAAGTTATCGAGGACGGGGACGTTGACATCATGATGCCGCCAAAGAAGGTGATCCCATCGGTGTTGCGACAGCAGGTTACGAAGGCTGATCACGTGCCTTGCGAAGAGTGCAAAAGAGAGAAGGCAAGGGGTGATGCATTAGGGTTTCACTTTTGCCCAAACGATGAGGTGGTCGGATTCAGGACCAAGGCTGGTCCGATCGCCCGCCCATCAGCAGGCACGTCCTGCTCGGATCCAGGCGCAGCGGAAAGAACTGGTTAAACCCAATGGTATTGGTGGGGTTAGCGGGTAGTGATGTCTGCTCAATGTTCTTGTCGGAAAATTCAAAACTTGATATGTTTTAGGGTTCATTCCATTCCAATTCGAGTTTGTGATACTTCTTCTCTTTTACATTTGCATCTTTTTCAGAAATTTTGTTTGTTTCATTGAATTGATATAGCAATGTGCACATTGAAAGACGAATTATGAGTAGTGCATTCGTAGAAGTTATTGCCAAGTGCCTGGGCTACAATTCACAGCCTAACTTTTGTTGTTGCTCGTGGAAATCCAAATAATTTAGATATTATTCTATTTTTTCTGGGTCAATGAATTTTTTTACTTGGTTGAGCATGATTGATTTAATTAGAAACAAAATGTGAAAGTGCGTAATGTTATTTAGCATTCAGTATAAACAACAACCAAAAAAAGAAAAAGAAAAAGAAAAAAAAGATAAGCATCATAAAGCGATTTGCTTCGGTTTGGCTCAGTCCAATTTATTTCCTCTTTATTATGATGTGGTGCGGTTAGACTTGATCATATAAATAGCACCCTTGTGTAAAAAGCTGTGTAGAAAGGTCAATGAGTTTTTGATCATATAAAATTCAAACAGAAGAAATAATAAGAGGAATTGAAGTTCCGCAATACCAGTAAGTGCAAAATAGGAAAGATTTCCTCCTTCGATATACTTGTTTCGCATTGACTTTTGAGTGATCAAATTCATGTTTTCTTTCCTAAATAAGAATCCAGACTCGACATCAAATATTCCCTATACAGTCTCAATATCGGTCTGAATCCCAATCATATATATGTACGTGCAGTCAGTGGACATTGCTCTCGTCACTCGAAGTCTATTCCATCAGTACTCAGTCATCAAGTTGCGAAATCGCTGGCAAAGATGGGTTTTGCAACCACGACTCGTGGAAAGATGGTGCCCCGCGCCGTCATGCTGAAGCAATCGCGAAGAGATCCAGGAACACGAAGGGGCCGCGGCGATGGTTTCGAGGGCGTCGAGAAGGGAATGAACGCGAAGAAGGAGAGGGTGCTGGGCTGGCGAAGGGTGGGTTCCGTGCTCAGCAAAGAGCGCGAGGCTGAGAGGGAAAGAGATGATGGATTAGATTTCCATGCTTGCGCTCGCAACGATCCGGTTATAGTCGGATTCAGGACCAAGGCGGGCCCGATCGCCTGCCCACTCGAGAAAGCTCCCGGCCGGGATTCTGGAGTAGCGGAAGGAACAGGTTGGACGCCGTGGAGTTGGCCGTGGCCGTGCGTCCATGCTCGGGTCGGGAGTTCGTGTCGCTGCTGAATTATAGCTCGGGTTCGAACTTAGACAGTAGAAATATGATGCTCGTAGGATTGAGTTTGTGTAGTTTGTCGGATTCGAGTTGCTCAAACAATATTTCTTCGATTAGTGCTTTGCTGTAGTCAATTTCTAAGTGCATATTACATCAATGAATGAATCTTGTTTCTACGTGCTGTTGTATTTTGAATTTGGATGATGCACAGCTGCATTAAATCTAAGTATTTTTTGTTTTGGTCATGTAAATCTTAGTATTAACTTGTTGCTTTATACGTAAAAGGGGATATAAATCTATCCATAATCGTATCGTGTTAAGACCTCTCTAAACTGAAGGTGTTATGATTATCATCAATAGCTGGGTTTTAATCAATTGACAAAAGTAAGGAGTAATTATCAAATCCTGTGACTGTAAATTAAAAAACAAAAAATACCCGGATGTACGTAATATGTAAATAAGAAGGGGATGTATTCTTTTTTTTTTTGGTCGAAAGAAGGGGATGTATTCAACAACCATACTTTCCATAAACGTAACCAAATAAAAGGTAATGTTGCAAGATTATTTGAGAGAGGAGGGGACCAGGGAGGGGTAATTAAAAGATAATAAATTTCTCAAAATTTGAAAATTTGTTTGTCAATCCATAAACTAAAGTTCATATTGATTCAAAAAAACAAGATATTGTTATTTAAAATTTAATGGCATGCTTATCCCCTTCCATCAAACATTAATACAAGTGTTTGACGAAAAATAAAAAAAACATTAATGTAAGTGCACGATAGGAAAATTTCCTTCTTTCTAGATTTTTTTAAAAAGGACAATGATTGTTGTCTTTGTTCGACTCAGATTTTTTCTCGAGGAGTCCATGCGTACGAGGAGTTCCCAATTGTACACCAGATTTTTTTTTTTTGTCAGAACGAAGGAAACTATATTGAAGTAGAGAAACCATTACATCCGGCGGCAATAGCATCCGCACAAAGAAGGTCTACCAAATGAAAAGGGGGGAAAACAGTCCAACATTGGACAAAGGAAAAACGTTCGTGGGCCTTTGCAGCCCAATCAGCAGCAACATTTGCCTCCCTCCGGCAGTGCCCTAGCGAGAGATTAGGGAAATTGGAGAGCAAAGAGGCGGCTTCGAGAAAGAGGGACCGAGCTTCCCATGGCGGCTTACGTCGACATTGGAGGACCTCAACCACAATTTGGCTATCAGATTCAAAAACAATCGGAGCATCTGATAAGCCATGGCGCTGGAGATGTTGTAGGGAGAAGGATACCGCTTGGATCTCGGCTTGAAGGGCAGAAAATGCAGGAAAGTGCCTGGAAAAGCCATCGGTAAGTCTTCCTTGATGATCTCTGCATATACAGGCCATTGTGCCTTCTCGCGAGCCAAGCTGATACGACCCATGTACATTAACCTTCAAGGAACCTGAATCTGGAGGCCTCCAAAGTGATCCCCTGTTCAGTAAGGAGCGACCCTTTTGAGTCAGTGACGAAGCCATCAGACGAGTGACATGGGAATCCGCAAGTGCAGCCTCAGCCACCCGAGCTGGCCGAATGCGTTCTTGCTGGAAGATGAAACCATTCCGGGCGCGCCAGATCTGCCAAAGAACAGAGGCCAAAGTCTCCAAACCAGGTACGAAAGCTCGAGATTTTACTAGCTGGACTATCCAGTCATCGATTCTGTGAAGTTGCAAAGGAGATATTTGAATATGAATTCTAGGGTGCGTCCAGACCTGCTTAGTCCACGGACATAACAAAAATAAATGTTCAAGGGTTTCGGGGGTGTCTTGATCACAGAGGAGACAGCACGGGGTAGTGATAATATGTCTCTGAAACAAATTAGCCCTTGTAGCAAGGGCATTCTGACAGAGCGACCATAGGAATGCTCGAATTTTTGGGGGGGAATGCATTTTCCATATTCTATTCCATAACCAGCTGGGATTCTGATAAGATGAGGAAGTGGTACTTACTAGCTGTTGTGTTGCTGTTGTTGTGAAAAAATGATAGGCAGATTTAACAGAGAAATGACCATCTTTAGTGGCAGTCCAAATAATCTGATCAGTGGTAGATAACGGTCGGAGAGGGATAGTAGTGATCTGCTCTATAACCGGAGTGTCGAAATACCTGTGTAGCAGGCTGGCATTCCAGGTGTTGGTGGATTGATCAATAAGATCAGCCACCAAAGTAGGTTCTTCACGGTTTGAAGGGCCAGTTAATATTCCAATAGAGAGCCAAGGATCACCACGTATCTTGATTGATGTACCATCACCTACAGACCAACGTATGTTGGGTAGGATGGCATCCCGGCCAATGAGTAGACTCTGCCAGCCCCAAGATCGGCGAGAGCCTTTGTCAGCATACATAAAAGACTTGGAATGAAAGTATAAACCTTTAAAAACTTTGCTCCAAAGAGATGAAGGCTGATTAAGTAAACGCCAAGCCTGCTTGGCCAACATAGCTCTATTAAAATGAATAAGATCTCGAAATCCTAAACCTCCATCTACTTTCCGTTTTTTCAGAACATCCCAACTTCTCCAATGAATTCCTGATTTGTTTCGATCATTCTGCCACCAAAATCTGGCTATACTTCTTTCAATAGATCTGCAAATAGACACAGGCAACTTGAAGGTAGACATTGCGTACTGAGGAATAGCTTGAATAACAGTTTTGAGTAGGATTTCTTTCCCACCCTTTGAGATCAAACTGGCTTTCCAGCTCTCCAACTTAGAATGAACTCGGCTTAATATCCACGAGAACATATCTTTTTTCGAACGTCCCCAATCTGATGGTATCCTTAAGTACTTCCCACATTTGTTTAGAATAGGAACCCGAAGCTCTGAAGCCAAATTCTGCTGCAAACTAAATGGGCAATCTTTTGCACAATAGATACCTGATTTATTTCGGTTAATTTCCTGCCCTGTTGCAAGACAATACTACTGTAGTATATTAGATAGGTTTTGACATTCGGTAACAGTACCATCAAGAAAGAAAATGGCATCATCCGCAAAAAACAAATGAGTTAAGGAAGGGCACCACCTATTAAGTTTAATCCTTGTGAGATGTTCAAGGCCAACAGCTTTCTTAATAAGTGTAGAAAGGAGATTAGCCAACAAAATAAACAAGTAAGGGGAAAGAGGATCCCCCTGTCGTATACCTCGAGAAGGGTAGAAATAACTAAGATGTTCTCCATTCAATTTAACACAGGACGATTGGGTGGAAATGCATTGCATAGCCCAATTCACCCAAATAGGATGAAAACCCAGTTTTAATAAATAATCTTGGAAAAAATCCCATTCAACCCTGTCATACGCTTTCCTCATGTCCACTTTCAACACAGCTGGATAAGTAGACCTTCCTTTCTTAATTTGAAGCTGGTGTAGGACTTCTTGAACCAGTAAAACGTTATCCTGAATTTGTCTACCCCCCACAAAAGCCGACTGTTCCTCTGAGATAAGGTCTGGAAGGATGGGTTTTAAACGATTGGCAATGATTTTTGAAATGACTTTGTAAGCAAAATTGCACAAACTGATAGGACGATACTGATCAAGACTTTCCGGGTGAGGAACTTTAGGAATCAGGGCTATCAGAGTTCTGTTTAAGTAAGAAGGCATAACACCAGTAGTGAAAAACTCATGAACAACTTCAAAAAGATCATATTTAATAATATTCCAGTGCGTTTGATAAAATAAACCACTAAGTCCATCAGGGCCTGGAGCTTTGGCTGCTCCTAATTGAAAAGTAGCTTGCTTTACCTCTTCCAGGGTAAGAGCAGCTATTAACTGAGCATTCATATCCTGATTTACCAAAGGATCACATTGAGCAAGGATGGGAGCATAATGACGACATCCTATGGAGGTATATAAAGAAGAAAAGAAAGCCGTTACCATTTCTTTAATTCGGGTAGGATCTTGCTCCCATAAGTTGTCATCATTCTTAAGCATAGTAATCCGGTTGCGCTGGCGTCGCTGAACAGTTGTTGCATGAAAAAAACTGGTGTTCTTGTCTCCCCATTTTAGCCAGTTTAGTCTGGAACGGACTGCCCAATATTGCTCTTCACGACTCCACACCCTCTGCAGTTCTTCTTTCAAAGCTTTAACTTCTGTCTGGTCGATAATACATGTCGTTGATTCGTGAGGTGTCAGAGCTGCAGCTGCAACTCATTAGCCCTGATTCTGTTATGTGAAAATTTCGAACGGCTCCATTTCGTTAAAGCATAAGATACTGCTTGAATTCTCCTATTAAAGGAAGATGTCTTGCTGCGGATAGAGTTCCAAGAAGTGGTAATAATATCCCTACATTCCTCATCCTGATTCCAATAGGACTCATACTTAAAATAGTGTCGTCTAGAACCTCTCACTGGTAAAGTGTTAAGGATCAGAGGGCTGTGGTCTGAACCAACAGCAGGTAAGGCATAAACCTCAGCCCTAGGAAAACGAAGTCGCCATTCCAGTGAGCATAGTGCGCGATCAAGACACTCCTTGATTAACTCATTCCCTTGACGATTGTTTGTCCACGTAAACGCACAACCCTTTGCTTCAATTGACATTAACGAACAATCATTAAGAACAGATTGAAAAGATGCCAACCTAGTAAAATCTATTGGTCTGCCTCCATACTTTTCCCAGTGAAAAAGAATCTCATTAAAATCACCAATGCAGGCCCACGGAAGAGTATTAGCAAAGCTGATATTGATGAGATCCTGCCAAACATCTAGTCTCAGACGAGCACCAGCAGGGGCATGAAGACACGTGAGGCGCCAGGTAATACTTCTTGCTACTTCTGTACATATCATGTCAAAATAATTCGGTGTTAAACGCTCAAAAGAAAGAGAAACCGAATCATTTCATAGAACTGCTAAAGCCCCTGCTAAACCGACCGGATTATAAACATAAATATGAGAAAAACGCAACTTAAGCTGCAACTGAGTTAGGACAGCTTCACCATTCTTAGTTTCCATAAAAAATACAAGATCAAGTTTTTCCTTGAGAACCAGGGCCTTTAAATGCCGAACTGTCAGGGTATTGCCCAACCCCTGACAGTTCCAACTGATCAGTTTCATTTGTGATTAGGGGGCTGTTGAGGGCCAGCCACCCATGCCCAACTTCCATCGCCAGGAGCTTGCGCTACTGGAGTGTCCAGTAATAAAGATTCATCCAGGTCATCAGGTACAACTCTGGGTATATCATATGGGTTATATCGCTTCAATTTTTTAACAGGGCCAGCTTTTGAGAAATGGCAAGAAATTTTCAAACTCTTATCCTATTGAAAAGAAGTTGTGTTAAGCTGAACCCCTTTCTGCTTTGCTGATGCTAGAATCAAGGCAGTATGTAAACCTCCAGCCAGTTTTGATGCAGGGGGAATCTCAGTTGCATAAGGCTGCAAGGGTGGAGATGCTCTAGAGGAAGGAATAGGAGGCGGCAAAGGAAAGGGTGGAGCAACTGTTGGGGGAGTTTCGGGTATCACTTCTTCCACGATATCCTCCACTGCTTCGGTCTCATAATATAGTTTCCAGTATGGGCTATGTTCCTTGAGCTCGGCACGCAACCATTGTCCATACGGCAACTTATCCTCCCCAGTTAAAACATCAGCATTAACAGATTTCTCTGGACAGGAGGTAGTGTAATGTCCCAGCTTTCCACATAGATAACAATAATGGGCAAGACGTTCATATCTAAAGTCAAGCCAAAGAGTCTTATCATTGATTCTAATGAGACGACCTGTCTGCAGAGGATGCCGAAAGTCAATCTCAACTCGAGCACGCCCTGATCTCATGGTAAATGTGTCCTGACCATCATCTCTGACTTCTAAAACTTTCCCAACTGTCATAACTGCTTTTCTAATAGTTGGCTCTGAACACAATTCCAGGGGCAGGCCAAATACTTGCACCCAAAATGTGCATGTTGAGAAATCATAGCAATGCAGCAGTGTGTTAGGAATCCAAGGCTTAAATACAACCAAACGACCGGAGAAAACCCAGGGTCCCCCCTTCGAAACCCGTTGTTTATCAGTAAGTAATTTAAATTTCGCTGCATATAAACCATCTTCTCGCTGAGATATATCCACCTGTTCTGTACGCCACACCTTTTTCATAATACTCTGAAAAGCCTGAAAATTAATAGGAGAGTCAGCAAATACCTTGCCAATCAGAGTTAAACAACATTCATTCAATTTCGCAGGAGTAGGCTCATCATCCCAAACTTCCAAATCACGAGGGGAGCACAATCGTTCCAAGCTCTTACACAAAGCGGCCAGACGAGTCGAATGTTCTTCATCAGCTTGTGCCATTTCATCGAGAGGCAGAGAAATGGTAAAACCGAGCAATCAAAGAGAAATGCAGAAAGGCGGAAGGCATGGGTACGCGAGAAAACTTGACAGAGTAGCCGAAAAACACGAAAGGAGTAGTAGAATCACGCATGCAAGTAATTTGATGAGTGACCCGAGAAAGGGAAGCATTGCGAATGCAGAGAGAAAAGATGGAGAAGAAAAGGAGCAAAAAGGAGAGAAGAGGCGAAAACGTAGAGCAAATCAACGCTGGAGATGGAAATAGTGCGAAGTGCTGACATGCACCGAGAATATCAGCTGGTAGAATAGAAAATCCATTGAGAGATCCCAGGTAAAACGAAGAGATTAGGGTTTAAGAAACCAGAAAATCGAAAGAGAAGCTCTGCATGCGCAAGAGAAGAAACTATCCCTGAAGATATTGAAATCATTGCGTCTGTTTCAACTTCAGAAAAATAAATAAAACTTGAAAAGATCATTAATTCCTGTTCTTTCATGTTTCTTACCAAAATTAGAATCTAACTTATAGTTGAACACCCAAAGAGATTGAACATCAAGTATATCAAGTATTCATGTAGATTCGAGATCGTTGAAACTACAATAGTAAATAGATACACGGAATATCATAGCTTTAATTAACCCTTTGCATCTGTTATTCATTCATCAAATCACAATTACCCACAACATAATGAATTTCGCCATGATGACAGTATGTAATAATAAATCGTGCTGTAGTGCTAAGGCAATTGCAAAGAGTTTTGACAATTCAGTGTTGTCGGGAGCGCCATTAGCACGAAGAGTAGCTACGTCGTTTGTGAAGAGTGTGCAGAGGAAAGGGAAAGGGGTGAGGGACCATTGGTCATGCTTTTGTGTCCATGCTCGTCTTGGTATGCCAGCCCATGGCTGCTACAATAGGATGAGAAATAGTGTCAAAAGTATCAAGAAACATTACTAAAACTCTCTTACAAGACCACGGTGACATAATATTGGTAAGAAGTGTTTTCTTGTATATCTCTGTATGCTAGTACATTGTACACTTATAATGTATGAATGAGAAAGTAAACTAAGAAAGAAAATATACATCAATATACATCTATCAAAGATTTCCTATTTACTGTACTAACCAAATATCTACTAGAATCAATTACAATTAAAATCAATTCTAAGATATTCCAACACACGGGGCATTCTTTTATTGGGTGTTGAAATAAGTGAAACCCATCCATTGAATGATCAACACATGATAAAAGACCGTCACGTTACACCATTGGAGGATTAGCAAGATTTCGTAAGATGTTTTGTGTTTCTTGCAGTTGGAGAATATCTTAGGTATAGGTTAGGAAAATTATTTTTGTAGGACATGCCCGGTCCCTTTTAGTTGTAAATTTTTATTTTTTGGATTTGAGTTTCTCAATTAATTTTTGATTTTTTTTTTTGCATATAATCATATATCATGTCTATATCATGATTTTTTTTTAATATTTTGGAAATATTATTGGAATTAAATTAAATATGTAGGCCCCTCCTCGTGCATAGCTTTTGGTTCTAGTCACACGGCAGAGCAATTAATTTTTATTTTTGAACCGGTGCATTTAGTTTTGTGAACTTTCACTCACTAAGAAAGTACAAAAAAAGTCATAAATTTATTTTATTGATATCAATTAAATTATATATATTTTAATTGGATCTATTTAGTTGTAAACATTTTCATAATTTGCCAATTGGGTCAATCCAGCTAATATTGACGAGAAATTGTTGACGTGATGCCATCCACCTTACACAAAATGGCCAATGTATAAGCCGGTGCTAACGTGAATATATATTTTTTAATATTTTGAGTTTTTTTATATAATTTTTGTTTTGTTTTTTCTTTTCTTATTTATTATTTTTATTATTTTTTCTTTCTTTTTTTCCTTTCATTTTGGCTAGCAAGGGCCGCCTTGCATAGAGTCGGTGAGGCTATGAAGGCGCTTGCCTAGATCTAGCAAGGACCTTGGCATCCTCACCCGTGGCCAGGGACCCTCGCTTGCCAAAATGAATGAAAAAAAAGAAGAGAAAAGTATTAAGAAAAATCATTTTTTAGAAAAAAAATGTCTACGTCACCATCGGTTGTGATCAGCATCCACATAAATGATTTCTGATTAAAGTTGGCCAAATGAATTTAATTGGTAAATTGTAAAAATGTTTATAATTAAATTGGTCTAATTGAAATGTTTATGACTAAATTGACACCAACGTGTATAGGATTATCACTCTTTTGATAATTTACCCCTCCTCTTTATACACATTACTCTTTCCAATTTGTCAAATTAGTGATTATCACGCTACTATACTAGTAAAAGATAACTACAATATTGTAAACTACAATGACTATAGAAATTAGAGTAATCATGACTTCGGCTGAAATAAATTGATAGGCTATAGCCAATACATGCTTTTATTTTATTATATAATCATTTGTTATTAGAATTCATAACAAAAACAATAACGTTTACACATGAGAAGAATATCATATTGGAAAAGATAGTTACAGTTTGATAGATCATAATAGTCACAACCATTTTTCTTATTAATTGACATTGCTATGCTTTTGTTTATTTGTTTAATTAATACAGCTATTAGAATCCGGGAAAAGAATATAAAAAAAATATTATATCACTATTAGTATAATATAATTTACACATGCAATCTTATTGGAGAGAGAATGTAGGAGTTTTAGATGTTTTATCTCTATTTTCAAAGCCAAATATGATACAACTGTTACCCTATCGCTTAAATCAAGGATTATAGTAGTTTTACAGTCCTATTTCATCATACTCATCTATTATGTTGCGGTCCCATACAACTCTATAGATCATGATGACCAAACTCATCTCCACTGTTGATTATAGGGCCTCACTATGGAACCCCCATAATTAATGATTAAGATGATATTAAATTTAAAAAGTCTATAAGCTACGTAAAAAATTTATCAATAGCGCCAACTCTAAACTTTGAAAAGAATTATATCCAAATTTGCCTTTTTTTTTTTAAAAAAAAATCATTATAAGATTCAATGCGTAACCGCCAAACAAATATAAATAAGTACAGTGATAATTCCCTCGGTGAACGCTGAATTTTACTCCAGTCCAAATTCTCAATCATGAAGTCGGCCTCCCCATCTAAGAGGGTTTCGACTCGCGGCAAGAAGACGCATCGCGCCATCGTGCGGAAACAGTCGGAAAAAGATCAGATGAGGCAGAGGATTCATGATGATGTCGAACTAGCCATTGAGGGTGAGGACGTTGACGCCGTGGAGACGCCGCCAGAGAAGGCGACGTCGTCGGGCTCGCGACAGTATGTTACGAAGGCCGGTCGCATGCCTTGCAAAGAGTGCAAGAGAGAGAAGCAAAGGGGCGATGGATTAGGGTTTCACTTTTGCCCAAACGACGAGATGGTAGTCGGATTCAAGGCCAATGTGGGTCCGATCGGCCGCCCATCAGCAAGAGGGTCCGATCTCGATTCAGGTGCATCGGAACAAACTGGTTAAACCCGGATATTGGCGAGGTGGCGATGCATCCATGCACATATATAGTTCTTGTCAAAAAACTCAAAACTCGTTCCTTGCAATGTTTTTGGGTTCTCCGACCAAAAAAAGAAAGGTTTTTGGGTTCATTCCATCTCGCTTCGAGTTCATCAGAGCTGCTACTTCTTCTCCTTCATGTTCATGTGATGCTCTAATGAAGATTCAATGAGAGATTATCGTGATAATCACTTGTTTATGAGTTTTGTGGAGATAGATTTGTTGAACCGAATCTTTTTCAGAGATCTCGTTTGCTTCATTGGATTGCTCATATTCTTTCAATGCACAATCATTATCATATATGTAAATCGTCAAATTCCGCATTTCGAAAACTCTTCATGAAATCAGGTAGTCATCTGATATACTAATTTTTTGCATTATTAATATAGCGATGTACTCATTCAAAGACGGATGATCAATAATGCATCGGTAGAACATATCGCCAAGTGTATGGGCTACAATTCACAGCCTAGCTTTACGCTTTAATTTGGACTTTCGTCCCACGTTCAGAAGATGGATATTTCTTTTTCGAACCATCGTAGATCGTAAAAATCCAATTAATTTAGATATTATTCTATTTTATTTATTATTTTTGGGTGGATCAATTTTATTACTTGATTGAGCGTAGTTGATTTGATCGGGAACAAAATGCGAAGGTGGGTAATATCATTTAGAATCCAACATAAAGGTTAGCATCATTTCGGTTTCGATCATTCGAATTTATTTTTCTTTATTCAGTGATTTGATTCGATTAGGCTCGAATCTGAACCGAATTATAATATCGGTTATGGTGATCCCATAAGGGGTGATTACTTTAACAGCACCTTCATGCAAAACGCTGTATTGAAGGTTTTTTTTTTTTTTTGGGGGGGGGGGGTCAAATAATGCTGTATCAAAAGGTTAGTAAGTGAGTTTTTGATCATAGGAAAACAAGCAAGGATATAAAACAGTAAGTTTTGAGTGATCACATTCATATTTTCTTTCCTAGATAAGAATCAAGACTCGACATCACATATTTCCTTTTGGGTCTTAAGACTCGCCGGAATTCGTGCTTCACCACTGATGGAGAGCCGAGATGGACAGGAGCAACACTAGAACTGCAGCCATGGCAACCATGGAAGCCCACCGGCAAATCCTCACCGCGAGACCCGTCTTCCCATAGCCGATCAACAGCAGTGAAACGAAAGAAGATGCGAAGGCGAGCACGATGGACAAAGCTAACGCCCTGAAGGTTGACGAATCTCGCCTGAGGATCGACCTCGGGACATGGTGAGGGCGTTACCGATTAGGAAGCTGGCCGTCACGATGAATCTACTCACGATGGAGGAGGCATGATGATGATGATGATGGGGATCTTTTTGGGATGAACTGGGATGAAGCAGCGGGTTCACAGCTGCTGGTCTCGAGGGCTCTGGATCTTCTGGTTAATGAGAGAGTTTTCATGAGGCCAGGTATATCCAACAACTGCTTATACGGAAAAAATAATTCCAAAGAAGATTTTATGATCTTTTAGAACTCAATTCGGCCCATATCAACAAGACTGATGAAAAAAAAATTGATAAATGGAAATAAAAGATGATGACAGACTTACTTTAAATAATTCCAAAGACTGAGAAAGCACGCCATGTTTGACAATTAAAAGCCATGCCATGTTTGACTTTTGGATTAGGGATGATCGGTTCCTGATCTAGTTTGGTTTGGCTCTCGGGCGGGTTTAGTGAAACCAATCATTGGGCGAAAGGGAAAGAATAAAAGAGGAGAGGATGCGTGTGTCACGGTCTTTCCCATGACCAAAGGACTGTGTTTGTTCAAAATGGACCATCCAAAGTAGCTTAGGGTTTCGAGAACATTCTCAAGGGCGGGCGATACAATAATTGCATCGAATTCTAGAGCATTCTTGATTTAAATGTTGATAGATAGTAGATAGAGAGATGCAATCTTCGTTGCTAGATGGGATATGAGTCAATGGATATAATGAAATGGTCTCTAGCATAAAAGGGATGTCCATCCAAACATTTCAATGTATAGTTCCATTCTCTCTTAGAGCTCCTCTCTCTAAATCTTTCTTTTAGCCTGTCTTGGAAAAGAGGAAGCTAAGTCACCACGTTTTGCTCACTCCTAGTTTGGCTCTACTCAAACGAGACTTATGGGAAAATAGGGAATGTCAAGACGAGGATGACTAAGCATAAAACTCCATCAACTCTCATCTTCCATATCCCATCCATTTCCTCACTTAGGATGATTAGCCATGGCGCATTGTTATAAATTGATAGTGCTAACATACAAGCAACAATTATTAGAATTCATAACATGGACAATAACATTATTACATGACGAGAATATCATACTAAGAAAATTACCTACAATTTGGTAGATCGGATCAAAATAGTCAGAACTATGAATTGATATTAAACTTTTATTTAGTTATACAATCAATACAGCTATTAAAGTTCGCAATATAAAAAAAAAAAACTTATTACAATACTATTAGTATAATATAACTTGTACGTTCTATCTTGTTGGAGAGAATATAGGAGTTTTGGATGTTTTATCTTTATTTTCGATGTCAAGTCCGATAGGATAGTTATCTTACCGATTAAATCAAGAATTATAGTAGTTTCGCAGCCCTATTTCATTATACGTGCCTGTTGAGTTTTATGCAATTACTTTACGACGGTCTATAGACTATGCATACCAATTCATTTCCACTATTGATCATAGGGCCCCACTGTAAAATTCATATAATTAATCTATAATTAATGATCAAAATGCTATTGGTCTACATGATTTGTAAGCTATACAATAAATTCATCAATAGCGCCAGATTTGAATAGAATTATCTCCACATCCATTTTTTTTTATATCAAAATCAGAGTAAGATTGGATGTTTAACCCTAAACAAGCTGGACATCAAAATATTACATACATTATAATTAAATATAATGCCCCCGTTCAACTCTACGAATTTTACCATCTACTATCCATTCCAAATTCTCAATCATAAGTAGGCCTCACCATCGAAGACGGTTTCAACTTGCAGCAAGAAGATGCACCGCATCATCTTGTGGAAGCGGTCGGAATTAAATTAGAGGATGCAGAAGATACATGACAATCTCAAACTAGCTATCGAGGACGAGGTAGTTGATGTCGTGGAGGCGCTGCTGAAGAAGGTGGTGTTGTTGGGCTTGCGACATGAAAGCCGGTCAGTTGCCGTGCAAAGAGGGCAAGAAAGAGAAGGCAAGGGATGATGGATTAAGGTTTCACTCTTGCCCAAACGACGAGGTGATAATTGGAAGACTGATTATCAAAAAATTGAAAACTTGATCCTTTCAATGTTTTTGGGTTCATTCCGTTTTGATTTGAGTTTATGGAAGCTGACACTTTTTTTTTTTTTTGTATTCATGTCATGATCTAATGAAAATTCAATGAGCGAAGATTAATTTGTTGAACGCAATCTTTTTCAGAAATCTTGTTTACTTCATTGGATTGCCTATATTTTTTGAATGTAAAATCATATCATATATGTAAATCGTCAAATTTCGCATGACCTAATCTCTTGAATTGATGCTTAATGAAATTAGGTAGTCATTTGGTTTACCAATTTTGTGAATTATTGATACAGCAATGTGCACATTCAAAGACTGCTTATCAATAATGCATTAGGAGAAGATGTCGCCAAGTATTTAGGCTACAATTCACAGCCCAGCTTTTAGCTTAATTCGGACTTTTGTCCCGTATTTGGAAGATGGACATTCCTTTTCCGGACTATTGTTGGTCGTGAAAATACAAATAATTTAGATATTATTTTATTTTGTTTATTATTTTTGGATGGATGAATTTTGTTACTTAATTGAGCGTGATTTATTTGAGTGGGAACAAAATGTGAAAGTGGGTAATGTTATTTAGAATCTAGCATAAACAACAAAATAAGAAAAGCATCACGTAGCGGTTCGCTTCATTTCGATTTCAATCATTGTATTTATTGGATTAATACCACAAAAAATCCCAAACTAGTAATTAATTTTTTGACCAAAAAAATTCAAACCGGTATACATGTAACAATTTATTCAAACTAATTTCTTAATCATGAAAAACCTAAACCCGATATATTCGTGAAAATTTTATCTTCCGTTAGTTTTCATTAAATTGAATTCTTACCACCAAAAACTACAAAGGGTAAAACCCTAAATCAGTACACCCGTCAATTGTCATATGTCATCTAATTTAGCAATCTAATAGTAAAATTTAACGGAAACTAACGAAGAGTAAATTCATCATAGGTGTACTGATTTTGAGTTTTTAGTGGATTTTATGTAAATTTGTCACATATACACTAATTTTGGATTTTTCGTTATATGAACCTCAATTAATTTCCTTATTTAGTGCGATTTAGTTCGGTTAGGCTCAAATTGAACCAAACTGTACCGTTCGTCATGGTCATGCCACGAGGGAGTGATTACTTTAAAAGCACCCTAATGTAAAACGCTGTGTAAAAAGGTCAGTAAGTGAGATCTTGATCATAAAAAATCAAACAAGAGAAATAAAAAGTAAGTCAAGTTCCATAATGTCAATAAGTGCAGAACAGGAAAGATTTTGAGTCCATGTGCTTGGGTGAGACAACATATTCATTCCTAAGTAAGAATCAAGACTCGACATCAAATACTTCCTATGCAGGCTCAAGATCGGGTCTAAATCTCCATCCCATCAGTACTCAGTCATCGAGTCGCAAAATCACTGGCGAAGATGGGTCTCCCAACCATGACATGCGAAAAAGACGGTGGCCCGCACCGTCATGCTGCAGCAATCGGCTAAGAGATCCAGGAACACGAAGGAGCCGCGACGGTTAAGGGCATCGAGAAGGGAATGAAGGCGAAGGAGACGGTGCTGCGTTGGGGAAAGGCAGGTTACATGCTCTGCAAAGAGCGCGAGGCTGGGAGGGAAAGAGATGATGGATTAGGTTGCGCTTGCAACGATCCAGGCTGGGACAGTTTGGTTCGGATTGTGAATTGAAAAGAAAAAATACACAGATGCACGTAATAAACGTAAATAAGAAGGGATTTATTCAATGACTATATTTTTCCTGTACCTAAACTATATGATTATTTGGAGAGAGAGAGAGAGAGAGAGAGAGAGAGAGAGAGAGAGAGGAATCTTGGAGAGAGAGAGAGAGAGAGAGAGAGAGAGAGAGAGAGGGGGATAGAGTTGACTAAAAGATAATAAGTTTCTCAAAATTCTATATGTTAGTTAATTCATAAACTATATGATTCATATTGATGAAACTTCACAGTTATACACAAATTATGAATATTTTATTGTGCCTATTTCAAATTAAAAATAAAAAAATATTTATTCAGGCTCTTTCGTGTTTCCTACTAAAACTAGAATTGGACTTGTAGTAGAATACCTAAAGAAACTCTATATCAAAAACCTAAGCGAACTTGACATTGTTCAGAATTACAATAGTATATATAGATGCGCTGAATACTATATTTCTCATTCAACTCTTTGCATCTATTATTCAGTCATCAAATTGCAATTACCCACGACAATATGGATTTCACAACGAGGGAGGCCAGTAGCGCGAAGAGCAGCTACATTGTTTGCGAAGAGTGTGCAGAGGAGAGGGAAAGGGGCGAGGGACCATCAGCCTTTCACTGCTGCCCGTGCGATACGGTGGTGGTCGGGTTCAGGACCAAGGCGGGTCCAATCTCCCGCCCGTCGAAGTCTCAAGGTGGCACATCCAATCAGGTGAAGGACATTGAATTGAGGACCAAGGCGGGTCCAACCTCCCGCCCGTCGGAGTCTCAATGTGGCACATCCGATCAGGTGAAGGCCGTTCAATTGAGGACCAGGGCGGGTCCAATCTCCCACCCGTCAGAGTCTCAATGTGGCACATCCGATCAGGTGAAGGTCGTTGCATTGAGGACCGAGGCAGGTCCGATCTCCCGCCCGTCGCCGAAAAAGCCCATTCCGAGTCCAAGTGCAGCAGAAAGAACTGGTTGGACCCCATGGGATTGGTCATGCCTATGTGTCCATGCTCGTCTGGGTATGCCAACATGTGGCTGCTACAATCGCTCGAGAAACAGTGTCATTAGCACCAGGAAACCTTACTAAAACTCTTTCATTAGACGATGTCGCGGTCTTATATTGGATGTTGAAACGAGTGCGACCCATGCATTGAATAATCAACGCCCGATAAAAGACCGTCATGTTACTTCATTGAAGGATTTCCCAAGATCTCTAGCATTCCTCATAGTTCGTGATATATATGATGTATAGGTTAGGAATATTGATTTCTGCAGGAGGCACGCGGTCCTTTTTATTTGTGAGTTTTTATTGGTCAGACTTGAGTTTTTCCGATTAATTTCTAATATTCTATGTTCTCCTTTTATTTTTTTGGCATATATATATATATATGTGTGTGTGGTTGGAAACGTTATGGGAATTTAATCAAGTTCATAATCATGAAAAAAGAAAACGCAAAACTATGTCATGTTATTAGAATGTCAATCTATTTAAGTTCTGAGATATGAATGACATTCGATCTTGTAAAAGTTTTGTTTAGACCTAAAGAAAGTTTTAAAAGTTTCCCTCTCTATGTAGGTAGCTTTCGGTTTTAATTAGCTCTGTAAACTCTCATTCTCTCTGTACGCTTTACAAGCTGGTAAGCTACACGTGTATTCAAACCACTATAAAAGACAAAACAAAGCATAGGAAGAAAGGTGTTGCTAATGATTATACAAGGAAAGATATAGTTCTCCGAAACACGCACAAGAAGGAAAATTGCTCCAACCTTAAACTCTCTCTAATTTGGTAAAGAAAATATCACAAAAAATTATAAACTATAACCATTGTGACATCAATTCCCCAAAACCTTTTTTGCATCACAAAAAGTTCTAAATATGTACCAGTTGCACAAAATTATCCTCCAGTATAGGATCATCCAAAACAAAACAAATTTGAGGTATTGGTGATACCATAAATAATTAAGATACTAGTTCACAATAGACAAAACTTAAGTTTTTTGGTTGATTTTTTCAGATCCACATAAACTCCATTTGTCTGTCAGTGTCCATGAAAGCCATCATCGAATTGTTAATGGCGAATTGTTAATGGCATTTTGAATGAAACTGTGACTAAAGGTGTTGAGTCCTTGATATAATTTTGGAGATTTTCGTGGCATGAAAAAAAGTTTAGGGTGTTAATATCACGGTGGATATAATTAAGGGTTTTTAGTGGTGCTCTCTCTATTTGGTAACTTAAAGGCGCTGAATACTAATTCCTCGACAAAACCCATCTCACAATTTGTAACATCGAAGCCTGTCAAGTTTAATCAATATTGACAATACATCCATAGAGTTATATTCTCTGGGTTGTCCTTACCGGTTTAGGCAATCGATTTCGCTAGTACATAATTCATTCATGTCAGCCAACGAACTCTGCAATTACATGGAGGTAAGTTTATTCACCTTCTTTCTCTGTACATTTGATTTCATGTATTTAATGAAAAATCTAGACTTAGCCTAGAAGTCTTAGAACACGGACTTGATAGATAGTATATCCATCAAGCATTCATCCTCGGGACAACATTTTCCAAATTGCACAACACCTCTCTCCTTCCTACCAAACCAAGCATGATGTACCGAATGGCGCAACATCTTGTGATCAGCAGATAGTACATCCATCGCAGTTTAGAAGCTACAGGTTAGCAGGTCCAATATGTTTTAAAGGCAAACATTTACGTTCGACCTTTTTTCTGACTGTTAATGCAAAATATAATCCAGAATCAGGAAAAAAAAAAACAGTGCAAACAACAACGGATTAGAACAATTAGAACTCGTAATCACTCGCCTAAGTTGAATCGAAGCTCCATCTGGATGAATCTGGTCAACAATCGTCCATTTGGTGAGGAACCAAGACAGATATAACCGCGTACAAATAACCCTAAAATTTGGTCAATTTCGATTTCATCAACCAATAAGGAGAGCAAAGCGGCACCATTGAGGTCCGCGTAAGAAACGAAAGGACCTTTTTTATTTTTTATTTTTTTTATCACTTAAGTCACGTCGCTGTCGTATCAACTCTATTTTCATTCCGTCGTCCATGTCAGTGATCCTGTAGGATTTTTAATAGACGATCTTGCAACTTGACGACTGAGAATTGATGGGATAGAGTTCGACCAATGAGAGCACTGTCCATTCGCTGCATGAATACATATGCGATTGTGGTTGAGGCCGCTAATGAGCCTGCATAGGAAATGTTTGATGTCCCGTCTTGATTCTTATTTCGGAAAGAGATCTCAAAACCCCAAGCGAAACAAATATATCAAATAGGAAAGTCTTTCCTATTTTGCACTTACTAGTATTGGGGAACTTGACTTACTTTCCATTTCTCTCAATTGCTTATTTATGATTAAAAACTCACTAACCGTTTTACACGGCGTTTTACATGAGGGTGCTTTCAAAGGAATCAATGGTACATGAGAATTGAAAAAAAAAAGTGGCAAGATAACTTGGATATACAAATGGAGAAAATAAGGACTTTGAAAACAAGACATAGATTATATAAAATGAACCTGTAGACTGATTGAAAGGGATGAAGTGCAATTTGGTAGCACACTTGTTTTGGGTATAAAATGTCACAAGTGCAAATCATACCATCCAAGGAATCAATTCTTTGTGGGGGTGCATGGAACTTATAATAGGGTAGGTTTTCAGATTCTAAGGTGTATAGAGTAGGTTCTAGATTCTAAACATATTCCAACAGATAAGTTTTAGATTTCATGTGAAATCTGTATGGAACTTGAAACCGCTCATCCCTTATAATTATCCTAATCTCTCTCTCTCTCTCTCTCTCTCTCTCTCTCTCTCTCTCTTTCTCTCTCTCTTTAAGAAGTAAAAAAAGTTCGAACTTATATTCGTGTAACCCATTTATTCTTTATTATGATTCATCAAAAAGCGCTGTTAAAAGTCATACATGATCACTGACGTGGACGATGAAATGAAAATAGAGTTGATATGACATCGACATGACTTAAGGGGAAAATTCCACAAAGGGACTCGAAGTGCCCTTATTTTCTCAAATAAGGACTCGAAGTATACCGTATTTCAAATAAGGACTCGAAATATACCATATTTCAAATAATGACCTAAAGTGACATCACTTTCTCAAATAAGGACCTAAAGTGACATCACTTTCTCAAATAAGGATGAAGTGAATGATGTTTCAAATGAGGATCTAAAATGACTATGTCCATTACAAATAAGGACTTGACTTTTCAACGATCAATGGTATTTTCGTCATTTGCTATTTTCTTTTCTAGTTCTTCTTCCTCTATGTTGGTGGCCGGCCGGCCACCGATGAAGAGGATAGAGGGCTAGGCGAGAATCGTCCTTGTCAATGAGGGCCACCCACACTAGCCACAGGTGAGGGACGACATCGCCCAAGGGCTATTCGTGAGGTCGGTCCTCACTGACCCCAAGTGAGGCCGACCCTCGCTAAATCGGCCACCAATAAGGGTTGGTGAGGGTGGTCAAGCCCTCACCATGGCCTCGCCCATGGCTAGCAAGGGCTGGGCGACCTCACTGGTCGCTAGCGAGGGTGGTCGAGCCCTCATTTGGGGCAGGTGAGGATGACCCTCGCTAGATCTAGCAAGGGTGGCCTCACCCATAGTTGGTGAGGTCGCCCAGCCTTTGCTGGCCACAAGAGAGGCTACCCTTGCTAAATTTGGCAAGAGTTGGCCTCGCTTAGGGCCGGTGAGGGCCGACCTTGCGGATGGCCTTGGGTGAGGGTTGCCTCGCCTGTGGTTGGTGTGGGTGGCCTTTGCCGGCGAGGCTAACCCTTGCCCAGCTCTCTATGGGCATTGTTGGTGGCCGGTCGGCCATCAACAAAAAGGAAGAAGAAGAACTAGAAAAATAAAAATAAAAAAAGGGAAAGAAAAAAGGGAAAAATGGCAAATAACGAAAATACCCTTGATTGGTTGGAAAATTTAATCAACCGGCAACTAGCAAGGTCAGGTCTTTAATTGAAATAACCAAGCCACTTCAGGCCATTATTTGAAACAACTAAGGCTACTTCAGATCCTTATTTGAAATAAGTTCACTTCAAGTCATTATTTGAAAAAATAAGGACACTTCCGGTCATTTTTTGAAATTTTCACATTTTTTTAAGACGTAAAAAAAGTTCAAACTTATACTCGTGTAACCAATTTATTCTTTGTTATGATTTCGTCAGAAAACAATGGCCCTCGCCATGATGACTTGCGAACAGATAATGTGTCACGCCGTCATGCTGAAGCAAACAAGAAGGAGCCGCGACGGTTTGGAGTAGGAGTGTGCATGGTCGGGGCGGGCGGTTCTCGACCTAGAACCGGGAACCGCCTACTAAGGACCGGTTCCGAAAAATTGGAATCGGGATCTACCCTTTTGTTGCATGGATCCACCCTGGAATCGGACCGCCGGTCCGGTCTGGTTCTTGGGTGGATCCATGGAACTAATCTTGACGTGAAATAATTTTGGTTTTCAACATAAAACAATTACGTGACATCAAAGCAAGCCAAAAAAAGAAAAACCAAATTTAAATATGTGAAACAAAGATTCATTTGTTGCAACTATAAATGCAATCAATGAAGGAATGGATGTACGTAAGTTGATATAGAGGCGGAGAGAGTAGTAAGTGTTCAGGAAAAATGGGTCTCTCTTAACGCTATGAACTGGACATATCCCTTATCAGGTTCGGCAAAATATCACAAGTTGCACAGATAAATAAAAGGAGGTGAAATGAGGCACCATCCAAACACAGGAAAACAAAGGAAGTGCACATAAACAAGACTTTATTGAATACATCACCTTCATTATATTAATAAATAAACTAAACAACCAAAAAGCATAAGAATTCCCCAATATTCAGCTTTGTATTCATCCTGCAGTAGAAACAATTGCCACAGAACAATTGCTTTGTATTCAGTTTTAGTAATTTTTTTAATATTAAAAGGGAACCGGTCCGGTCCGGGTGGGCGGGTGGGTGGATCTGCCCATGGAACCGGGAACCGACTGGTTCCCATTGATTTCCAAAAATTGGAATCGGGAACCGAACCGGTTCCCGCAAGAACTGCCGGTTTTGGGCGGTTCCGGTCTGGTTTCGGGCGGTCCGAACGGTTCCTGGGTATTTTGCACACCCCTAGTTTGGAGGGCACAAGAAGGGAATCGACGTGAAGAAGAAGATGGTGCTGGGCTGGCGAAAGGCAAGTCACGTGCTTCTTCACAATGAGTGCAAGTCCGAGAGGGAAAGAGATGATGGATTGGGGTTCCATAGTTGTGCTCGCAACAATCCAGCGACAGTCGGGTTCAGGACCAAGGCAAGCTCGATCGCCTGCCGGTCAGAGGAAATACCCCATCAGGTATTCTGCAGTAGGGGTGTCAATGGTTTGGTTTGGTTCGGTTTTTTTGAAAAATTGAACTAAACTAAACTGTTAGAAAAATCTTCTGAACCAAACCGAAACTGAACCGAACCGAACTAAAATTTCGGTTCGGTTCAGTTTTTCGGTTTTCGTTTTTTTTTCTATTAAACTCAGATTTTTCAACTTTTATTTCTTGACTTTTATTTGTTGGTTCGGTTTGGTTTAGTTAACTGATAAAAACCGAACCGAACCGAAAAATTTCAGTTTTTTTTTTTATGAAAACCGAACCGAAAACATTGAATTTTTTGATTCGGTTTGGTTCGGTTTTCGATTCGGTTACTGACACTCCTATTCTGCAGTAGAAGAAAGAACGGGGTGGACTCCATAGAGTCGGCAATGACCATGTGTCCATGTGTCCATGCACGACTCTGGATTTTCTCTCATTGCTGAAATATAGCTTGGGGTTCGGACGTAGAAATATGATTCTCATAGCATTGAGTCTGTATAGTTCATCGGGTTTGTGTTTCCTCAGACAAATTTTCTTCGGTCATTGCTTTATTGTCATTAATTTCTTCGTGCATATCACATCAACGTATGAATCTACTACTATTTTAACATGATGTTGTAGGTAAAAGTGCCAAAAAAGTCATAAACATTTTGTATTTGTGCCAATTTAGTCATAAACCTTTTTTCAGTGCCAATTAAGTCCTAAACATTTTTATGTTATGTGATTGTCTTCAGTCTTTTTCGGCCAATTTTGGCCGGATTTTGCTGATTGGACGTCGGTCAGCTGACGTGGCCTTATCGGCGCTGATGTGGACAACTTTTAATAATATTTTAATATTTTTATTTTATTTTATATTATATATATTATATTATATATATTATATTATATTATTTATTATTTATTTTTTATTTTCCTTTCCCTCTTCTTCCTCCAGCCGGTTGCCGGATCGACAACTAGCTAGAGGCAACGGTCGGTGAGGTCGAGGTCGACCTCGCCGGCCACCTCGCCAGTGGCTGCGAGGGTAGCCTTGCACTTGGTGGTGAGGCTTGCCCTCGCCGGCCATGGATAGGCCGCCCTTGAGGCCCGGGTGGCGAGGCTCACCCTCACCGGATCCGGTGAGGGTCGAGCCTCGCCCATGGCGATGAGGGCGAGCCTCGCCCATGGCTCGGGGTTTGGTGAGGACGAAGGTGACGGCGTCGGGGGTGGAGGCGACCGCAGGGAGGACGGTCGCGATGGCGGGTCCTCCGTCCTCCAGATCCGACCCTTTCCCTTCTCTCCCTAGGTTCGCTCGCCCTCGCCGGCCATGGGCGAGGCTCGACCCTCGCTAGATTCGGCGAGGGCGAGCCTCGCCGTCCAACCCTTGAGGGCGGCCTCGCGCCGGGCAAGCGAGGCTCGCTTTTGCTGCCGAGCGCGAGGTCGCCCTCGCGGCCACTAGTGAGGTGGCCGGCGAGGTTGACCTTGACCTTGCCTACTGTCACCTCTGGCCGGTCGCCGAGGTTCGGCGACTGGCTAGAGGAAGAAGAGGAAAAGAAAAAAAGAAAAAAAAAAGAAAAAAAAGAAAAAAAAGAAAAAAATAATTTTTTAAAATAAAATATTATTAAAAGTTGTCCACGCGCCGCTTTGAGGCCATGTCAGCCGGCAAGCATCTAGTTAGCAAAATCTGGCTAAAATTGGCTGGAAAGGACTCAATTGGCACAATGTAAAAAGGTTTAGGACTTAATCGGCAAAAAAAAATGTTTAGGACTAAATTGGCACAAATACAAAAGTTTTAGGACTTTTTTGATACTTTTCTCTGATGTTGTATTTAGAATTTGAATGATGCACAGCTGTATTAGTATAGATCTAAGTCATGACACTTCCACTACATGTTAAAAGGAATATAATCAATATACAATCATTATGTGTTAAGATCTCTGTTAAAATATATTTGGAGTTTAAGGGTGCGTTTGGGAACCACTTTTGGGGAAAGTCTTTAGGAAAATGCAAATACCTTTTAGTTAAAGTGTTTTCCAAAATGCAAACTGTGTTTGGTAAATTGTACTTTGAAAGCTCTTTGTGAAGTACTTTGAGCAAAATGGTGTTTGGGGAATTAACATTTACAAAGGAATTTTGTGGTAAAAAAAAATTATCAAAAGAAAAATTAAAAAAAAAATGACCGGCAAGGGCAGTGGTCGTCGGCGACCTCCGGCGACTGCCGGCGACCTCCGGCGACCCCGGTTCTTGGGCAGCGAGGTCGCGCGACGCCGTTGCAACCTCCGGCGACCTTCGCCGACCCCGGATCTGGGGCGGCGAGGTCGCGCGCGTCACGCGATGCGGCCTCGACCTCCGGCGACCCCGGATCTGGGGCGGCGAGGTCGCGCGACACCACGCGACGCCGCCTCGACCTCCGGCGACCTAGATCCGGGGCGTCGAGGTCGCGGGAGGACCACGCCGCCCCCGGATCTGGGTCGCGGCGGGGGTCGCGGGACCTCGCCGCCCCGGATCCGGGGCGGCGAGGTCGCGCCGGGCGGCGAGGTCGCGCGACCCCGCCGCGACCCAGATCTGGTCGCCGCTCGAGCCTTCGGCACCAGATCTGGTCGCAACCACCAGACCGGCGACCAGATGGGTCGCGCGGCCCCGGCAAGCTCCGTGCGGAGGTCGCGGTGCAGCAGGCGACGGTCGCCGGCAACGCCGCGACTCGCGGAGGTCGCCTGACTCTCCGACGAAGATCGCCTAGGTCGCGGCGTCCCTGTAGCGGTCGTTCGCCCGAAGAAGATGAACAATGTTCATCCAAGGGCACGCACCGGAAAAACAAAAAATTCATGAGGACAATTTTGGAAAAAAAAAAGGTGAACAGTGTCTCCTCAGCATGCCGAAAATGCTGAAAAGCCCAAGGTAGCCCCCAACGCCTTGGGCTTTCAGCCTTTTAAAAATGCTAGCATTTTGCTTAAGTCCCTTCCAAAGTTTTTTGCCAAACACCATTTTTTTTGCCCAAAGGGCTTTGGACTCCCAAGGGGCTTTGGGAAGTGGTTCCCAAACGCACCCTAAATCTGTCACACAAATTCAACACAAAATGAATTGCGTGTTAGCTTGGTACATTTTAAGCTCAAAAACTGAATCTCAGAATACGAAAATTACTTCCGTGGAGAAGCCGTGATTGAGAACGTAAGTTGTTCAATGTTGAAGTCGGATGGGTGTGGTATCTTCACGGTGTAGTGCAAAAATGTGTTGGACTTCGGCCATGAAAGAGGACCAGGAAAGCGAAGTGTACCGTCAGAGAAAGAAGAAATTAAAAGATATGGAGATCTTTTGATCCTTGTTAGATTTTGGTTCAAGTGGGCTCGGTATGAATATTATAATTTGGGGTTTTCTTTTCGTGTTGTGAACGGGCGATTTCTCCATAGGTGCCGTGCGGGTGTTCAATTCTTAAGAGATGTCCATAGGTGCCGGATGCTTGGCCATGGATTCGTTCATCTATCTTTGTGAAATTACATTCAATAATTTAAGGACGCATTTGATAACGATTCTATTCCCAAGAATAATTTTTAAACATTTTAAACTGTTTGATAACTGTTTAAAATTTCTGATTCTGGAATAGAATTACATTTGGTATTGTACTTATTAGTTCTGTTCCAAATCAATTTCTTTTAATTTTTAAATAATTTCTTTTCTTTTTCCTTTTTTTTCCTTTCTCTCTCATGTTCTTTTTCTTTCGGTGATAGAATGCCGGTTCGGCGACCTCACTGGAGCGTTGCCGGCCCTTGTCGGGCAAGCCTCGCTGGCAACTAGGCAGGGCTCGCCCAGCCCTGCCGAGCCTTGTCCTCACAAGATTGCCAATGGCCAGGCCAGCCTCGTCGAGACTGGGGAGGGCTCACCTAGCCACCAACAAGGCTGGGCGAGCCTCGGTGGGGTTGGGTGAGGCCCTCTTGGCCACCGGAGAGGCTCACCCAGCCTCGCCGAGGCTCGGCATTGTTAGTGGCCAGGACAGCCTCATCAGGGCTAGGCGAGCCTCACCGGGGCCAAGCGGGCCTTCGGCGAGCTCGTCGGACATGTTACCGGCAATGGACGACGCCGGACGGCAGTGGGCGATGGAAGACGGTGGCGGGCAGCGGTGGATAACAATTGCGGGATGTCGGTCGATGAAGAAGAAGAAAATAGAAGAAGAAGAGAAAATGGAAGAAAAATAATTGATTTTAATTTTTAGATTTGTTCTTGGAATAAGGATAAACTTTTATTTATTTATTCTTGATTCTGTTCCAAATCTACTTCCGAGAACAAAAAAATAGAAATTTGTTCCTGAAAACAAAAAAATTATCAAATGCAATTTTGTTCCCAAATTGATTTCGGGAATAAAAAATCAGAATCAGACACTGTTTGGAAGGTTACTAAATAGTGCCTAAGTGTTTGTAATCGATTAAATCTTGTGATTAAATTTATTAATTCTTCCATGAGATTGAGAGATCACTATGCCAAAAATTGTGGGACTTAATACTGCGTGAATTATTGGATGTAATCGAGACTTAAGAAATACCAAAAGTGTTTGAATGAATTATCATATGTAATTTGAACTTGAGAAATACTGAAAGTGACTCGAGTCTAATATGTTTGTAATATCCATTTTATCATTTGATCTATTGTGGAATTCGTTTCTACTCTCTCCCATGGATGTAGATCAGTATGATTGAACGAATCATGCGAATCTGATGTCTGATTCATATTTTTTTTTTATCTATTTAATTATTTGACCGCGTGCTTTCGCATTAACCTCCATAAACTAAAGGTGTTATGATTATCATCAACAATTAATTTTTAAATTAATTGAAAAAGAAGAAGAAGAAGAAGTAAGCAGCAACCATCAAATCATGTGATTGTAAGTTGAAAAGATAAAATACACCCAGATGTTCGTGATACGTAACACATAGGGACGTCAAAAACATGCAAACCGACAAGGAAATTTCGCATCTCGGTAGTCGGATTCCATATTCCCGACGATCATGCACCATAAATAGCCCCCCATCCTCGCCCTTCACTCTCCCCACCATTCCCTTCCTCGTCTCTCTCCTCTCTTCCCTCTGCTCGGCCTTCTGAACAAGATCTCATCTGATGATGTATGAAAGTCTCATCTGTGAAACGCCTTGAAACACCTTAGAGAGTTCCTCCTTTTTAATTTTTTTTAGATCTTGGATCGGCTTGGATTGGTGAATCACTTTCACTTTTGGAAAAAAAAGAAAAAGAAAAAAAGAAAATAAAAGCATCCTTCCATTTGTGAAAATTTTATCCTATTGGATTACTGTCACGAAAAATTACAAAGTGTAAAATCCCAAATCGGTATACCCATCAACTGTCATGTTTCAACCAACTTAGCAATTTAAAAATAAAATTTAATGGAAACTAATGAAATGTAAATTCATCATAAGTGTACTGATTTGGAGTTCTTAGTGAATTTTTCGTAAATTTGTCACAGATACACTAATTTGGGATTTTTCATTATATAAACCTTAATTTATTACCTTATTGAGTGCGATTTGGTTCGGTTAGGCTTGAATGTGAACCAAACCGTACCGTTCGTCATGGTCATGCCACAAAGGAGTGATTACTTTAAAAGCACCCTAATGTAAAACGCTTTGTAAAAACGTTTGTAAGTAAGATCTTCATCATAAAAAATCAAACAAGAGAAATAAAAAGTAAGTCAAGTTCCACAATGTCAATAAGCGCAGAACAGGAAAGATTTTGAGTCCATGTGCTTGGGTGAGACATCGAATTCATTCCTAAGTAAGAATCAAGACTCAACATCAAATACTTCCTATGCAGGCTCGAGATCGGTCTGAATCTCCATCCCATCAGTACTCACTACTCAGTCATCCAGTAGCAAGATCACTGGCAAAGATGGGTCTCGCAACCATGACACGCGAAAAAGACGGTGCCCCGCACCGTCATGCTGCAGCAATCGGCTAAGAGATCCAGGAACACGAAGGAGCCGCGACGGTTTAAGGGCATCGAGAAGGGAATGAAGGCGAAGGAGACAGTGCTGCGTTGGGGAAGGGCAGGTTACATGCTCTGCAAAGAGCGCGAGTCTGGGAGGGAAAGAGATGATGGATTAGGTTGCGCTTGCAACGATCCAGGCTGGGACAGTTTGGTTCGGATTGTGAATTGAAAAGAAAAAAATACACAGATGCACGTAATAAACGTAAATAAGAAGGGATTTTATTCAATGACTATATTTTTCCTGTACCTAAAAAAATAAAAGGTAAGTCTACAAGATTATTTGGAGAGAGAGAGAGAGAGAGAGAGAGAGAGAGAGAGAGAGAGAGAGTTGACTAAAAGATAATAAGTTTCTCAAAATTCGATATGTTAGTTAATTCATAAACAATATGATTCATATTGATGAAACTTCACAGTTATACACAAATTATGAATATTTTGTTGTGCCTATTTCAAATTAAAAATAAATAAATATTTATTCAGGCTCTTTCGTGTTTCCTACCAAAACTAGAATTTGACTTGTAGTAGAATACCTAAAGAAACTCTATATCAAAAACCTAAGCAAAGTTGATGTTGCTCTGAATTACAATAGTATATATAGATGCACCGAATACTATATTTCTCATTCAACTCTTTGCATCTATTATTCAGTCATCAAATTGCAATTACCCACGACAAGATGGATTTCACAACGAGGAAGGCCAGTAGCGCGAAGAGCAGCTACATTGTTTGCGAAGAGTGTGCAGAGGAGAGGGAAAGGGGCGAGGGACCATCAGCCTTTCACTGCTGCCCGTGCGATACGGTGGTGGTCGGGTTCAGGACCAAGGCGGGTCCAATCTCCCGCCCGTCGAAGTCTCAAGGTGACACATCCGATCAGGTGAAGAACGTTGAATTGAGGACCAAGGTGGGTCCAATCTCCCGCCCGTCGGAGTCTCAATGTGGCACATCCGATCAGGTGAAGGCCGTTCAATTGAGGACCAGGGCGGGTCTAATCTCCCGCCCGTCAGAGTCTCAATGTGGCACATCCGATCAGGTGAAGGCCGTTCAATTGAGGACCAGGGCGGGTCTAATCTCCCGCCCGTCAGAGTCTCAATGTGGCACATCCGATCAGGTGAAGGCCGTTCAATTGAGGACCAGGGCGGGTCTAATCTCCCGCCCGTCAGAGTCTCAATGTGGCACATCCGATCAGGTGAAGGTCGTTGCATTGAGGACCGAGGCAGGTCCGATTTCCCGCCCGTCGCCGATAAAGCCCAATCCGAGTCCGAGTGCAGCGGAAAGAACTGGTTGGACCCCGTGGGATTGGTCATGCCTTTGTGTCCATGCTCGTCTGGGTATGCCAACATGTGGCTGCTACAATCGCCCGAGAAACAGTGTCATGAGCATCAGGAAACCTTACTAAAACTCTCTTACTAGACGATGTGGCGGTCTTATATTGGATGTTGAAACGAGTGCGACCCATACATTGAATAATCAACGCCTGATAAAAGACCGTCATGTTACTTCATTGAAGGATTTCCCATGATGTCTAGCATTCGTCATAGTTCGTGATATATATGATGTATAGGTTAGGAATATTGATTTCTGTAGGAGGCATGTGGTCCTTTTTATTTGTGAGTTTTTATTGGTCAGACTTGAGTTTTTCCGATTAATTACTAATATTCTATGTTCTCCTTTTATTTTTTTGACATATATTTAATATATATAGATCATGCTTTTTGTGGTTGGAAACGTTATGGGAATTTAATCAAGTCCATAATCATGAAAAAAGAAAACGCAAAACTATGTCGTGTTATTAGAATGTCAATCTATTTAAGTTCTGAGATATGAATGGCATTCGATTTTGTCAAAAGTTCCGTTTAGATCTAACGAAATTTCTAAAATTTCCCTCTCTATGTAGGTAGCTTTTGGTTTTGATTAGCTCTGTAAACTCTCATTCTCTCTGGTACGCTTTACAAGCTGGTAAGCTACAAGTGTATTCAAACCACTATAAAAGACGAGAAAGAATAGGAAGAAAGGTGTTGCTAATGATTATACAAGGAAAGATATAGTTCTCCGAAACACGCACAAGAAGGAAAATTGCTCCAACCGTAAATTCTCTCTAATTTGATAAAGAAAATATCACAAAAAAATTATAAGCTATAACCATTGTGACATCAATTCCCCAAAACCTTTTTTGCATCACAAAAAGTCCTAAATATGTACCACTAGCACAAAATTATCCTCCAGTATAGTTTCATCCAAAACAAAACAAATTTGAGGTATTGGTGATACCAAAAAAAAATTAAGATATTAGTTCACAATAGACAAAACTTAAGTTTTTTGGTTGATTTTTTCAGATCCACATAAACTCCATTTGTCTGTCGGTGTCCATGAAAGCTGTCGGTCAAATTGTTAATGGCATTTTTGAATGAAACTGTGACTAAAGGTGTTGAGTCCTTGGTATAATTTTGGGGATTTTCATGATAGGAAAAAAGTTTAGGGTGTTAATGTCACGGTGGATATAATTAAGGGTTTTTAGTGGTGCTCTCTCTATTTGGTAACTTAAAGGCGCTGAACACTAATTCCTTGACAAAATCTATCTCGCAATTTGTAACATCGAAGCCTGTCAAGCTTAATCAACATTGACAATACGACCATAGAGTTATATTCTCTGGGTTGTCCTTGCTAGTTTAGGCAATGGATTTCGCGAGTACATAATTCATTCATGTCAGCCAACAAAATTAGCATGGAGGTAAGTTTATTCACCTCCTTTCGCTGTACATTTGATTTCATGTATTTAATGAAAAATCTAGACTTAGCCTAGAGGTCTTAGAACACAGGCTCGATAGATAGTACATCCATCAAGCATTCATCCTCGGGACAACATTTTCCAAATTGCACAACACCTCTCTCCTTCCTACCAAACCAAGCATGATGTACCAAATGGCGCAACATCATGTGATCAGTAGATAGTACATCCATCGCAGTTTAGAAGCTACAGGTTAGCAGGTCCAATATGTTTTAAAGGCAAACACGTACATTCGACCTTTTCTTTTACTGTTAATGCAAAATATAATCCAGAATCAGGAAAAAAAAAACAGTGTAAACAACAACGGATTAAGAACAGTTAGAACTCATAATCACTCGCCTAGAATCGAAGCTTCATTTGGATAAATCTGGGTCAACAATCGTGGATTTGGTGAGGAACCAAGACAGATATAACCGCGTACATATAACCCTAAAATTTTGCCCATTTCGATTTCATCAACTCAGAAGGAGAGCAAAGCGGCACCATTGTGGTCCACGAAAGAAAGGAAAGGAATTTTTTTTTTTTTTCAATATCACTTAAGTCACATTGATGCCGTATCAGCTCTATTTCCATTCCGTCGTCCACGTCAGTGATCGTGTAAGACTTTTAATAGTGCTTTCTAATGGAATCATAACAAAGAATAAATGGACCACACGAATATAAGTTCGGACATTTTTTTTCGTCTTAAAAAAAATTGGGATAACTACAAGGGGTGAGCGAGTTCAAATTCCGTACAGGTTTCACATGAAACCTAAAATCTATCCGTTGGAATATGTTCATTATTTTTTTGAATCTGGAGCCTACCACATATACCTTGGAATCCAGGAACCTATCTTATTACGGGTTCATGCACCTCACAAGGTATTGATTCCTTCGACGATAGGATTTGCACCCATGATATTTTATACAAAAAACAAGCATGCTACCAAGTTGCATCAAAAAATTTCCATTAATGAAAGATGTAAATCCATTGGAAAATCAAAACTACGCATGTCGGATGAAATGGTTGTTGCTATCTGCTCCAATAACGAATCATTGGTTTAAGTTTAACTGAATAACTAAATAAAATAGATAGACTTTTCTCTTCATCTCAGGTCGATGGATCGTCTCGATTGGAAGATTCCCTATATGGATAATACACATTCTAGTTGACCAAGCCTAATTCTAATTGATTTGTTCTGAAGCAAAGATATCCACGGAACGATTCGTACTATTCAGATATTCACGACCAAGAAGTACTGTATTCTCTTTTGGATCTTCTTCCCTTTCAATCAGTCTACATTTGTATATCCAAGTTATCTTACCACTTTTTTTTTTTCTTTCAATTCTCATGTAACATTGATTCCTTTGAAAGCACCCTCATGTAAAACGGTTAGTTAGTGAGTTTTTAATCATAAATAAGCAATCAAGAGAAATAGAAAGTAAGTCAAGTTCCCCAATAACAGTAAGTGCAAAATAGGAAAGATTTCCCTATTCGATATATCTGTTTTGCTTGGGGTTTTGAGATTTCTTTCCAAAATAAGAATCAAGACGGGACATCAAACATTTCCTATGCAGTGAGTGGACAGTGTTCTCATTGCTTGAACTCTATCCCATCAATTCTTAGTCGTCAAGTCGCAAGATCGTCGGCAAAGATGGCCCTCGCCATGATGACTCGCGAACAGATGGTGCGTCACGCTGTCATGCTAAAGCAAACAGGAAGGAGCCGCGACGGTTTGGAGGGCAGCAAGAAGGGAATCGACGTGAAGAAGAAGAGGGTGCTGGGCTGGCGGAAGGCAGGTTACGTGCTTCTTCACAATGAGTGCGAGGCCGAGAGGGAAAAAGATGATGGATTAGGGTTCTCCATAGTTGCGCTCCCAACGATCCGGGGACAGTCGGGTTCAGGACCAAGGCAGGCCCGATTGCCTGCCGGCCGGAGGAAACGCCCTACTAGGATTTTGCAGTAGAGGAAGAACGGGTTGGACTCCGTGGAGTCAGCAATGACCATGTGTACATGTGTCCATGCACGGCTCTGGATTTTCTATCATTGCTGAAATATAGCTTGGGGTTCGGAGGTAGAAATATGATTCTCGTAGCATTGAGTCTGTATAGTTCGTCGGATTTGTGTTTCCTCATACAAATTTCTTCGGTCATTGCTTTATTGTCGTTAATTTCTATGTTCTTATCACATCAATGTATGAATCTACTACTATTTTAACGTGCTGTTGTATTTAGAATTTGAATGATGCACAGCTGTATTAGTATTAAATCTAAGTCATGACACTTCCACCCATGTTAAAGGGAATATAAATCAATATACAATCGTGTTAAGATCTCTATTAAAATATGTCTCGAATTTAAATTCATTACACAATCCGACGCAAAATGAATTGTATATTAGCCCGGTACATTTTAAGTTCAAAAACTGAATCTCAGAATACGAAAATCTTCCGTGGTAAAGTCGTGATTGAGAACGTAAGTTGTTCCGTGCTGAAGTCGGATGGGCGTGGTGTCTACACGGTGTAGTACCAAAATGTGTTGGACTCCGACCAGGAAAGCAAAGGGTACTGCCAGAGAAAGAAGAAATTAAAAGATATGGAGATCTTTTGATCCTTGTTCGATTTGGTTCACGTGGGCTTGGTATGAATATTATAATTTGGGGTTTTCTTTTCGTGTTTGAACGGGCGATTTCTCCGTGAGTGCCGTGTGGGTGTTCAATTCTTAAGAGATGTCCATAGGTGCCGGATGCTTGGCCACGGGTTCGTTCATCTTTCTTTGAGAAATTACATCCAAGAATTTAACTTTTTTTAAGTGAATAAATCTTGTGATAAAATTTGTTAATTCTTCCATAAGATCAAGAAATTACTTTACCAGAAATTATGGAAATAAACACTGCGTGAATTATTGAGTGTAACCACTGCCCGTGATGCCGCAACTAGCTTTAGGCTCCCTCCCCCTCACGAAGGAGAGGAGTTCGAATTCCAGAGGCGTCATGTTCGCGCAACTCAAACGTGGCTGGGTTTGTAGTGATGGCTCAGTTCGCCCCAGGTTTACATTTAGGCTGCCGGCCGACGGCGATTCCCGGGTCATAAAAAAAAGAATTATTGAATGTAATTGAGACTTAAGAAATACTTAAAAAATTTTGAATGAATTGTTAGATATAATTTGAGCTTGAGAAAAAAAGTGTCTGAGTGACTCAAATCTATTATGTTTTGTTTGATTTATAGTGAAATTCGTTCTTACTCTCTCTCATGGACATAGTTCAGTATGATCAAACGAACCACGCGAATCTAATGTCCGATTCATATTCTTTAGTTTAATTATTTGACCGCGTGCTGCCGCATTAACCTCCCCAAACTGAAGGTCAACTAATTTTTAAATCAATTGAAAAAAAAAAAAAAAGTAAGGAGCAACCATCAAATCATGTGATGGTAAGTTGAAAAGATAAATATACCCAGATGTACGTGACGTAATACGCAGGGACGTCACGCAGGGACGTCAGGAACACATGCAAACCGACATGGAAATGGAAATTTCGCATCTCGGTAGTCGGATTCGATATTCCCGACGGGCGACGATCATGCACCATAAATAGCCCCCCATCCTCGCCCTTCCCTCTCCCCACCGTTCCATCCCTCGCCCTCTTCTGCTCGGCCTTCTGCTCAGCCCACCCGTCATCCCCTTCCTCTCCCTCTCCTCGCTTCCCCAGCTCAGTGACTCGGTGGGCTCGGTCAGTCTCTGCTGGATAGCTTGTTCATTTCTTCGACTTTGCGCTTTGAGGCGAGTTCTTAGATCCTCGAAACGTTGATCCGGATCGCAAGATCTGTGAACGAGGTCTTAAGATCTATGAAACACCTTGAAACATTGTTGATCCAGATCTCAGCGTTAGATCTGTGAACCAGATCTCAAGATGTATGAAACACCTTGAAACTGTTAACCCAGATCTCGTTGTAAGATCTGTGAACGAGATCTGGAGATGTATGAAACGCCTTGAAACTTTGATCCAGATCGCAAGATCTGTGAACAAGATCTCAAGATGTATGAAAAACCTTGAAACTTTGATCCAGATCTCATCGTAAGATCTGTGAAACACCTTAGCGAGTTCTTTGATCCAGATTGCAAGATCTGCGAACAAGATCTCAACATCCGTGAAACACCTTCAAACACCTTAGCGAGTTCTTTGATCCAGAATTCAAGATCTGTGAAACACCTTAAACTCCAGATCTCAAGATCTGCGAAACGCCTCGGCGAGTTTTTTGATTCGGATCCCAGATCGGTGAAGCTCCGAACTCCCGATCCAGATCTCGAATCGGTGAAACTCGAGATCTCTGAAAAACCTTAGCGAGTTTTTTTTATTCAGATCTCTGATCGGTGAAGCTTCGGAGTCCTGATCCGAGGCCCGATCCAGATTTCGGATGGGCGGAACACCTTAGCGAGTTTTTTGATTCAGATCCTAGATCGGCTCGGATCAATGAAACACTTTCACTTTTTGAACAAAAAAAAAAACAATAAAAAGATAAATACATTTTTTTTTATTTTCTTGTCAGTTCTATTCTATTCCTACTCTAACTTTTAGATTTTTGTTCGGTCTCTTTATATATTGGAATTGTGGCAAGATAAATACATTGAAAACTGTGAATATTATCTTAAGAGAGTGAAACTGTAAATATAATTTTTTATTCCTTCCCATCAAACACAAGAAGTATTTCCTTAGAATTTTTTTTTTTTCCTGAAGAAAAGAACTTATATGAATTATTCATGTTCTATATGGTTTTCTACCAAAATAGAGTAAAACTCATAATCAAACACCTAAAATGATTACATTGAATACCCATGCAGATTCAAGATCGCACTAAAATAGAACGGTATATATAGATATATCAAATACTATTAGCTCCTGCTCAACTTTGTAATTATTATCCAGTCATCAAATAGCAAAAACCTTTTCTGACCAAAAATTAAATTGTTTTGAATGCCTACAGCAAGATGGATTTTGCAGCGACGACCACGGACAACGAGGCGGAAAATCGTGTCATAGTGCTCAGGCAACTGCAAGAAGATCCGAATATGCCAGAGAGCCGCGAGTCTCGCGGCGAATCCAGCGTCGACGGGAAGGATGCTAGCGCAGAGAGCAGCTACATCGTCTGCGAAGAGTGTGCAGCGGAGACGGAAAGAGGCGAGGGCCCATCGGCCTTTCACTGTTGCCCGTGCGATTCGGAGGTGGTCGAGTTCAGGACCACGGCGGGCCCAGTCTCCCGCCCGTCCCCGGAAAAGTCCAACTAGAGTTTCGCAGATTGGTTCATGCCATTGTGAATATGCTCGTCCTGGTAGGCCAACATGTAATTGGAATTGAGAAATCTTGCTAAGACTCTTTGCATAGACCACGTGGGTGTCTTTTATTGGATGTTGAAACAAGTGTACATCATGCATTGAATAATCGACACCCGATAAAAGATCGTCATGTGATTTCGCTGGAGGATTAGTATAATTTCCTCAAATGTCTAGTATTTCTCATAGTTTGAGATGTATCTGATGTACAGTCTAGGAATGTTAATTCCTGTAAGATGCGTGGTCCCTTCTAGTTGAAAGTTTCTACTGGCTAGATTTGAGTTTCTCAATTAATTTCTATGGTCTTCTCTTATTTTTTTTGCATATATCACACCAAGATCGTGCTTTTTGTGATTAGAAACTTTATGTGAATGTGAAACGTTGTGTGAATATAATTAAATCCATCAAAACAAAAAACAAAACCATGCCATGTTATTCGAATGTCAATCTATTGATTTTAAAGTTTTGAGACATGAATGACACTATCTTGTCAATGGTTCTGTTTAGATCTAAGAAAATTTTTCAAATTTTTCACTCTTTCCGTAGGTAGCTTTTGGCTCTAAAAAAGCTTAGCAAACTCTCTGGGTTGTCCTTATTCCTTGACAAAACCCAATTTGCAATTTGTAACATCGAAGCCTGTCAAGCCTAATCAACATTGACAATACAGACAGAGTTAAACTCTCTGGGTTGTCCTTAGTTTAGGCAATGATTTTCGTGAGTACATAATTTAGTTATAATAGTTCATGCACAGGTGAATAGACCTGTTGAAAACAAGTTCATTTGAATGATCCGAGTTCCCTTCGGATTCATTTTAAATGCAAGAGTGATCTGAAAGAGGGGATTATTGAATTATCCATTTCCAATTCCCATATGTACAGACATCACGTGTGCCGAAGGTCCAGACATTGTTTTGATAAAGTCATCCCTGAATATACAGAGTATTGTGAATCAAGAACTTAATAGGACTTCTTTTGCAGCAAGGGATCAGATATGACCTGGGGTTCAAACTCCGGCTTCAAGTACTGAGCAAGGATATCGGCATAGAGCTCATACCGAGCAGTCATCCTGAACCCCCACTTGTCTTTCAGCTGCCTGCAGAGGTTGAGATCCATGTCTGAGACCAGCAATCCATCTCTGTGACGGGACAGTGATGGTGTGCAGGAGGCATCTGGGGCTGAAAAGTGACTGGATCCATAGAAGTGCCCAAAATCTGCGTGCTGTGGCTTCCCATCACCTGATGTGAACGGATTGGGGAATGTTTCTGTTCCTACCCGGTTAATTGATCCAACAAAATAACTGTTGGCAATGGCAGCATTTCGCGCCTGTAAATTGAATTTACATGAACAAAGTTAGGTTAACTGAGGCGACAAATTATCAACAAATCACAATGACCAATATAAGTTCATAGCACAGGTTCAATAAATCAAGCATAAGTAGGGTTTTGCAAGTACCTCAATCGGCCACATGGGTTCACTAAGTTCACCAACAGTTGCAGAAGGGTTGAACACAATCTCAGCACCATTCAAGCCAAACGCTAACCAATTCAGAGGATGGTGCCTCCCATAACATATATTGACAGCGATCTTTCCATAAGCAGTCTCAAACACAGGATGGCCAGTATTTCCTTCCATATAGTATGTGCTTTCATTGAAATCTCCAACTCTGGGGATGTGGTTCTGCCAAGTGTACCATTATCAAGTTTTTCAATATGACAAGTCAAAATGGGATGCATCAAACATAGGGGTCTACAACATTTACACTTACCTTTCGATGCTTGCCTATAATATTGCCACGATTGCCTATAATAACAGCAGTATTCCAGATCGTCTCCCCATGATTTACATCCCTCTCAAGGATAGGATTAACAATGACCATGTTATATTTTTTCGCTAGATCCTGAAGAAACCTTGTTGATTCCCCATCAACAGGCTCTGCAAACTCACACCACCTCTTCTCTCTTGTACAAAAGGCAAATGGCATTGTCCATGCTTCCTAAATTATAATTATTTAGTTCAGTAACTGAACTTCAGTCTTTCAAGTCAAAAAGGAGAAACCAAAAAATGTATAGCCCAAGTTTCAGGGTGTGACTAACCTGCAAGCATAATATGTTCACTCCTGAAGCACCTGCAGCATCTATCATTGGTTTTACTTTCTGATGAATAGCCCTTTTTTGATCCAGAAAGGGAGCAGTCGTGGGAAGAACTATAGAGTTTTGAATAAGCCCAACTCTGACAACTCGCGGTTCTCTTAATACTTCCTTGTCTGCTGTAAAGCGAAATGCCTGAAAGAAATTCAGAATAAATTGATAAGAAAGACTCCACAAAACTGGTTGGAATGAATGAAAATCAAAGGATCCTCAAGAAATGCAGGAAGCAAGGCAATGGCTTTCAATATAAGTTAGCAACTACCAAATAGCGACTGCCACAAGAATATGTACGAGTATTTCTTAGCTTCCATGATAGCAAGTTTAATTAACCAGAATAATTTGACTACCTCAGACTTTGCATGTTTCTCTATTCTGTTGGTTCACCAACTCCACAGAATCCCACCATGGTACAAGACTATTCTCACACCTTCCATCTCATGGAAAAACTCAGAACCAAGAATCTGTGCTAAAACAGATTACAGAAGAGCTTATTTCCAGGACAATGCTCTTCAAGACCTCCGTAGTGATAAGGTCTCAATATTGCTAAAGGGCATCTGGACCAGACATTTGCAGTTCATTGCTTTTAAACAAATATATATACAGTTAGGACCATATATATAAATCCCAGACATGATATTATTCGGTCCGTGCTCTTTTATCTATCACATAAGTGAAAGACTACTGAGTAATAAATAGAAACTCCCTATGCACCTTTGCAAAGAGAACAAGAAGCAAACATTGGAAGATCTTTGCTCATGTTCCTCAGGAAACTTCCAGACACTTGCTGGCCTAAACTCCCATTTGCAGACCCAAGAAATGCTGAAGGAACTTGCCTCATAGGCTATTGTGGTGACCTTGGATTTAGGCAATCATAAATTGAGTGTTTGTCAAGCGGAGTTAACCAACTTTGTCTTCCATGGTTGCGAAAAAGACAAAGGCATTTGAAACTGATTGCACTAGATACTTTCAGTTTTCAGATGACTTGACTTATTTCTTTCCATCTTCTTTCTCTATGCTAGCTCATGGAGTAGACAAGTTCACCAGAAAGAATTTTCAATCCTTTCAGGGTGTTCAGGCATCTCACCCATGACAAGCAAGTATTTCATTATTCCAGTAAATAATTCCCCCTATGTGCACACTCTCCATATGCTCGGAGTGGGAATCAGCTGAGAAGACAACTTTCATACTATCTAGAAAACTGTTTTACATAAGGAACCCATTTGATTTTTAGCGATTCCTTATCAAATTCCAACTAAATGGTATTGGAAAACACATGAAACAGTGCAGCCTAGTGTGATCAGGACTCTTAGCAACAGCATTTAAATTGCCACTACCAATAAGCAGCACAAAAACATCAAACACTGGTTCACCTGTATGTCAAAATCACATTCAGATGAGAGAACTTTTGCAGAATCTGCCAGAGGAACAACTTCAAGAGTCCTTCCACAATTCAGTCCTATAAGTAAACGACTGACTTCCTGAAATCAATATCATAATGGTTTAGCAACAAAGTCAGATTGTATCACAATTAAATGACATGCTTTGAACTTTTGACATTTTAGGAAGAAGAAAGGCATCGATAGAACTCCTGGTAATTTTCATATATAATTTGATTTCGCAGTGAAGACAGAGATGATATGTAAAGAAACATCAAAGAGATGACATTCTCCTGTTGACAGAATTGGTTAAAATCGTCACTATTGTCCTCTCCAACCTCCAAAAGAATGTCACTCCGAACTTCCTCTTTAACATGCTCAAGCACGCACAGTGTAGTGAAAAAAGTCTTCAACACACTGGCAAGAAAGCCTTTCTCAAATGGCATACATAAAAATAGCAACCATGAATTGTGGAACATCAGTAATGAATTCCTTTGGTCTCTAGCTAAAAGCAAATTCTCAATAAGAAAAAACTAAGGGCCACAAACCATTCATGGAAATGCCAATTGCCGAGTCACTCAAGCTTTCTCGACAAATATATTCATGGCCAGTTGATCCATGTCAATCTAAATTCCATTTGGACTTAAAATTATTCGATCTACCCGAACTTCCTGTAATGAGAATTTTTAGCCGTTTATTCTTACTCTTTCTATTTTTTTTCTTTTGTGCTTAAAAGGGGGACAGTCAAAGAATTCGGGAGACCACAACTGTTACAATGTTGAAGAGTAATGAGGAAACACCACTACAATCCCAAAGATCCACCTTTCAAACAGAAGTCCAACTCCTATTTGACTTGACTACTAAATCGTACGTCTACATATGCAGGCCCAACATTCTTCCAGATCAACTAAAGACATCAACATTCATCTAAGGTCCTTAAGCACAGCAAAGCCGATCCAGCTCGTGCAACACCAGCTTAATTGGAAAGAGCCAGTAAAGACACGAAGTAAACAGAGCAGAACAGAATATTTACTATCCGACAAAATCTTTGCGCGATTCATTTCAACGAAACTATAATAATCCTTCTCCATGCATCTCTTGCTTTCCTGATTAGCATCATCAAGCTTACAGAAAGGTACTAGCGTCAGAATATCTTCCCAGAAAACCAGAACTTCGTCGAGTTTAACCCTGCGGATTCAACGGAATCGACTTCAATTTCGCAATCACTCGGGTCAAAAATCCAATCTAAGAAAGGCGGTAACAATCGGATCACCGGCAAGCGAGGATCCGAACCGACCCAAGACATCTCGGGTCGAACGGCACCGACCCTCGTCTCCCCCACTCAACATGTTAAACCAGGTTATGAAATCGCAGTTTCAGATGAGGAGACGAGATTGCAAACGAGAAAACAGGGGAACCTGAAAGACTTCGGGGCGGAGATTGTCGCGGAGGAGGCGGTCAAGCGACTCGTATCCGCAAACCGAGCCGTCGCGTACGGCGGCGGCGGCGGCGGCGGCCTCCTCTTTAGCTTGTCCGTTATGGGTCGTGTCCATGGCTGTGGAGCTCGCCGGTCAAGCTCGGGCAGATAAAGAGAGAGATTACGGAGGCGTGCGGGGGTTGAATTTGAAAAGAGATAGAGCGAGAGAGCGCGTGCGTCATTAGTCAAATGATGATTCCAGGAATCATTTCGGAGAGTCGCGACGAAATGATTTCCAGCGAAGATGACGAGCTGCTCAGCAGTTGCGCACGTGGACTCCATCTCATGAAATAAAACAGGTTTTGTTTTTTTTTTTTTTTTTTTTTTTCCTTCTCTCTCTCTCTCTCTCTCTCTCTCAGATCAATACTAAAATAAATCCCCCAAACCATCACACATATAACAAATTTATAGATTCGTCAGTTTTTATTATATATTTTCATCAAATTGCTGAGTTTGATAACATATAATAATTGACGGGTGTACTAGTTTGAGATTTTAAATTTTATTTGTCACGCGTGTATCGATTTGTAGTCATTCGTATTATAAATATAATTTAACATAAATTAATGGAGGGTGAGAGTAGTTTGGGAGTTTTGATGGTTAAAAAATTAATTTTGACTAAATTTGTTATAAGTATGTAGGTTTGGGGTTTTTAGTGGTCAAAAAATTAATTCGGAATAAATTCGTCGCAAATTTATCTAGTTTAGGATTTTTTGTTTTATTAATTCAGGAGAAAAAAATAGGAGGAAAGGGTGGCCTGATCAGTTGGCTTGTGTCAACCGTGTTTTTAATAAGTGATGTAAATTATAATTTGGCAAAATTATTGGCTTGTGTGTTCAGTGAATTCAATCAAAATAAAATCGAAGATTGATTTTTATCCTTCGAGAAATTAGACGATGTTGTGCACGCGTATATTCATTATTATTCTACTTTAATGGCAGTCTCTCCTAAGTTCTGTCGAATGGGTAATACAATAATTGTATTTTAAAATGGTATTTTGTTTGAATTTAACGCCTTTTCCTCTAAATTTTGGACTATCAGGTTTGCCGCTCACAAAGAATACGCCTTTTCCTCCAATTAAAAAAAAAAAAAAAAAGGTGGGCCTTGACACTCAACTACAATCTCTTACAGCCTGAAAGAAGATATTTGGAAGTGCATTGGCAGGTTACTTTTTATGGAACGATTCTATGTTTAGTACTTTTTTTTTTTGGGTCAGACTATGTTTATGGTAAATGTTTTTATATGGTTATTGTGACAACTTTTTCCAAAAACCTTGCGAATCACTTCAATATTCCTAGCATGATATGATTTTATGAGTTGACACTTAAGTAACACTTCTGAAAAAAGATGTACAAATTATAGTTACACTTACTGAGGATTATAAACTTTTTTAAACCTTTGTATTATATATTAAAAGATTCTATGCATAAATCCGCACAAAATAGGGGAATTTTACTGGTCATTAGAAATTTACTTATAATTAGATGATTTTGAATCTGTACATATCTACGGATGTCTGAATTGTTTTGCATAAAAAATCCACAGATCTGATCATGGACTATTGTGGGCAGGTAAATATTCTATTTGTCTTTGTTTTGGCGTGAAACACGAGTCCCTATCAGATTTGATCAAAGCATTGATGATTGATATTACAAATATTTATAACTAGCACTTTTGTATGCACATGGCACATACTGTGCATTGTCCAATACTAGAACAATATGTCACAAATGAACATCAACAACAGAACTAGCATTATCTTTAATTTGGAATTTACTTTCTTTAGATTTGACAAATCTTGTTTCACATGTTTCAATTGTGCTTTGATTGCAGCGTCTATCAAACAACCATCATCCTCATTATGGGTCAACGTTAGTTCTTGTTTGACATTGCTATGATGAAAACTTGTGTCTACACTCTTTGTTGATTAACTAGTTTCCCCATCAACCCAAATGAAAAAAAAAAAAAAAATTATTTGTGGGAAATTTGATTCTAAAGAAAAAATGGCCATTTAAAAAGAAACTTATTAATGAAATTATTTGACAACTACTCGAATATAAGAAGAATTTGTCACAATAGATAGCAACTTATTATCACCTTTTTGTTGGACCTAAAAATTGGTTAGAAATCCATTTCATTTAATGATATTTCATTTAATTAGATGCCATATATCATTAAATGAAAATGATGGTCTTTCTCCTCTACATACCTTTCTAGTGATCAACTCATTCAACAACTTGTATGAATTTTTTAGTATATAAAGGTGTTGCACTAAGGTCATTGGCGAGCTAGGTTTGGTGCCAGCAAATGTCATCTAAAGTCATGTGAAACTAGCATTGTGACCCCAATGGGCAACTCGGGTCGCGCTTCCCCAGGCCTCATTACCCAGGGTTGTGTGACCTTGGTAATGGCTGCTTAGGCTGTGACACTTGAGGTCGGGTGACCCGGCAACTATTACACGACTTTGCTAACCCTTTGCTACCTTCTCGCCAACCCTTTAGTGGCTTGATCAAGCCTTGCTAGCCACCTCCTCTGGTTGCCCTCTATAGTAATGAGGGACAAGATTAAAAACTTATAGAATTGGTAATTGTAGTTTTGAAAGAAGAAAACTAGTTTTAACATTTGGCCAAAAATTGGTAAAGCTAGTCCCTACTAGTATTGGGTTTTCAACTTTTCCAATACTAGTATTTGGCTGAAAGCATTTCGGAAAAATTTGCCAAACACCCTAGCATTTTCTCAAAGGGTTTTCAAAAGTCTAATTGGAAAAGTTGAACCAAACACATCCTACAAGTAACGAGGAACAAAATTGGAAAATTAAAGAATTGGCGATGGTAGTTTAGGAAGAATAAAGCTAGTTTCAACATTTGGCAATGCTAGTCCCCACTAGCATTAAGCTTTTAGCTTTTCCAAAGCCAGTATTTGGCCGAAAGCCTTTTGAAAATACTCAAATACTCCAGCATTTCCCCAATGGTCTTTCAAATGTTCCATTGGAAAAGCTGAACCATATGCACCCTTAGTGTTTTTGGCTTGCCAATGATGTCATCAAGAAATTTTCTATCTTGTATCATCTGAATATCCTTATCATCTTATAAAAGGCTCTCTAAGTTGAAAAAGTCCTATCAAATTGCCAATACAACAAGAGAAGTAATTTCAACAAAGGTTTAGTGTTAAATCATGTGTTATAAAAGGTAAATTAAGTCACATGATTTGTGGAAAGTGGCCATCTTCTTATGATTCATTAAATCTCAAGAGCCCTGCACACAAATCTCAAATTTTTAAAGTCATGCTACAAAATACAATTATGGTCGATTGCTTAGCTACAACCATTAGTATTGAAAATCTGAAGAGAAATTTTTAAGTAGAGGTTGGTACTATTAAGTTGGTATAGGGAACCTAAATTCAAAACCGACTAGCTCACCAAATTCATCTTTTATTAAAAATATCTAATGTTGCTAGCGAAAATCTGTCATTCTTTTAAATTTTGTGTGACAAGATGCATTCAGTCTTACTAAAATATGTGGGGATCCCCAAACTTAAAAGTGTGCATAAGACGTTAGAAATGTCTTATGCTGTCTTTGAACTAATAGGCGAGCAGTTTTAGATTTTATGTGGTATTGATACTTGATTTTTAGCCGACATGTCATATAATGATAAAAACTTGAGACTAAAGTTTTTGATCGTGACAGAGCCCATTTCTAAATAATAAAAAAAGTCATTTAACATTTTTTCTCACCTTAGCACTTCATTTCTTTTTCAATTACACTTTAATCTCAAAAGTCAAAAATTGACTCTTGACCCCTGGTCAATATATATATATATATATATATATATATATATATATATATATATATATATATATATTTTTTTTTTTTTTTGCAAAAAAAGAAAAAAGCCCTAAAATATTATCAATTTCACTTTTGCATTGTCAATTTTTTTTATTAAAAATAAAATTTGACGCATCAATTAACATTTTAGTGACAAAAAATTTGAAAAATTTGAAAACCTCCAAATCAACCTCTTTTTGCCTTAATTTGGCTTTGAAATTGTCAATTTTACAATAATCGGTTAATAACTAACTTTTTTGAACTTGTGAATTTTGGTTCAAAATAGGCCCAAAATGAAGTTAGTGCAATTCTAGTCGTTTTTAGGATACTTCCTTCACGAAATTAGATCTAGAGGTTGTTTTGCATTCAGTTTTCAAATCAATTTCGGAATCCAAGCTTGAGCAAAAAAACCCCAAATTAGTGATTCCGATTGACTTTTCATGAATTGTGAGATTTTGTCACAATTGAGTCCAATTCATTAAATGGAACTCAATTCCTTAGTCATTCCAATCGGACTCAATTTAGTGGATTTAGGTGATCAGTGATTAACAAAATCATGAAGATTTGGTTCAATTGGTGCAGTTCAACTTAACCCATTCTAGACTAATATCTAATTTGAATAATTGAGCTTCAATTTGGCCAATTAAAATTTACTTACAAACATTGTCTAGTTTGCGATGCCATTTTAGCGAAAAATAGCGGAATTAACACATTACATGCCCAATTAATCAGACCAAGGCAATCCGATTAAATCCAATTGCATTCAAATAAAACCAATTAATTGGGAATTTTTTTATTTGGCTTAGTTGGATCTAAAATAGCAAAATTGGCAAAAAATTGGAGGAACCTAGCCCATGGACTAAACTAACCAAAGCCTGGATTAAACCAGTTCGACCGGGTCAAACTGGCATTGACCGGCAAAGGCCGGTTGGCCCTTGTGGCCATTTTTGGGTCAAAATTCCAGTTATTGGTGTGATTCTGGCCACGTAGGACCATGGCCGACTAGCCATCTCTCTCACACGCAAAAATTACATAATTGGCTTGGTGAAATTACAAGATTGCCCTTAAAATCATGTCATTAAATTTGGACCAATTAGAGCATTTTCTTTATGATTAAGCAAATAATCCAAGCCATTCACCCTCTTAGATCATGGCCATTTATTTTGCCGATTCGCCATGTGACATAGAATGGATCAATGGGTGTGACACCCCGAACCCTTCGCAGGTCGTCACCAGCGCCAATGTTACACTTCATTACCTTTTCCTATCTTGTACTTAGACAAGCATCGTTAATCATAGGCATTTTTTTTTTTTTTAAAACGATCGGTCCCAACGCGACTCATAGCGGAAGCAAATTAAACATCACCATCTATCCCCCTACCAATCCATGATATCAATACACACCAGCTAAACATCAGGATTTTATAAACAACTTCGACACTTTGCTTACATACATATATAGCAAGATGGGATTCCTTCGGGTCGGTACAAAACAAGAAAGGCTAGGACTCGCCATGTCCCGCCTAAAATCTCAAAAAGAAACCTCGACCCCTAACATCATACGAGCACAAAAACCCTCATCGAAAGTGTCGACTATCTACATCAAAAAGAGATCCAGCTCCTACTCATCGCGCGTTGTGTCTCACACCCAACCCGGTGCATCGGGCGGTGGCGGCGGCAACATCCTCGCATAGCTCCATCCCGACGAACGTGCACGTAAATGAACTCCCGAATGACGGGGCCCCGAAATGTGCCTATGTCATACATCACTAGACAACGTACTCGAATAAAAGTCAGTCCGGAACAGAGGGACAATCTATCTCCGCACACTCGACCTCTACATCGGACGGTAGACCGTAAAACACCCCCCGCGAGACGGCAGGTAGCGGCATACTGCTAATCTGAAATGTTATCCCCAAAAGGGGTGAGTACAACCACTCAGCAGATAGGGAAATCCAATAACAACTCAATGCATCATGCAATCACACATACATAGCAGGCATAACTTACCTTGCAGCCATGCGCATACTATCATGCATCATCGTGCCTTATCATCATGCATATTATATCATCTTATGTCATCACCAAAATCATCATGGCATCATTATATCATACATGTCACCCTCATCATGACATCGTCACATCACACATCATCATCGTCATCGTGCATATCATCATGCATATCATGCCATGGGTGATCATCATATCACATCACATATCATCATCATCATCATCATCATTATGTATATCATCATGCATATCATCATGCATATCATGCCATGGGTGATCATCATATCAAATCACATATCATCATCATCATCATCATCATCATCATGCATATCATCATACATATCATGCCATGGGTGATCATCATATCACATCACATATCATCATCATCATGCATATCATCATGCATATCATGCCATGGGTGATCATCATATCACATCACATATCATCATCATCATCATCATGCATATCATCATGCATATCATCATGCATATCATGCCTTGGTTTAATTTTCATCTTTATCTTTCAATTTTGATCACCACATCACCCATTCATCAATCTCATCATGAACCCTTCGGGTAGAAACCTCCGACAGGGCTCCTAGCTTTCCAGCCATCCCATGGCCACCGGGCTTCCGGCCCCCCACATTCCGGGCATCTCGCATCTCAACTAGCATCACGAGGCATTCCCTTCGGGCAGAGACCTCCGACAGGGCTTCCGGCCTTTACCCTTCTAGCCAGGCATCCCGCACCCCAATCCTGGCATCGCGAGGCATTCCTTTCGGGCAAAGACCTCCGACAAGGCTTCCGGCTCCCCACATTCCGGGCATCCTGAATCTCCCAGGGAATTCCGGCAATGTATCTATACATTCCGGCCATCATCCTCCACCGCAACCACTTCCTCATTTACCATCATCCACATATACCATTTCTTTATCTCAATTTAACATGGCAATTGGCATGGTATCAAACAAATCACACTTGACATGGAATTTACACTTGCATCTCAATTCATATGTCATACACATGCCAAAACTTTATCCCGTACACATCTCAATTCAATACATGTACAAGGACCATGTCATACGCATACCAAGACTTTATCACATATGCATCTCAATCCAATACATGTGCAAAGACCTCATCACACATATGCCACACAAATAGAATTGAATCCATGGCCAAATAAAAATCCATTTTATTTTATTATTATTTTATTATTTAATATCAATAAATTCCCAAAATTACAAAAATCCAAGAAATTATTAAACAAACCCATAGGATGATATTTACTTGCAAAATTCATGGCCAATATGATTTTTTTTTTTTACCAAATTCCACAATTTTCCCAAAACATCCTATGAATCTCGGATTTAAACCAAATGCACAGTTTCCGAATAAATTCAATTAAAATATCCATTCGGCCTCCAAATATTACGAAATTTTACAGGGTGATAGCCAAGACATTTTCGTGCATCTTACATGAAGAACTCCAAGTCAAATTCCTTATATATTATTTTATTCAACCTCACGAAGCTTCTGAAACCCTTACCGCGTCGTCCAGAATACACATCTCCGAAATATTAAGATTTCACCCATCTATTCTCTTTCGTTTCTTCTGAAATTCGGATATGTTATGTATAAAGGTATCCTTTACAAGTTTCATGAAGATATCTAGGTCAAATAACCAAAGTATGGTCACCATTTAAGTCCATCAAGTCTCGGGTGTCTCGGAACACATCACCAGAATCATCATCTCCAAGATCTAGCCGATTTACTAGGCTATACTTGTTAATTTCTCTTCAAATTTGAGTATGTTGTAGTTTAAGGTGTTACCTACAACTTTCATGAAGACATCGAAGTGAGATCTCCAACAGAAATCAACATGCAATCAAGAAATCAACAAGAGGTCAGTGAAGATTTCGCAGATCTAGGGTCCCCGTATGATAGAACTTTTGACCCCTCAAATCTCCATTGTTTTCTACGAAATTTCAGTATGTAATACTAAAAGATGTTAGCTTCAACTTTCATGAGACACTGAAGCCAAAATCGGACTCCAAACACACATGCAAGTTCGAAAAAGCTACTGACTTCCACAAACCGAGCAAGAACAGTCACACGGCTTGAAAACAACCAACCCTTACCTCGGTTTCTTTCACAAACACACTCAAAACCGAACATGCAAAACCATATACACACATGCAAGAGAATTTAAAGGACTCCACTTGCCTCTAGGATGAGCAAACGACGGCGTACGGCGGCGTACGGACGGCAGGACACGGCGGCTCCTCCTCGGCTCCGCCTCCTCTCCCTCTCTCGGCCTCTCCCTCTCTCTCGCACACCTCTTTCTTGGGCGAACACAATGGCTAACCGGCCATTCTCTCTCCTCTTTCCTTCCCTTTTATACTCCCCTAATCCCATGATTAGCAATCATGAGATTGCCTACAAACCCACCAATGCATGCTCTTGCCCTTTGCCACTTGTCACATTGGATTTTTAAATTTGATTTGGGCTTGGGCTTTGGAGTTGGGCTTGGGCTTGGGCCCATCCGGCCACTCCTCCTTGGGCTGGTCGACAGCCTCCTTGTGGGCTCTAATGGGCCGGCCAACTTGGTCCATTAGGGTTCCACTCTTGGGCTTAAGGCCCAATCAAATTTTAACCTCTTTTTCCCTTTTTTTTTTTTTTGAAATTCTTCTATAAATATTTTTGAATTCCAATTTTCATCTTGGAGAAAGTCTTGGGATATTTTTTTTGCTCATTGAAATTTAAATCATATGGCCAAGCATAGATTATTAATCTATTAAATTTAAATTTCCACAATCACAAGCACAAATCATCAAATTAAAAAGGCTAATGGCTAAAACATAAGCCATGGAAATTCTACCACCTAATTAAAGACTTTAACACACCTTAAGGCTTGGCTTTGAATTTTTGGGATGCCACAATGGGAGACATCCTAAATCATTAAGCAAACATTTTGAGCCATTATGTCCTTAAAAGTGTTGGTAGCCTGAGTTGATGACACCCCGTTTCATTAAATACAAATAAATAAAAATGACAAAAAATATATATAATAATAAATAAAAAAGTAAAACAAAAAATTGAAAAATAATAAAAATAATAAAGACCATGAAATTAATAATATATAAAGAAAGAATTTTCGAAAAAATAATAAAAAACAAAAAAATTAGAAAAATAAAAAATTACTATATGTTTACCTTTGTGTTCCTACTTCTATGAGCAAACAAAAAATAGGGATACCTCATAACAACAGTTACGAACGTTTATCTCACAACCCCATGAGGTAAGCAAATCCTAGAGTTTCTATAAGGTGCTTGGCTGTCCTGTCACTATCATTTGCGGCCATTGGCAGATGTTTGCTATTCCTGATTTCAATTGTGTTCACTAAAGACAAGTCAGAGAGAAATATACTAAAAGTACCTTAACTTGTGTATAACACTTATTTTAGTACTACAACTTTTCGCCGGCTCACTTAAATGCCAAAACTAAAGAAATATTATCACTTAAGTGCATTTGACAAAAAATTCCGGCTAGAGAAAATATGTGGCATTTATAATTAAAACGTTATATGATGTGGCATTTATTAAGCATTAAAGTAATGACATTTTCATTAAGATTAACATTGAAGTGATAATTTTTTAACAACAATTGGCACTAAAATGATCATTCTTTTACAAAGATCGGTATTGAAGTGATTACTTCTTAACTTGCTATAAGACATCATTTAAGGTTTTTTAAGCACTAAAATGATCATTTTACACCAAAATGATTATTTTTAACAACAATTAACACTGAAGCAAGCTTAACACTAGCACTAAAGTAATTATTTTTTTAACTTACTACACGACGTCATTTAGAGATAAGATGCTAGCAAGCCATGTGGGATTGAGAAATTATTAAAATATTATCATGTCAGATTTCCGGTGACTCACATCAGAATTGATACTTAAGTGTTTTTTTTTTCTTTTAAGTGGCACTTAAGCGAGCTCATGAAAAGTTGGGGTACTAAAATGAGCACCGTATACAAGTTAAGATACTTCTGATGTACTTATCCCCTGAAGAGCCGAACTCTCGTTGGTCTTGGTTTGACATGTTCTTGGCTGAGCTGATTCGATGGGAAAAGATCTCATTGGGATATCCTTTGTGATCAAAGATTTGGTTTGTCGGTGAATCGTAAATGATCCTATTGTTGATTTGAGTGTCTGTCGCAATACAAACATCACGGACCAGGCAATATGTAACATTGATCGAGACCGGCATTCATTCTTTTAGGACTAAAACACACGTTGGACGCGATGGAATAGTTGTCATGCTCCGAATGTTGCTAGAGCTTTTACTTCACAAATTGTTGACTACCAACTATTTGATAATATGCCTCCTAGTCACAGAGATTAGATAGATTGTGATTTTGTTCAAGCTGAAGATGCATAGACATAGAGCAATCATTTTTGATGGATTTTTTTCTTTTTGATGGGCCTGAGTTGGCCCGTCCATCCATGTTGGGTCCAAAAAGGCTCGGCCCGTGAGTTGAGGGCCCATGGAGGAAATTATTATAGATAAAGAAAAAAATTGAGAGGCGGTTATTTGAGATCGAAAGGGTACGTATTTTGATAAAAAATAGAGATTACGCTCTCTCTCGGTAATGCACGTCCTCTCTCAGAAGTTACGTCCTCTCACCCCGCTTTCTCTCGAAGAACAATAAAGAAGAATCCTCTGAAGAACGGCGTGGATTATTCCTCTTTGATTCGCAACACCGGGGTTTAGTCTATGGAAATAAAGGTACGTTCGTTTATGTGATATGCCTTAGGATCAGTGATTTATGAATTTCTTGGGCTCGCTTCCGCTACGTTTGTGTTCGATTCTGTGTCGAATCACTGTTTTGGGGATCCGTTTCCCGAATCTCTACCCTACATTGGTATCAGAGCCTCTTAATCATGTTTCCAGATTACTGTTTATGATTATAAACAATTTTGATTGATTTTTTTTTGTTAAACGTCATTGTTAATCATTTTAGAGACGGAATAATCCCCACGCTGTACTGTTCCCCCCTATTTTTGGTTTTTCCGTAGATCAAATTGCGATTTTGGTTGCTTAGGGTTGAAGTGCTCAACGATATGAGAATTTCGGGTGGTCGCTCGCTGTTGGACGCCGCCGGACGCGCCGCCACGTGCGGCCGAAGAGTTCGGCTTCGTCAGCGACTCCCAGGCGCGTGCGACGCACGCGCGAGCGGTTGAAATCGCAGGCGCTTGCAATGCATGTGCATGGGAACGTCACGCGCGCGTGGCAACAGCCTCTGCGTGCAAGGCACGCGTCAGCAGACGTCATCGTGACGTCGGTCGGTGGCTGCCCACGCACGCACAGGGCACATGCCAGCTCGACTAGCCCGTCTAGCCCGATCGGTCCGACCGATTCGACTGGCCTCACCGGTCCGACCGACCCGACCCGTTCGACTCGAATGACCCGTTGACTTGACCCGGTCATCTGTTTACCGTTGACCGGCGTTGACCTCCGTTGACCTGTGTTGACTGTCGTTGACCATTGACTTTGACCGTTAACTTAAAAAAGGGGGGGAGGAAAAAGAATGTGTTTCTTTTTTCATTTATGTCTATGTGAATTATAAGTAATGCCTCTTTATATTCTGCATTTGTTGCAGGAACTATGATGCATTATGCACGCATGCTTGCATTTCCAAGAACGGACGAAGAGAAGACAAGAATTAAAAGGCTAATAATAGAGTTAGCTAATTATCGTTGGAATGATGGTGATATAGTATCACACGTGGTCATGGTCAATCAGATGATACAAGAAATCATTTGGAGTGGTTATCTTATGCCGGATTTTGAGAAGAAGTCGGCCTTATTGAACACTCTTCCACCTGAATGGCAAGGGGTGTTAGATCGTCTATGGGAGGTCAACGTAGTCCTGGATTATAGGAGGCTTGCAGAAGTTTTTGTAAGAGAATATTATAGGATCGAGTTGATCAAAACTTTAACCCTTGGATTGGGTGTCACATGGCGCAGAGTGAATATGCCTTGGAGGTGGCATGAGAGCTCTCCAAAAGTTTTTCCATGGTTGGCCGATGTGTCTTCAGATCTCTTAGAGAATATTACTGATAGAGTAGATAAGACTTTTCATACTTATTTTTTAGATGAGTATGAGATGTTTTAGGTGTAGATATCTCTTTCTATGTTGATTTTTTTCTCTGAATATATTACTTAGTGTAATGGACATGATTAATTATTGAAAGTTGAATGTTATTTATTGTTGTAAATTAGCATGTTAATTTATAATTCGTTGTGGGAAGTTCAAGAAATTTTTAGTGACTTTGCTGAACTTATTTTGCATAGAAAATTATATTAATGATAATTTCAAGTTATGATTTTTAGATGATGATTGAAAACTAAGTGACTTCTTGATTCTGAAACCTAATTTGAAATTATTCATTAATATGATGGTTTTATGCAAAATAGATGCATAAATGATAGGCATTAATAATTCGTGCATATATGTCTGATATGTTTAGATCGACGGATTTAGCAACTAAGAACATAATTGCTGATTTGAATAAATAAGACAAAATGAATGGCGAGAATTGTGAAATATTGAATATGAAAATTCAATGTGTGCTTGAAGAGCAAGGAGCACTAGAAGCTCTTGACCATGTTATGGAAGAAATTGAGGATGTTGTGTGCCACCTTGAGCTAGCAGAGGATTGCCTCAAGGCATTTGAGAAGGAAACACATATTTGCTATATTGCTTCCAACTTAGAAGGAGCTTCGAGCTCTAAGTGCAAGCGTATTGATTCGTTCATTATGTGGAAATACAAGGGATCAAGTCCTTCTTGCAAGAAACCAAGAGCTGACCAACATAAGAGATGAAAACATTCTCGAGTGAAGAGTATTTCAAGGGTGAAGTGTTACAACTGTGACCAGAAGGGTCACTACGCTCGCGACTGTTGCGAGTCAAAGAAAGTACTCACCCATTGTACTCTTAAGAACTTTGCTAATGTGTCAAGTTATGTATTTTTAACTGAATCTGATCCTTTATGGACTGTAGGTTCAGGAGCAACAGACCATGTAGCGAAGGATAGAGAATGCTTTGTAGAATTTCGACGAGTTCCGACTGGAACTTAGTGGATCTATGTAGGAAATAACTCCAGAGTTGAAATTAAAGGGATTGACACCTGCCAATTGAACATGCGCGGTGGACGCACTTTGTTCCTACATGATGTTTTATATGCTCTGAAAATTTGTCGAAATTTAGTGTATGTTTTGGTATTGGTTAAGCTTGGTTTTAGTATGAACTTTCATGATAACAGTGTAGATTTGTATTTGGATACAAACTACTATGGTTGTGGTCATTTTCTAGATGGTTTTATTGTACTAAATGTTGACTGTGGTGATATCAATGTTTGTTAGTCCCTTTTCACGTCTTCTACTTTATATGATAATGATGTGAATGTGTGACATGCTAGACTTGGTCATATTGGCCAACAACGTATGAATAGACTAGCAAACGAGGGCTTGTTGGGTAACATTGAAAAAGTCGATTTGCCCATATGTGAGCATTGCCTAGTAGGGAAAACGACAAGGAAACCATTTGGAAAATGTAAAAGAGCTGAATTTCCTCTGTATTTAATCCATTTTGACGTTTGTGGTCCAATGAATGTGAGACGAAGGCATGGAACTGTTTATTTCATCACTTTTATAGATGATTATACTCGATTCGGATATGTCTATTTGATTTCTCATAAATCTGAAGCATTAAGTTGTTTCAAAAAGTATTGAGATCCGATCGAGGTAGAGAATATTTGTCTGATGAGTTTAGAAAGTTATGTGATGAAAAAGGAATAGAAAGACAGTTGTCTATTCCATATACTCCTTAATAAAATGGTGTTGTGGAGAGAAGGAATAGAAGCCTATTGGAAATGGTTAGGTCCATGATGGCGCATACTAACTTACCTATCACTTTTTGGAGTGATGCTTTGTTAACTGCTGCCTATATACTTAACCGTGTGCCTTCCAAATCAGTTATTTCCACTCCATATGAGTTATAGACGAGTAGAATACCGGACTTAAGTTTTCTTAAGCCATGGGGTTGTGCTACATGTACTCATGAGCCCTCTCACAAGTTTGGGAAATTGGGTCCCAAAGGAAAGAAGAGTATTTTCATAAGATACTCTAAACACTCAAAATGGTATGTGTTCATAAGTGAGTAGGAAAGTTGAGGTATAACTGAATTCGAATTACGGGATGTCACATTCTTAGAGAATGAATTTCCTAAGAAGGGCGAAATAGGTGATGATTACTCCCTATTTGAAATCTTGGATCAAGATAATGAACTTAATGAAGTTTGTCCAAGTGGGAATAACATGAGAAGTGGTAAATTTAATTCGACTAACTCTCAATTACAACCACATGATGAAATGATATCATTATTATCTAATATGAGTGGGAGCATGATGGGGAATGATGTGCAAAGTGTACAATCTCCCATACAACGAACAAGTCGCAAAAGTATTTCCCATCAATGTTTTGACATTGAAGGGAAAACTTTCATGGTTACTCCACAAGATGAAGATGAGTCAAGAAATGTTAATGAGGCTATAAATTGCCCTAATAAAGAAAAAATGGATTCATGCAATGGAATAGGAGATGGAGTCAATGAAGTCAAACCAAGTTTGGGAACTGGTTGATCTTCCAAAAGGACGCAAAGCTATTGTGAACAAGTGGGTTCTCAAAATAAAGCGTAAAGTTGATAGCTCGATATAAATGCATAAGGCTCGCCTTGTGGCGAAGGGGTATAATCAACAGGAAGGAATTGATTTTGAAGAAACATTTTCTTCTATAGTAAGATTTACCTCGATTCACATTATTCTGGCAATAGTGGCTAGTATGGATCTTGAGTTACATCAAATGGATGTAAAGACTGCTTTCCTTAATGGAGAATTAGAGGAAGAAATATATATTAAACAACCTGTTGGGTTCATTATAGAAAGCCAAGAAGGAAAGGTATGTCGACTTTTGAAATCGATATACGGCCTTAAGCAGTCGTCAAGACAATGGTATATACGTTTTCATAATGCCATAATGGCATATGATTTTACAATGATAGATGAGGATCATTGTGTACGTATCAAAAGATCCAAAGATCAATTTGTGATCATATCATTATATATTGATGATATACTAATTGCCAGAAGTAATATGGAGTTTGTTAATATTGTGAATAGTTGATTATCTTCCAACTTTGATATGAAAGACATGGGTGATGTTGCATACATTCTTGGAGTTAAGATTTCAAGAAATCGTTCGAAGAGATCATTGTCTCTTTCGCAAGAAACATACATAAATAGGGTTGTTGAACGATTTCGTATGCAAAATTGTAAACCCATAGATACTCCTATTACAAAAGGCGAATGATTGAGCCACAGATTGTGTCCAAGGACTCCACAAGAGAAGGAACAAATACAACATGTTCCTTATGCTAGTGCTGTTGGGATGCTTGATGTACGCTATGATGTGTACAAGACCTAACATATGTTTTGCAGTTGGAATGGTGAGTAGATACCAATCCAATCCAAGTCAAGTACATTGGAAAACTGTTAAAAGAATACTGAGGTATCTAAAGGGAACTGCTGATTATACGATAAGTTATCAAGGAAAGGATCTGCGACTCAAAGGCTATTCAGATGTTGATTGGGGAGGAGATTTAGATGAAAGGAAATCTACATCTGAATTTGTTGTCTTACTAAATAATGGCGCCATATGTTGGAGCAGTAAGAAATAAATGTGTATAGTATTGTCCACGATGGAAGCTGAGTTCGTGGCATTATCAGCAGCAATATGAGAATGTGTTTGGCTTAAGAGATTTTTTTTGGGATCATTTAGGTGTTATTGGGTATGCTGCAAATCTATTATTGATTAACTGTGATAGCCAAGCAGCTATAGCGTATACTAAAGATCCAAAATATCATGACAAGACCAAACACATAGATACTAAGTATAATTTTGTCAAGGATATGGTTGCACAAAAAGATGTGAACTTACAGTACATATCTACGCATATAATGGTAGTAGATCCTATGACAAAGCCAATACCTAGAGATGTGTTTTGTGGTCATGTAAAATCTCTAGGACTGCGTAGAGGCTGATGTACTGAATATTGTAATTTCTCCGAAGTGTTCACATTTAATGAATTTGTGTTTTTTCATCATTAATGCCTATGAATCTTTGTTTGATGTTTATGCATCTTAATGCTCAGTGCATTATATTAAGTTGAGAAAGTATATCGGACAGATAAAAGATTAGCTCGCTCACACAGGTAATCGCCTCTATTTACTGTGTGATAAATAGAGATGAGACGGTTTTTAAGCTTATTATCTAGGTGATAATCGAGAGCTCGTGCTTAAAATAAATATGTCGCATTAACTAAGTGTTAAGATGAGGACATAATATTTACTATGTTTGAAAGTAAAATACCCCACATATTTTACTTTATCTGTCTAAGATGCCAGATGTGAGCTCTGATGAATTTTGTGAATGAGTAGATACGTGAACTCAAGTTAGACATTGGGTATGTCTGAACTATCATATGTACGGTATTGAAGATGTAGACATACGCTTCATGGGAAATGAGTTAATACCGTAATACGTATTTCATACTACGTATGCATGAGACGACTAATAAGAGTGGCAAAAGTTTGATCTCAACTTTTATGCCATGTGAGACTCTTGAGGAAAAGAGTTCCTCAATTTTAGTGCCCTCATGAGTTTTACTTATTCTCAAGATTTATATTTAATGTTTTTTATTTTATTTTTTATCTTAGGATGTTGCCAATGGTCATGAGTTGGTTCGATCTAATGGGACATTTTTAGAAAAGCAAGCTGAACTGAAATTGAGAGTTTGAAGGAAAGAGGAAGATCGAATTTGGAGAATCACATTATAGTTTTGTATTCACTGGTTAACCAATTATGACTATCTTTGGGATAATATATATATATATATATATATATATATATATATATCATTATTTAAAAGAGATTAAGAGAGATATAAATGTGATCGATCGATTTAGGGTACTGCATACTAAAGTTACTCAGGATGTGATGCCCATTATGAGTTGCTATATATTCCTAACAGATGTATGGCAACGAGCTCTCAAAGTATGCTGGTCGCACAGACTATTCACCAGTATGGATGTTGCAGTGAGGAAAAGACGATTCTGTTTGGCCCACCATGTCAAGTGGGAGTTTATGATGGATATTTCTCTGATAGGCCTAAGTAGGGCCCGTCCGCCCATGTTGGTTATGGCCCACCATGTGTGAGTGGGAGATGATGGATTTTTTTTTTCTTTTTGATGGGCCTGAGTTGGCCCGTCTGCCCATGTTGGGTCCAAAAAGGCTCGGCCCGTGAGTTGAGGGCCCATGGAGGAAATTATTATAGATAAAGAAAAAAATTAAGAGAGGCGGTTATCTGAGATCGAAAGGGTACGCATTTTGATAAAAAAGAGAGATTACGCTCTCTCTCGGTAAGCATGTCCTCTCTCAGAAGTTACGTCCTCTCACCCTGCTTTCTCCCGAAGAACAGTAAAGAAGAATCCTTTGAAGAACGGCGTGGATTATTCCTCTTTGATTCGTAACACCGGGTTTTAGTCTTTGAAACAAAGGTACGTTTGTTTATGTGATATGCCTTAGAATCGGTGATTCATGAATTTCTTGGGCTCGCTTCCGCTACGTTTATGTTCGATTCTGTATCGAATCACTATTTTGGGGATCCGTTTCCCGAATCTCAACCCTACAATTTTCTTAGTACATTGATTCAATTCGGGTTAACTTTCATCATCATTAATTGATTCTGAATATGCTTTGTTCTTCGCGTCTTTTCTTTGTATTGCCATGTTTCTTTACTGTGTTCGACGATGGCCACTGATGAGAGGAATCGGCATTAAAACGGATGGTCCAAGCATCCTTCTCTAAGCTCAGAGGCATCGGTTTGATCGTAGCACTTGTTTATCCAAGAATGTTTTTGTTTCTGTGCTCTGCGTTTGGGTGATTATGGCTTGTGTGTGATGGTGATTCGGCAGGGAATGGAGGCCGATAATGAAATTGGTTATGTTGTAAAACGAGACTGTGATGGAGATCCGGTGATGGTTTCCGGCGCTGATAGACATTGAGGGGAAGGATGTTTTTGGTGAGAGTTCGTCCGAAGAAGACGCTCTCGATAAAAAGAAAGAAGTCGTGTTGGGGAAGAAGACGTGGTGATAAAAAAATATAAAAAGAAGTAAAAAGAAAATATATAAAATAAAGGTGAGCAGATTTTTTTTTTTTTTAAAGAAGAAGAAGAAGAAGAGAAAAAGAAAAAGAAAATGAAAAAAAAAAAAAGCCGGGCTAAAGGTGGAGCCGGGTAGAGATGTAGGCTGGGTCAGGAGATTCATGGACCGGATGAAATAGGATTAGATAATGGCCATATTCAGACTTGCCCCTAAAGCTCAGTCCAAATTTTAGACCCAACCCAGACCTCCAGGGTCTGGGTTAGACTCACGAATCGATTGGGTCCCTTCACCCGATCTCGAGTCCCATTTTCTAGATTA